>VZTQ01003514.1:20317-81356 GCA_013400755.1 Pelecanoides urinatrix | reverse complement strand
CTCTCCTCTCCTCTCCTCTCCTCTCCTCTCCTCTCCTCGACACAAACAAGCAAAACCTCTATGGAATTTCTAAAGAAAATCCTTTTGCCATTGTTAAGAAGCCTTATTTTTCAAATAAAAATCTGATTTTTTTTTTTTAAATTAAGGGAGATTGCCTAATTTTAACACGCATGGGGAAGAGATGAGGATAACAGTGGTTACCATACAGATGTGTACCTCAGACAAACAGATACCTCAAATCAGGGAGGGCAAGAAGCCACCAAGAGCAGGACTGCTCAGAAAGTGTACCATGCAATATGCAGAGTTGTTATCCTGGCAGCGGGGTGAACCCTGTGAGAATACCTGTTGCCCGGGCTAGGATGGAGAAAAAGCTCTGTTTTAGGGGAGGAAAAAGAATTTTGAGTAAACTAGTGTCAAAACAATGACTTCTGTATCATCTCTGTACTGCTCAGCTGTTCACTGAGATGCTCTTTGCTTTACAGACCATTAAAATAACAGCAGTGATTTGGGTGTTCATCCTATTTGAACTGCTCAGGGCACTTATGGCGGAGGGATCCCTAGCCCATTAACGGTGTGCGTTGCAGTTAGTGGGTCTGCTCGCATGGTCCAGACTAGCCTGATGCTGGAATAGCTTTGCTGAATGGGCCCCTCAGCCTGGAAATAAACTGTGGGACATTTTGGTGTAGAAGTGGCTAAAGATTGACATCACTTCCAATGAGTGACACTTTAAAAACACTTCCCAGGTATTTTTGTGTAAGAAAATCTTCTTTTCTCTCTCCTTTATTCAGTCTTGAACTGCATGTTTAGGAGCGGCCTGGCTGCAACTTTGAAGTGAATGGATTTATTCTTGTTCTTTGCTTAAAAAAAGGAGTTAGAAAACTTCACACACCAAAAATTCCCAAGAAGACAGCTGTCAGGGGGTGACATGTCGGATATGAAGTGGCTCTCCAGCTGGTCCCTGTCTGCATGCTGGGAAGGCATGTGGAGACATTTTTTCAATTGCTGTACTAGTTTGACATGTTCACAGTGGAAAATGATGTATCATTCTTGAGCCTTTGGTTGGTGGACACTTCAAAGTGCATTGGATCCTCGGAGAGGAGCGCCCTATTGTTAATTGTTCCTTTCACATGTACATTGGGATGAACATGGCGAGAGCAGCGAGGAACAAAAGGGCTCCGGTGGCCTCTTAGAGAAAACCCTGTGCAGCTCAACCTGAGTCTGACCTTGAAAGGGTGGGTTGCTCTGGTTTTCAAATCCTGCTTGCCGGTTCATTCCCTTCCAGCTCCCCGCCGTTACTCAGCTGCAGGGGAACAGGATGCCGGAGCAGCGAACACAGCGGGGCACAGGGAGCCCCTCCACTGCTGCCACATGGTGCCCAAGGAGCTGCATCCTGGGCAAGCGTCCTTCCAGGAGGGGACGGGCACAGCTGGAGTCTGGGGGCTTGTAGAGGGCTTCTGCAATGGGTGTGTTGGAGGGCTACCGGGTTTCCCTTATCCTCCAGTAAGCAGGCAAGCCATATCGACCCTCCTTAATCTAACTGGCCTACTAGCCCTCAGTTTCAGAGCACAGCCCAGGGGTCTTGAGTCCCTGTGATTGGATATAGGATCTCATAATCTGTGGCGTGAGTTTCCCAGGCCTCTGAGGACACAGTTCATTAACATCTTGAGACAATCCTTTGCTTCCAGGCACCTTTCCTGTGTTTCTCCGTCTCTCCCTCTCACCCCCTTGGGCAACCAACTAGATCTATTAAGAGATTGCACTGTGCAACGTGGTGTCCAGGATGGGTTCAAATGCTCAAACACAGGAGTCAGTTGGTCCCTACAAACAGAGATGTTATCCCTTGATGTGCATCTCTTTCAATGAGCTAGACAAAACCTCTCCCTGTAGCCTCAGCTGCACAGAAGGATCTGTGTTGGGTCACAGAGAGGCCAGGCCCTGGCTAGCGCATCCCGAAATAGATGCTCAGGCAGGTGACTAGAAATTGTCCCCCGAAATGAGCCAAATGAAGAAGATTGTGCAGACATTTGCATGCTGGCATGAGGCAGATGATAGAGGCTGCAGGCAGGGCTAGCTGCCTGAGGTCTCCCAGGGAATGAACTGCTTCTGAAATAGAAACTGGGAGGAGGGAGGCACATCTGCGGTGGCAAATCAGCCACTGTGTTACAGCCTGCCATGGTGCCAAAGGCTCTGTAGCACCTTCTGCTGCAGGATGTCCTGGCCCCAGGGTCTCCCCAGACCTGAAACACCTGAGTTGGTCTGCTGGCACAAGTGGCTTGGGCCAGACTGGGAGAAACGATGTGAACAGGGACGGCAGCACTGGGCACACCAGATGGGGATACTGAAGAGTCGTCACTGAGGCCTCTGCCTAGAGTTTGGTATAATGGCATAGTCTGCACCTTGTCCTTCCCTGAGGAAAATGATAGTAATAGAAATACAGTAAAATAACAGTAAAATATAGCTGTTTTCAACTCTCAGTTCTCAAACCTTTGATGCCTCACATGAGTAAGGTAGCTTTTACTTGCAAAATGGCTTGGACTTCAGTCCCTGCTTTCTCCAGGGCATGTGTGTATTTGGTCCAGAGCTGGCAGCATCTCCCTGATGGTGGGTGCACCCGTCCTGTGCCCCTCTCCATTCTTCCCATCCCCAGGGTGCTGCGGGCTGGAGAGCGGGAGCAGTACTGCTCTGGCCGTGGGAGGCAGCGGGTCCCGGGCTGGCACACAGGCTGCCGCCAGCTCTGTGTCGTCGGTGAGTCCGGTGCGCACCGAGGGCAGCCCTTCTGCTCACCTCTTTCTCCAGCTCTCCTGCTATTAAGTTATTGCCAGCCCTTAGGGACAAGCTTGCGAGAAGGCGGAGGGCTCGCATAACTCTGGATCAGTAAAGGAAGCAGCTCAATTAGCATTTCACACGCCTTTTCTTCCCTCTCTTCTTACCTTCCCTGCAGCGGGCATGCTTTCCCCTTAAAGGATTGTCCTGTTTCTGCTCCTTGCCAGCGTTGGCAGGGTGACAGTAGTCGAGTGTGCAAACTTGTGCTATTGTCCCCAGGCCAGGGGGAGTCATGGAGACCCACTAATATGACACAGGAAAATGTTTGCTGATGGCAATTCTATGGGCTTTGTCTAACTCTTTCTCCATCATGACGACTCGATTTAAGTCTCTAACTGTTTGACTACAGATGCAAGAGTACTATCCAACTCCATCCTTTTGTCCGGGTAGTTTGAATGGGTAATTCAGCTTTTGTGTAACTCAATTGAGGGGGCAAACATAAAGACAAGATTCTTGAGCGCTCAAGCTCCCTTTCCATGGATATCTGCACATCTCTTTAGAGATTTGTTCCTTTCCTACCTTTTTCTGACATCATCCTCCCCTTAAAAAAAAAAAAAAAAGGCTCTGGTGGGGAACGGTTAAAAGTAGGCTAGCCCGGTCCCCCGTATTACATTGTCCTGTGCCAATGAAGCATGGTTATTATCAGCCCCCAGACAGCTTCAGGGAGTGTGGAGAAAAGGGTGTCTAAACTTTCCAAACTCATCCTCAGCATTTTCGCTTTGGATTGTGTCATTTCTAAAAAGAAAGGCCTCAGCATGGGTGAAGAAGATAGGGGAGAATGGTAGAAATCGCAGGGAAATGATTGTATTTATTAGCTGTCTTTCTGTGGCTGTCCCCATGGCGACAATTTGTGATGGCAAAGAATGCGAGGAGGGGAGGCTGATGCCTGATTGGGATGCTTTGTATTTGGCAAAGTGGCTTCTGATTGGCCTGGGAGAGCCCCGAACTTGCCGGAGTCGATATTCATTCAGCTTGCTCAAGTGCTTGCTAAACTGCATCCAAACACTGGCGGGCCCCGGCTGCCTCCGCCGAAGTTGGCGGTGTGTAACCTGCCTAACAAGATTAGCCGGGAAGGGGTTCTTCTCTGCAGCGACGCCGCAGCCACCAGCACCGGTGAGAAAAGCCGCCGCACGCCGGGTGAGTGTCCGCACTTGCTTACAGGGAGGTGGGAGCGGCTGCCCCAGCTTCTTTCCACCTAAGCGCTATCTAACAAGATTAGACGCTGGGCTGGCCAGCATTTGTGAGCCAGTCCCTGTGCCGGTGTGTGCAGGGGCAGCAGTGCAGGGCAGTGGGCCACTGGTGCACGGCAGCTCTGCCGGGAGTTTGCCAGCACGGAGGCGAGCTGACGGACAACTCGTTCGCGTGGCTGAGAAGTTTGACATATCCCCCCACCCTCCCTCCATTTGCTTAGTGCTACTTGAATGAAGGCTTCCCACTCTTAAGTCTGCCCATCATGTTTCGCAGGTTTGCCAAGGTTTGTCCGAAGGTGGATTATAAACTTTTCATGGGAAACTCTGCACGGTGCATCCATTGAGATGGCATCAGACAGTGAGGTAAAAACCCTACTGAACTTCGTCAACCTGGCCTCCAGTGACATCAAAGCAGCTCTGGATAAATCGGCTCCTTGTCGCCGGTCAGTTGACCACAGAAAATACTTGCAGAAGCAGCTCAAGCGGTTTTCTCAGAAGTACTCACGGATCCCACGGTGCCACCCCAGCAAACCCCCCGAGTGCGGCTGGCGCAGGGGGGCAGAGGACCGGGGACGTGGCCCCCAGCCCGAGGCACCTGACCTCAGCCCTGACGGTGGGGCTGCTGCTGAGAAGGTGCTGCAGACAGCCGAGGCAGAGGAGAGCCTCGCTGGGGAACGGGTTTTGCAGGAGCAAAAGCCCGAGGCCGCCAGGCCGGACCAGGTGCCCATGAGGAAGCGACAGCTCCCCGCCTCCTTCTGGGAAGAACCGCGGCCGGCCCAGAGCCTACTGGCCAGGGCCTTTCCCGCCAGCCCCGAGGGGCTCCCAGCCCCCAGAGACCCTCCTCCCTACAAGGGGAAGAAAAGCAAACGAAGCTCAGACACCACCGGCCCAGACAGCCCCCCTGAGTCTGCCCCACACACCGGGGAGAAGGACCCTGCTGGGGTCCTCTCAGGCCGGGTGGGCACCTGGACCTGCTGCCCGTTCCCCTGCCCCGGGCCGGGGGTGTACCAGTCCCCGGGCACGCTGCCCCCGTCGCCCTTCCCAGGGCTGGGGCTGTGGAGGAAGAGTGCGGCCGCGCTGCCGGCGGAGGTGCCGCACTTCTGCAAGGAGGCTGACGGCACGGCGCAGAAACTCTACAGGCCCGTGGTTTTGAAACCCATCCCCACCAAGCCCGCTGTCCCCCCGCCGATCTTCAATGTTTTCGGCTATCTTTAGCCGGGGCGGGTATCAGAGTCACGCTGAACATGACAGCTCCTGCGAGTGAATTGAGACGCCTGGTTGGGCACTGGGCGCGAGCTGCTGGCAGCGTGGAGCAGCGGGGGGAAGGAGGCGGCCATCACACCCTCTTCCTTGTGGGCGGGCTGGAGCGAATTAGTAACTGTTGGGAAGCTACTCGGGCTCGGCTCTCCTCTCAGTGCATGGGTGTAAATCGGGAATAATCCTTACGAAGCCGGTGGCGCGGAGCGTGAGGCAAACCAGGGATCTTTCATCAACAGGCATTGTCTAAGCTGCGGCGAGCGGGGCTGTGGGCCATTCATAGCCGCACTTGTAACACCTAGGAGACCTCCTCCATGTGGGAACGTCTTTCTGGGGTTGCCCTGTGGCAGCAGCAGCGAAATGAAATGAATTAAACCCATTCAAAGAGTTTTTGTACTTTAAAGTAATTCCAGAGAAGTCAAGATATTCAGGTCACTTCCTTTTGCGTGCAAGAGACTGAAAGGACAGTATTTAATGTAGAAACCATGCTTGTGAATTGATTTAAGCTCTTTTTGTATGTAAATACTGAGAGAATTAAAAGAAAAAATGAAGGGAAGAAAGGAGGTAATTTTATTTTGGTGATTCTGCAAATGCAGTCTGTTTATTTTTGCCCCACCAGGTAGACACAGGTTTGATTTGCAACTGGTGGGTAGATGCAAGGGCTGAAATCTCCTCCTATTCAGAGTCATGTAAATCAAAAGCAATTCTTCTGGGGCTGGGAAATTAGCTAGTGTTAAGCTGGTGCAAACAGAAGCAGGATGAATTTCTGCATCAGGAATTGTTCTGCATCAACAGAACAAATAAGAAATTGTATAATTAATTGAATACAAAACCATAAAATAGATGGAAGAAAAAAGTATATAGAATAGCCTGCCTTGATTTCTGGTGTACAGGTGTCTTTTATTTTGCCTGACTTTAAGATGCTATCACAAGACCCGGCTGCAAATGATTTGCCCGGTATTTTCCCAATTATTTTAACAAATTGACCTATAAAAGTTAATAGGGGATTTTTTAAAGTTATATTTCTCTTAAACCCATGGAGAAAGTGGTGCTAAGGCACAGAACATGAGATCTGAAAGGTTTATCTATTCAGTTATACATGAGTAAATCACTGAGGTCACGAGAGGTGTATTATGGGGGGGAAAAGGGCCAAAGAATGGACACCTGTGATCTCCCAAGGCCTGAACCTGCTCTCGCTGAAGCCAATGGGAACTTCTCCCAGGATTCAATAAAAAGTAGCCTCAGTCAGCTTGGTCTCTGGCTAGTGTAGCTCCCTATGACTCTTGGTATCTCCATAAGGGGAAAACCAGGCAACACTTCTTTTGAGCACATTGCAATCACGAAAAAAATTATCATCTTAAGCAATTGTAGCGTATCATTTTGGATCTTCTGATGGGGCTTGGTGTTATATAACCAGGTTGCAACTTTCGTTAGGGTATGAACTACTCTCAGGATAAAACCAGTTCATTCTTTCCCCAGACCTCATAGTATATCCTACCAATGTTTACTTTTATGGAAACAACAGCTGTAATGTGTTAGTCCAGCAGGCTGAAAGTAGACATGGAGATGGCTTTCATTGCTTTCTCCCTACTACGAGCACTTAATATATGTATAAAGCCTGTATAGACTATTCCTATAGGAGAGAGAGCAGGAAATGGCTTTGGTAGCACATACCTGCAACTACATGCAAGGTGCAAAGTGGTAAAGAGCTGATCTAAGGGTTAAAGACATCACGTTGGCTCTTGATCCAGAAGTGAAGATATGAATATACTTAGATGTCTTTCCCTTTTTGCCTTTTTGCAACAAAAAAAACCCACGAGGAGACTCTGTCCTTCTCCACGAGGAGATGCTAATAGAAACTGAGGCAATATCCCTGTTTAAGTTAATGGGAGGAGAACCATGGCTCTGAATTTGCAGAGCTGTAGGCAAGGAATTTTTTGCATGGAAATGGGGGTGCTTCCTCACACCAATAGCTCTGTGTCACTGTTGTAATCCAGATGAAGCCCAATGCTGAATTCTGTCTCAGTGCTGTCAATGCAGAGCAGCCTCCTTGGCATTGGTCTGGATTTCCATCTGGGTGGCCAAAGCAGGTTGTGGAACGAACCACAGGTGTTGCAGTGATTGCTGTGGACAAGTGTTCCTGCTTGAGTTCAGAACGGAAATTTGGGTGTGCTGTGTATCGCACGAGAATACGGATTTCTATCAAAATTAAAATACTTGGCAAAGTGGATAGCCTCTGTAGAAATTTTATTTCTGAAGAAATCCAGAGAAAGAATAGAGTTAAAATCAAGTTTCTACCTTTTGGATATTAAATTCTTTGTTTTCTTTTTCTTCTTTTAAACTGTTTCTTATCTGAGTGTATGTTGCATGTACATTTTCCATGTAGTAGAATAGCATGTTTTTAAGTTACGATGAAGGATTGAACCAGACTGTTCCAAATGACCCCTGACACACAGATATTTATGCACTTACCCTCAGATTTAAACTGATGTCACTTTTTAAAATCCTTAAAAACCTTTGTGACATGGAACTTCCCTCCCTAGCCCAGGGCAGGAGGTGGCCCTTGCTGGAGCTCTGAACTGGAGCAGCAATGAAGTAAAATGCAAATGAACAGAAGACAATTGTTAAATATGTTTGAAATCACTGAATGGGGAAGTGTGAGACTTTCCAAAAGGTTTGCAAAGAATAGCAACTCTGTCTCCTCTCTAGCGATACTTACTATTCTCTCACCCCTAAGATTACCATCAAAATTATTAATTGTTCAAGCTTGGATTGGTTCAGACTTTTACTGGCTATTTTTGTGTTTGGTTGTTCAATGTTGCTATTCAGGACAGCTGATAGCCCTTCAGAATCTACTTGTTTATTCATACTTTGTTTGAAAGATGGAAACATAACATTCAAGAGCTGCTATTTACTACAACTATGCAAATTTAAACTGTTAAAACCACAATAGCTTTTATAAATAATGGGAAGGGAGAGGTAAATGAAAAAGCTTTCATACAAAATGAAATAAAAAATAAAAAAAGTGCACAAGAACATCAAGTGAATTGCACATGTTGCAGTAAAAAAGTACAGTAACCTGGTCATGAAATATTCCTAGAACATTTCACATAAAGTCATCATCTCTGAAGGAGTCTATCTATCACACTTGGTAAAAACAAGCCACTTTACCTTGCACTAGAACTACTGATCTGCTTACAAAGCCTGTTTTTTGGAGGTTTGGGGGTATTTGTCTTTTCACAGTAACTTCTAGATAGGTGCATTAAATACAGATTGAATTTGTGCAGGTTCAGTATTGCGCACAAAATATTGTGTCAATGACTGGAGTGGAGAGGTAGCGGGCTCCATTTCAGTGCAAATAAATGTAAACTGAGTGTGTGAAGATTTGCTGTAAGATCAAGCAGAAAGGACTTAATAACATTGTAATTACCAGATTCCCCCTTTAACAGACTCTTCTCTCCTCAGTTTCTGTGCACAGTGTGCCCTTATCCTTCCCACACTTGCGGTATGTTCCCATTAAACCAGTGCTCTCCAGCTCAGTGACTCTCCTGCTCAGGACAGATGGTTGAGAGTAACCAGGACATGGGTCTCCCAATAGAGATGAAGGTCTCTTGATTGAAAGAAGAAATGGACTTTCCATATTTGCTCCACTCACAGCAGTTTCAACTTCTTCAAGTTGAAGAAGAAAGAAGAAATTGCAACTCGCAAGACTTTTGTGTACGTAACAATGTTGGCTCAGGGGAAATTCCCAGTTTAGGACAGCTTACAAAACCCACCCTGGTGGTTATACACTCAGTTGGTGATTGCGAATCCTTCTATCAGCCAGCGGTCTCCTGGGCTGTCATTGCACACCAAACAAGAGCTTAAGTAAATGGTCTCCACCAAGCTGTGTCTGTATCCATCACCCTCTACGACCCTGTTACACTCATTTAATTTCAAGGAATTTTCTTCTGATTTATATCAATGTGAGTAAGACCCAGACCTTTGCTGCTCAGCCCCATAAAATGAGAGATGCACAAACTACACAGGTGATTTTCTATCTCTCAAGCTATTGCTTACCAATACAGGGCCTTCATTAGCAAACCTGGTCTAAAGATTTCCTGTTCCCCACCCCTTTCCCTCCACTCAGTATTCATCCAACCTGAAGCAATTCCCTGTTCATACTGCAGGAGACAAGGGGGTAGATCCTAACCCGGTAGTAATGGAAGTCACTGGATGAAATTTCAGCAGTGGAGGAACCTCACCTGACTTTCCAAAGGTTTGCAAGAAGATCACTGTTCAGTGTGAATTGAAACTCTGTTGGCTTTTCAACTTTTGCATTTGGGAAGGGGATAGCTATGGACAGAGTGCCCATAGCCGTAACCAATTCTTCTGCTCGTATCCTGTCCCACAAGCGCTGAACACATTTCACACAAAAACATCACAGAATCTGAACTTCTGTGCCCAGACAGACTTGTATGTGTTAAGGTATAAAACTCCACACAAATAAAACTTGGTGCAATGCATTTTCCCTACTTACATTTCTATCTGATTCCCTGGATGGTATGCAGGCCAACAAACAAAACCAGATCTGTCAGGTCTCTGGTGGGGAATCCAAACAAACCATGGTGCACAGCTCCATTGTCACCTAAGGTAAGAATGAGTGTGCTTCTAGCAGAAGATCTGCAAAGACGTAGTTCCAAATTTAGGCTCTTCCATCCTTACTTAGGTGCCTAGTCAAGAATGAGGCACTCATCAAATCAGTGGTTCAGCAAGTCACACCTGTCAATGGAGCTGTAATCACTGCCAATAACCGTTCATGGGCTCCTCAGCCTTCCCAGCTGTGAGGGAATGCGACTTGTTAAAAACTTCAATAAAAGAATTTCACGGACAATTATAGCGGTTCAGCTGATAGATGGTAACTTGTTAAGCTGCCATAAATCAGTTGTGGATCTGAGCTGTAAATAGGTGACCTAATTTTCAAAGAAGCTGAGATAATAACTTTCATCAGTGTCAAAGGGAGCTAATAGATACTTCAAACTTCCAAAGTCAGGAAATTCAGGGCTAAATTCCAAGACTTATTCTGCCTCAGTAATATCTGACACCAAATGTGGTCCCATTGACTTAAGTGGAACCACACCTGGCGCAAGCAACTTGGCATTGTTTAGGCATCTGAATAAGGATTTGGAAGCCTAATTCTGGATATTCATTTTCATAAAACTCAAAGTCTGACTTTCATAATTTTGAAATAACCTCTCTTTTCTTCCAGTGATGGCCTTGTTATAGCCACAGAGGTCCAAGGAAGCAAGAGAGGCTGGGTTTTGTAGAGACAAAATCTTCTAGTGGATCAACAGATAAAGTTGGTTTAGTAGTGTTGCCTCTCTCTCTGTATATCTCACTTCTCCACATCACTTTCTGTTCATGCTCGTCTAGGGCTTTATTCTGTTCTGACACCAGCTTCATGACAGAGTAAAGTAACTGGTTATGGTGCAGCTATTACTAATTTACCGCCCCCCCCCCCCCCCCCCAAAAAAAAAAAGCTCAGAGTTGCTTTCAAATCCCCAGTATAGGAAATTCTCTCAAGCAGAATTTCACCTACTTCTTATTGCAAGTGTAATACAACATGAACTGTATTTACTATGCAAATACAATTCTTACATCTTTTTCAAATAAACCTTCCCTTGAATTTTAAAGGAATCAGCATTTCTGGATTTTACACTATTAAACAGTTCTGAGCTTTGAATGTTCAGAGATCAAGTACTCTGCTCAAAATGAAAGGTCCAAAAAATGAAAGCAAAGGTGTTAGCAAGATGGTGTCAAGTTATCAGAAATTAGCAACCAGCACACTTAGCAGAAATCCAAAAAGTAGAATGGAAACTAAAATAAAAATCTCAGTCAGTGAAGGAAATGTGATTGTTTTCCCAAATACGTTGACTCTTGACAATTTCTGAATTGTGATCACAGCAAGAACGCTAAGCTCCACCACAACCCCAGGACACCTTTGAATTTCTCACTGATACTTGCTTCAGCACTATTCATTTTTCAATGTTGGCTTTCATTTCTTGTTCTTTGCAGACCAACCTCTGAGGTGAATCATATGTGTTTTCTCTTGGAAAACCTAACAACAGTCCTATGTTTAGCTTTCTGTCTCCATTTTCTCCTCACTCATGCTTCAGAAGCCTATTTCTCTTAGATTAGTCAGTGGAGGGCGCTTGACCAAGCCAGCAGCAATTCCTCCCCACCGTGCATGATGTGCACTCTCACCATGCTGATGACGCTGTGTGCCATGCCGGGAAGCTGCTGCGTGTTCGGTGTGCCTGGGGTCACTGTGTGTAATCATGCTGTAAGTATCGAATCAGTCTGTCCGGGAGAGGCAAGGTGTCAAGAAGTTTAATGCGGTTTCTTCCAACCAGGCTTCGTACCTTGACGCGGCAAAGATGGGAAAGAGGTCGTGGGGGCTCTGAAAGACAGACAGGTCAGAAACATGAGGAGAACAGGTTTAAACTTGAGAGGGACAGCTCAGTTTGGCCAGATCAGTGGGAAGACGAAAATGGGAGAAGGAGGAATGAAAAAAGGGGGCTTTTCTGTAATGGGGGGATGATGCATCTGACATTGGTGGTAGCTCATCTATTCTGAGCCGTGAAATAGGAAAGGAAGCGGGGCTGAAGGATGGGGTGCTGTATCCCCATCTCAGCCTTAGCAATGGGCTTTCTTGGAGGATTTAAACAAGCCACTTTACGGTACTCAGTGTTCCCACTGAAAATAAATTTAGCTTGATGTCAGAAAACTAATTCTGATAATGTCTATGAAAGATTTTGGATCCTGAGGAAAAGGATGTTTAGGAGAGCAGAATATTAGTAAAGGCTTTAAAGGCCACTGGTGCCTGCTGGGCTGCTGTGGAGGTGGTCACACTGCCCACCTGCCCTGATCTGACTGCACCCCAGGTACAGCCAAATGGTCTTTCTGCACTGGCAATGCTCACTCCCAGTGGGTCAGATCCACAGCTGCTGTGCATTTAACATCACAGAGTCAGTGACACCCCAGCAATTTCTAGTGCTTCATACCTGGTCCAAAACATAATTCAGTCTCAGTAGGGAAATCCTATCAAGTTTAAGGGATGAACACTAAGCGGAGATGGTGACTGAGGTTTTGAATCCAATAGTGGGACTACTTGTGCAAGATTCTCTGCTGGGTGACCATACCTGCTTTTTCTTTAATGACAGCCCAGTCCTCATAGCTGTCAATATGCTCCTTGAGTCGGGAACAGAGCTGCACGTTACCCACATAATCCAGGAGAACATCGATGATTGGCCCGGCCCAGCGACTCATCTCTGGAGTAGACACCATTTCACAAAACTTCAAGGAAAAACAGATTGACTATAGTCAGTGGACATGAACGTACCTGTGGAAACTGCAACAATAGGAACAGCCCTGACTGCGTTGGTGGTCCCACCCTTCTACCAGCTGTGAGAGCATTTACCAGTTTCCCCTCAGAAAACTTCAACTAAAGCCTCTTTTTTTTTTTCAACTGAGGGCAGAACCCCCTCTTTACAACTGCAGGAGGACACAAAACCCTGGTGGAGTCCTAGCTTTGGAGCATGGAAAGGATGTTGAATTGTTTACAGGGTCCAAAGGTCCTACTTGCACAGAAATGGGAGGGCAGAGGAATGCTCACAGCTTTGCCCCAAGCCAGTAAGGGAGCTGCAGAAAATCCACACAGCCCAGGGCACTGTGACCCAGTGTGCTGGGTCCCTTTCCCTTCTTGGGGGTGTTTCTGTGGGGCAACTGTGCACAAAGGCAGCTTAGGGAAAGAGGGAGATTCGGCAGAGCACAGCATCTCCTATTTCTGGTGAACCCACTGGTATCTGCAGTTTTTGGGGACCGAACACCTCACTATAAACAAGTCTGGGGAAATCTCCGCAGAGATGAATCCCAGGCAGTTTTACTCGCCCATGGGAGAACTATCCTGGGCCTAATACAGAGCAGAAGCATCTTCCTTACTCAGCCCTGGATCAGGCAAATCTTCTGTTGCCCCCAGTGCGAGCTGCAGAGTACTCAGAGCCATTGCATGGAGGGCTGCTTATGGAGATACTGAAGAACAGACTTAAGGACCCGACTTTAAGCAGTGTCATTTCAAAAAAGTAGTTACTTCTCTCCCTACTTTAATCTAAATATGTATATTATACCAGACAGCTTCATCTATCTCTGTTAGGGTGCTGCATATGATGAAGATATCTGTGGATTTATCTGACATGTGTGCAGTCAGAAAATTTAAGATGAATTAAATCCCGCTGTGTGGATAAGAACTCAGGCACGTGGCCGAACCCAATTGAATGATGGTGGCTTAAGGACCATCCATCGGCAGGCACTGAGACTGTCTGCAGGCACCCTCCAAGCCCACCCCAAACAGGAAAGAAAATGCACCAGCTTAAATCTCTTTCAGTTTAAGCTCCTGTAACTAGATCACATTTGATTATACATGCATGAGCCCTAACTTAAAATGCATTAAACTCTTATGTGGATACTCTTATTCAGAAATAAAATTATATTAGCTCACCTAGGAAAGAATAAAGCTGCAGAAAATTATAAGGCCATTTTATTCAAGGTGAGAGCATTCACAGAGGTGTTTGCTACTCTTCTGACTTTTTTTTCACTGAGCATCACCATGTCATGTTTCCCAGGAAAATTAGATACAGTAATGCTGGGAGGATCCCAGCAGACAAGCCACAGTCTCCTACTTGGTCTGCTTATAGGAAGTTCAGCACAGTGTATCTGGCTGTCATTCTCCAGTGCATATGCAATTACCATGCAGTTACCCATAGGATGTGCAAACTGGGGATCTGCACTACCACCTCCAAGCAGTAATGTCACTTTGTCAGAGTTTAAATGAGGACATGTAGGGCAATAAAACACTGGATCTTACTGCTCTCCTCTTCTTGTCTCCACTAGAGACCTTGCCTGCCTTTTTCTCTCTTCTCTATTCACAAGCTCAGCCTACAAAAATGTGTTCCAGAATAAAAATGTTCCAAAACATGTTGCAGGAAAAGAAGCACAGCAAAATGAAGCAAAATAATGCAAACTTGCAACTACAGGCAAGGGGATTGATTCAGGGACAAAGTGCCTCTGGGCCTGGGACATACTTTGCTTGCAGTCTCGGTAGACCCCTGAATGCCCTCTCGCGGCAGTAGGATACTTCACTCCCCACGTTCACTGTTTTGACACTGCAGTTCTGGAAATGTGGAGTGAGCCAGCAACCATTTTTCTGCATTCACTTTCTCCAGGACACATTAATTTAGTAGCAACAGTAATGATTTATAGTTGTGCATTTTTCAAATCCACTTCCAATAGCTCATAATCTTTACTGTATAAAGACTAATCATTCAGATTCATTATCCTCATGTTATCTTATACAAGAAAATAAAAAATGCACATCTTTTGTGTGGAGAAGGCTATAGTTTCATAAGATCCTCTATATTTCGAATACAAACCATATCACAACTATACCATGAAGCTGCACCATACAAGCCTTACTTTTATTAGCCAACTTCCCAGCAGTAAGAAGCAAATTTAAAATAATATCAGAGGGAAGAGATTGTTTTTTCTCTGTATGCATTTGTCCCTCACCGGTCTCTCTCTAGGCACAATTTTACACAGCTTTTCCTACTTGTGCCTCATGTGGTCTGACATTTGAGGTGATGACTCTGTTTGTGAGTGACCTAATATTTTGTTAGGCACTAAAAGTAGTTTTAGGTGAAATCCAGAGGGAAATAATGTGCTTAAATAAGTAAAAACAGAACTGGTTTTAAGTGGCTAGAATATCATAGAGGGCTACAGACAAACCCTCTCTCCTTGTCATGAAATTCCAGCCCTCTGTTCACTCTACAAGTTACTATATCATGGTGCAAGAACTAGAGATGATATATTTTATTAATTTTTCTTTGACAAAAATGTGGTGTCCTGGAGCAATTTTGCTGTGACAAATACTCTGAAGAAGACGACAGCTCTGTTTGGCATAAGAGATTATTTTGATGGACTCTTACAATACTCTTTCTAAGATTTCTTTTTGTTTGTTTGTTTCCCAGACATGGTACTGGAGAGTAAAGTCTTTTGGAAGATAGGACTGATAAAACAGTCAAGATTTCCTAGAATCCTTTAATGTTTTTCGTTATTCTTTCCACCACCATGGAGCATTTATTGGTGACCATCTCTTTGGACCAAATGATACTTTCTTCTGAATCCCTTAAAGCTACACTTAAAGTAGGTAGAAGCTGATTTATTTCTTTCCTGATTTTTTGCAAAATAGAAAGACTGCCGTGCTGAGATTTCTTTGTTGTGTTGCATGTTGAAGCCCCTCTCCAGGGCTGCTTATCCAGTAGACTCAGAAATTTCAACTATTTACATTCATTAGTTTACCCTCATAAAGTGAAGCACTAGACAATTTGAATTTAACTGGGAGCTTAAATTCCCTATCAGACAAAACAAATCTTACAGGGCAAGTAAAACAAGAAGGTTTCTACTGCCCATATGCTACCGCCCATATGCTACTGCCCATATGACACCGCCTGTCAAGAAAACATGCTTCACTCCTGGCACCTCAGTTCAGAGGAAAAGAATATTGTAGATCTGATGGCAAGGCTGTCAAGATGGCTATAATTCACTGCAAATTCAAGCTAGGGCCACAGCGGCTGTTGCCTACCCTCCTGCTGTCATTGAACATGGGCTTGGAATATTCACAGACTCCTACTGAGCCTTTTTTTCTATAAATAAAGTAGAAATAAAGTAATCTTCTCTCACAGGAAAGTTGGGAGAAAAAATACATTAAAGTTGTCAAGATATATGGGTAGGAGACATCCTCAGAAGTACTGTAGGTAGACTAGGCAGTGCTTACCTGAACTACGGTTGGCTCTTTGGACAGCTGAGGGTCATTAAGTCTGTCCCGTCTGTAATTTAATGCAGGGTGTGGGCCGTTTCCATACTGACACTCAAAACAGGAACCTGCATCACAGCCCAGATCAAGGAGATACTTCAGCACGGAAAGATACTTCATTGAAAACATGATGGTAGCTGGAAATGCAGTGGGATGGCTTGATATATAGGCATCAATATTTGCTCCATGGTCAAGGAGCAGTTTCATGGTCTTCAGGCAGCCGTGGCGGATGGAGATGAGTAATGGGTTGATGAGGTCAACATTGGGGTTGGCTCCAGCTTGCAGCAGGAGTTCTGTGGCATAGATGTTGTTGTTAAAAACAGCAAAATAGAGGGGGGTGGTGCGTCTGTCCTCATAAAGGCAGGACCGCTCATCGGAGAGGGCGGTGTTGACATTGTAGCCAGCATCAATCAGCTCTTCCAAGATGTCATCATTGTTGCGTTCGGCTGCTAAGTGCAGGGGGCTGATGCCGCTGCGCTTGACACGGGTGCGGCTGGTTACAGGGATCAGCATGGAGACAATCCTGCCGGGTGGAGAGTCAGTGAACAGCAGTGAACTCTGGGTGATCTAGGGGATCTACAACCATACAGCAAATCATAGCTGTATGGTTGTAACCTTGAGAGAGAGCCTGCTAACTCGGGCACAGGAACAACTCTCTCTGAGAGAAACCAGGGTGTGAACTTGAAACCTGTCAACAACTCCCTGTGCTCCTACCTTGCCAAAAATGTGAGTTGTGTGACCCCTCTTTCATGGAGGAACAAGTTTCTTTGAAATTATCACCCAGTTTCTATGAGGTAATGGCAGCTACAGGGGCAGTTACAATGGAAGACATGATGTGCTGGCACCTCATTTGCCCTGTTTTAACTCTCTTAGGTGCCACAACCCAAATGACAGACACCTAGCCAGGATCTCCCAGACATTCTGCACTTTCATCATCATGCTGTGGTAGGACTGGAGGAACAGGCACACGGTCTCGGGCCTGAGGCACCAGCAGAGAGGCTGTACCTCCCCACTCCATCGGGTTTGCTTTATTGCTCACCAGAGAAGGGTGCCAACACAAGGCATTAGTACACCTCCTGGGACACAGCCACAGCAAGAGGCTTGAGAACAGAAAGGAGGTGAAACCAAACCTTCCTCTGCAGGACTGAGATAGGATAAACTCCATATCTGGTTTCCAGTTATTACCCTGGATTGATCCCCATCCTGGAGTGGGAATCAATCACTGTGTGGCTTTTGGCTGTGGCAAATCCATGGGGCTATCAACATCCATCCCAGATCATGGGGAGCCAAAAAGACAATTAGGAAAGGGGAGAAAAAGAAATAAAAATATTTTCCAGGCTGATTTCCATGCTTTAGCCGAGGAAGAAAAAACGTACAGCCAGTAATCAGAGATTGCTATTGGAAAGTGTGATGTGGCCTTAAACACAGAGACATAAATCGAGCTGCTCTCATTATGTAATGTGAAATTCAAATATATGATGTACAGGAGCCCCACAGTCGCAAATCCATGATAATTTTTATTTCTCCATAGGTGTCATTGGAGCTGCATGACCAGCCCCATGGGTTAAACCGTCATTTCCTGCTCATAAAGTTGGGTGGTTTAGCCAAGACACTAGGTTGATTCTGTAAATACAGACAAGTCACCTTAAGCTACTTCCAGAAAGAGAGTAGGGACCATCCAACCTGAGTCTGCCTTTTGTCTCAGGAAATGCCCATGCTCCCTCTATAATGCCTGTGGAGACATGGATATCTAAAAAAGGAACTTGTGGGAGCCAGCAAGCTAAGCACACCTTCTCCTCCTCTTCTTCCTCCCATGCAGACTCCTCTATCTAGCAGTCAAAACTCCTCTAACACAAACACGCAAAGCTCAGTTTCCTATCATGTAGTGTGTCTCCTTTAAAATGCTGCATATCTTCAGCTTGACTGCAATGGCTGGTCCCAACACTGTGCCCTCAAACATATATTTACATAATGAACTAAGCCAAATATAAGCAGTAGTCTCAGGAAAACCTTTGTCTGTGATGCACTGAATGATCCTGTGAAAGACTAAGCTTCCAACGCTCCCAGGAGCTGAAATAAGAGTTGAAAATGCATAACACTTTACAGGATTATGTTCCTATTTACATGATGAACTGTTGATGTCTCCAAGTTACTGTTACATCTCATTTTTAAACAAAAAGGCTTTTAAAAATATGTAAATATCTTGGGAAATTAAGCATTGGGTTTTTTTTCTCTAAGCAGCCCCACTAATCTTCCAGCGCTGTGACGCTCACCAGGGATCAGGAGGTTTGGGTGCTGGTGAGCTGGCAACCTCCCACCATTAGCAAATGTTCTGTAAGAGCCATAATAACAAAAAGGGCACAGAGCACTGCGAGGACACCATGCCAAGTGCCAGCATTAGTCATCCCATGATCAACTGTTTTGAAGATTTAAGGGTCTGTTTTGTTCTTTCCCTCCAGCATATGTGCTTCAGCCAGCTCTTCACATCTGAGTTAAAGAGGCACTGCATCATTTCTGTCTGCAAGGGGGCCCTGAACCTCGCCGCCGGGGTGCCACACTGAGGCTCTGCATCCAAATGCTGCAGTGTCCCAGGCCTCAGTACACTCCCTGTACCCCAGATTTATTTTGGGAGGAAATGCAGGAAGCATCAAATTTCTATCAGAGTTTAATTTTGTAGCTTGAACGTGTCTCTCTTCCTCATCCTCCAAAGTGGGTTGGTTCAGTAATATGCAGTCTTTCCTGTCTGTCTAGAGGGAGAAGGCAGCTCAAGTGAAGGCAGCCAAGGCCAGACAAGCCAGGTCACATCCCACGTCTATCGCAAGGCACAATGGGATGTACAGTTCATGTACAGTTTCGAAATAGTGCCGTTTCCCCTCATCCCTGACACCTGCTTCTGTGATTTCTATTTGTTAGAAATTATATGGAGGAGGAGGCAGAGCATCCTTAGCATGAGTGTGTCAAGAGTTTATTGACTTGCATTTACTTAATAAATCTGCCCACACTTCACAAAGTCTTCCCTTCTCAGCATCTCAGTTCCAAGGGGGAAGGAGTTAAATGACTGCTTGCGATTGTCCTACAGCTGATGAGATGACCCTTACGAATTTCAGGTCAGTATTGACAAGGTGTCATTTAAAATAAACAAACACCAAGCAACAAGAGTTGACAGTTGAGCTTTGGGACCACATTCTTGGCTTTTTGATGGTAGGCAGCCTTTGTGCTCTGGCAAAAAGTTGAAGCGTGGAATTCCTGCAGAATTACGTATTAAATCTGCAGGAATACAAAGAGAGGTCACTGTGAAGGGTGTTATTGTACTGAATACCAAAGGAATTAAGAATGATCAGCCAATTGGGCTAAAGCTTTGTCATTTAGATAAATATTTATGAGAGAAGATCTTTTTCTTTTTTCTTTCTTTTGCACTTAGTTTGCAGCAGTTGTGCACAAAAATTTGTGCTCAGTCTTTTACAAGTGAAGGAACTCAGAGTTTGGGGTGAATTCTGGTCTCATTTATGCTGCTGGTTGTTGGGAATAATAGATGTGAGGTCTGAATCGGGCCCTTTCTTTCATAACATAGGCATGGACTCAGGTTGCAGAGTTTCCACCTAAATTTCTTCTCAGGTCGGGGTATGGAATTATAGACGTGAGGAAAAGTTTCAGAGAGCTGGTCCAGACTCTATACACAAATTGGATTCAGACCAACTTACTGTACTTTCAGATGAACTTTTTGAAAGTAAGCAACTGGAGCTGGGTTCTGTCTCTGGCACATTTCTCATCTAAAATGTGTTTGTTTTCAAGAAAATGTCTTTATAACTCAAACCCCGAAGAAAATTCTGAATCATGCCTGCATTAGTCTATGCAGGATATTTATGTATATGCTGCAAGTGTATAAACCCATTATATAAATTCACACAGGGCTGCCCTCTAGAATACACAGCTTGCACAAAGAAGCAGGTCTGCTCCAACTAAGAGAATGAATATCCTCAGGTCTATCAAAGTGATTTGAGAAGCTTAATTGGGATTCCCAAGCAGACCTAAACACTAGGATAAAAGATGCTACGGGAAGGTGTAGTGCTGTCAAAAGTTTTCATTCCTCAGACATTGTGAAATATATAGGAATCTGCTCTAGCAGTTGCTTGCAAAGATAGCTTTACTATCCAGAAACAGTTTTTGCAGTTGGATATACTCTCTACTTTGACTATTGCTGAAAGGATTTTGATAGAAACTGAGATAGTCAGAAGAGTCACCAAGAGGGTTTGTCACTGCAAGATATGACTGTGTTTTGCAAAAATAGTTGTGGGCCACTCACCCTTCCAACAGCAAGGGGTTAAAGGCAGGAGCTAAAACTTGCCCTAGGATCAGAAGTAAATGCTAAGGAGTTCAGGCTCAGAAGCATGCTTCAATGTCCCAGGTCTTGAAAGAGCTAGGTAAACACTATTTGCATGGCAGTGCAACAATCCCATCCCTAGACAGCATCTTCTAAATTTATATCCTTTATCACAGGCTGTAGATCTTCTCCTCCTCCTATAAACACCTCTACTTCAGAGGACTGGTAAATCTACTCAATTCCTGGTTATTTTTTCCATTAGTTATTTTTCTCACAATCCAATGTGAGAATGTGCTCAGCTCTATCCCAAACACATTTAATTTCAGAAACAAACCACTGGATCATTTTATGCATTTGACTGTTACATTTAAGAGTTATTTAATCACTCACTAATAAAGTATATTTTCCAGACCCTAAGTAATTCTTGCACTTCTTTTCTGAAGCCTTTCCAATTTCCTGAAAGGTTTCTGAAAGGGAGGATACCAGAACTGGACACCGTATTCTAGCAACAATCTCATTAATGCTCTAGAGATTCGTTTAACCACTTCCCGCTGTCAGCATCTGAATTATTGTTAATAAAACCTGAACACACCAGAGATGAATGCAGCATGTTCTGCTTATGCAGAAGAATCATAATGGGCTCATGTAGAAAAAGGATTGCAAACTATGCTGCAATAGCTATTGAGGACTAACTTTCCCCCCCCCCCCCGATGCTTTTTTATTCCATCTCAAGCGTATTTTGTGGAGCTCAGTTTAATCCACTTACAAGATACATGAGGTTATTTAGCTGTAATAGGCGATATCTTGGCAAAGCTAAAGGGATCTTGCACCCCACATTCCTTCTCACTCCATCCCAACCCATTCCATCCCATCCCAACCCACAAACACACTCTTCAGTTTATAATTTCCAACCTGAGCTCTGCAAGCAGAAAGCCCAGTTCTTAACTGGCAGCTCCCTTGCTCGTAATGCTCAGAATTAGATTTGGGACATTACATTCTCCTTTTCATGAGGACTTTGGATTCTTGTCTAAAAGATGAAACTATGAAATAAACTAAAACTTACTCGCAAATCCCTTTTTTGGCTGCTATGTGAAGAGGTAACAGGCCATCCTTATTGGCTTTGTTAGCATCTGCTCCTTGGGACAAAAGAAACTCTACAATAGGTATGTGTCCATTTTTACAGGCTTCATAAAGAGCAGAGGCGTTATCACTGGCTTGAGTATTTATATCAGCACCTAGGAAGGAAAAAAATCTTTGTAGCACCAAAAGGTTAGAACCAGATGGAAGCAACATACTTTGAATGAACACATACGTCTCCATGACAGTGGTGCTACAAAATGGGCTGGAAGGGGTTGTGAATGAGGTCACATCAAAGCGAAATGAAAAGGTGATACAGTCATATCAGTTATATACAGTTATATCATAGATCTCCCCTGGTTTTTACTATGATCTGAATTTTGTGACTAGCTGCCAGTCCTGAATCCAGGCTCCATTCAGCTGTATCTCAAAGGCAAAAACTTTAAAATGTGCTGTTCTTTATATAGCATGACCTTCTCTTTGGACACAATAATTCCATCAGTATTTATGTTTTTACACTATGTATATATGTTATTCTTGAGCAGGAGCTTGGACCAGATAGGTGCTCTCCAAAATTCCATGATTATGTATTTATGATACATATTTATTTATATTTATATGTATTATTTATACTCTCTATATTAATACTTTAAATACACTTATACTATATTTTAGTTTTAGTACCTATCCAGGCTAAAATAGGACTCCATAACGTGATATCTGCATAGTACCAAGCAACAATTCTAATCAGCTTTTGTTTGGGCATGCCTTAGTCAATGAATATTTCATTTCAAAACTCAACACCTGAGGGCATATCTCTTCACTTCATGAGGGTTCAAGTTAGGCTCCAAATGGTGAATTTTACCAAAAAAAGATAAATATTATTAACGAGCTACTAGATTATTTGGGGCATTTTTTTCTTGAGCTCTAGTGTGTGCTTGGCTTAATAAACAACATGCAAGAATAAACCAAGAACTAATATTTTTTGGCCACAAACAATTTGGAATCTAGCTTTTTCTGTGCTATATATTTAAGGCCTGAAAGCCTGGGTTTTGACTGTAATATACCGTGGTGTCCTCAGGAATGTGTATCCTAAATGGGAATGACAGTTCACTGGAGTTTTACTTCTAAACCCCAATAAAGAAGCCAATCAGTCTCCCTTTTGATCATGAAAACTCCCTGTCAAAGAGAACATTCCCCTGTGCTCTCACCCCAAACTGAAACATCTGTGTTGTCTTTGGCCCTTTGAAGATGTTGTAGCTGGAAACATCAGGAGAATTGCAGTGACAAAACATAACACAGGACTACACTTCCTAACGAAAAAGAAATTAAAAAGAAACCCTTTTTATGATGAACATTGCTCATTGTAAACAATGCAGTGATATCATTCCTGGGATTCTCAGATGAGTTTTTCAGGGCTTGAAACAATTGGACAGTTTTATTGGATTTTCTCCTGTGTGTTTTTCTCAAAATGGAACTTTAAGGGAATCCTAATATCTATCAATCAATCCTAAGTTGAAACAGAAATCACATTCTGGCTTAGTTTCTAAAATCATAGGCAGTATGATGGACTAACTGGTCATATAAAACTGACTTGACAATGCTAGGTGGACAGCAGAACACATTTTTTGTTCCCCAACTCTCATATTTATCTTAGCCATACTAATGGCTTCAGAAGTTTTTCTTATCTTCATTGCCGTTTAGCTCTTGTTTCACAAGTGCAGGAACCAATTCTTACCTACATTGAAGATATTAACCACAGCAAAAATAAAATGTGCCTCCAAATAGTAGTAAAGTATGTTGTGCTTATTGTAAAGCTGTCTTACATGAGTGGAGCAGTAAAAGGTAGGTTTAGTGTAAACTAGAATCAAATTCACTCTGTTTGAACACATACACATGGGGGAGAGCGAGTCTGCTTCTCCTTGGTGTAAATCCGTTAACTATACAATAGTATTTTATCTATTTTCAGCAGAATTCATTAGTAGAGGAGGGCTAAGCCTGCCCATCATTGCACATGTTCATGAGCAGATGGGGTTGGCTCATGTTCAACTTCTGCCATCTATTACCACCTACAGTTGTCTTTTATGACTGATTGGATTTTAGGCTACATGTGTGGAGCAGTATGGGTTTTGAAAGCTGTCAGGCAATGCAATTAGAGAGCACCATATTACTTCCCAAAGTGGGTGACCATGAATGAATGCTGAAGAAGCGCATGTGTCTAGACCATGCTCTCTGAAAGACCTTACACAATTCAGCCATGTGGAGCAACAGGGTTTCAGCACCTCTGCAGGCTACGCCTTGTCTTCCGAGACAGAAAAACTGAGCCAGGTAGAATTAATGGGAATTTTGAAATATTAAGAATGAAATGAGTAAAGGCATGTAACGGCTCAACTGTACTCACCACATTTTGCCAGGTATCTCAAAGCTTCCAACTGCCCACTCTCAGCTGCCACAAATAAAGAAGTGATCCCATAGGCGTTTGCAGACTCAATTTTGGCACCCCCTTTCACAAGGATATCAATAATCTCCAGGTCATTTCGTGAGACAGCCTCATGGAGAGCAGTCCATCCTCGATTGCAACGATGGTTGGTATCAGCATTGTACTGTACCAGGAGTCTTGCAGCCTCTGCATTCTTGCGCTCACAGGCTGTTTTGGAAAAAAGGGAAGTGATTAGGACAGGCTTTTGAAAAGATTCTGGGTGTTGTGGTATCCATTTCATGTAACATAAGGTGATATAATACAATTAGGCCATAGTAAGACCAAAGATCCATCTAGGTCAATGAGAGGGCCAAGGCTGTTGCTAAATGACACTGTCTGGGGCTTGTAAAGGATGTGGCAGTGAAGCCAATCTTCAGCCGGGGCCTGGGGGAGGCTGTGTCCTGTGCAGGACTTGTGCCAAGTCTGGTACTGAGGGGAATCCAGCCCAGCACATTTGTACTGGACACCACAGTGACACAGGGAGGTGACAAGGTGCAGGAGATAATTTATGAAGAACAAACATGTAACAGAAATCACATGACCTGAACATTTTCTTTCCAAATTCTGTGCAAACTTACTGTATCTTACTGCCCTGGACTGCAGATAAAGCTCTATATTAGACAAGAAAATAAAAAAAGCTCAAACCAACAGTGGCCAGAAAAGGATCCTTAGAAAACAATAATGGTGTGAGCCAGTAGCACTCTCTCGGCCTGCAACAATGTTTAGTTCAGGACCATCCTGAGCTAAAGATATTTTCTTGATAATTAATAGTATTTTGTTTGTTTTCATTCTACCAATTTGTTCCATTGCTTTTTGAATCCCAGATCATGAGGCTTCCTTACACACTTCTACTGCGGGACCCCAAACCAAAGGTACCTAGAATAAGCAGCCACTTTTACAACCCCCAGTTAGCATTTGTTGCACAATGTGCAGAAAGAGAGGCCAGCACATTCCATAGCAATTGGTTTTTTCTTTGAAATAATAGTGACTTTTTCTCACAGATGTTCTGCCTTTTGGTTTTCATTCTTCCTTTGGGACATCACTGTGGCTTCCTCTCCCATACGTAGGTGTCACTTACGTGTCCTGAAAGCAACTATCTGGTTAGGCACTGCTGTAATTACCTATGCATAGCTCTGCCGAGTTTAATTTGCTTCCATACTACGGATGAGCAATTTGTTATGATAATTTTTTCACTCCTTGTTTGCTGGAGGATAGACCAGAAGATTTTTGCATAAACACTAGCACATACTTAGTAACATATTTTCTCGGGCTAAAGGGTGCTTTCATATTATTGTTATTACTGTTATTATTATTACTATGAGTACTACTACTACCAATATTGTGTGTTTAATGCACAGTTGAACAGCTTTCCTTTAGCTGACTATAAGCCAGAATTTTAAAACTGAGGCGGTTTAAACTGAGCAGCTCTAATGTCAGGCATCCAAAGTTGGAGGCAAGATTACCGTTGAAACCAGTAATATGTGCTTTTTAATGTTTTAGAGCGCTAAAAATAGTCATGGCAGGAGCAGTCAATAAAAGGCGAAGGGGACACAAAGGTGTGTGAGATCATGTCCTTCTCTGAATCTTTGTGATATCATGAATGTAATGCTGTTCTACTAAAGAGAGTGTTCTCTCTGACCAGCAGCAAAGTTACATGTCCATGTTAGACACTTTATCTGCCCCACTGAATTGTTTATGACTTTGTGCATCTCCCATAGCACACAGCCTGGCCTGGCCCACACAGTATATGAATCACTGGCATGTCTACAGTTACTGTACTCCCACCTCTAACAGCTACTTAGGTCCTACTGTTTAGAAAAGCATGTACTATCCAGCTTTCTGTTTCCCCTGAGTTTGGACACTGTGCAGACACCCTGTGCTCAGGGCCCCACTAAGCATCATGCACCCCACCCTCAGCACCATGTTGCAGCCTGCACCCCGCAGGGCAGCCACTAATCCTGTCTCTGATGTGGATGAGAAGAGAGGCTGTGGCATGGCAGGTCAGACATAGGAGATACAGAACTACTGGAGGAAGGTGCAAAACGGGAGCTAATTGCTTCAGCCCCATGTCACAAGAGCACCTGCAACTCTGCCTTGGTGGTGCCAGAAGAGCTCAGCATCCCTGGAAACACAACCACTCACCTTTGTAGAGTGGTGTTTCTCTGGCCTTGTTGGAGATGTCGGGCTCGGCCCCAGCCTGCAGCAGGGTGAGCAGGCACTCCAGGTTGCCCCGGCTGGTGGCCAGGTAGAGAGCTGTCTCCTCGTTGAGTGTGCGCTGGTCGATTGTGCCAGGGTATGCTGTGAATAAACGTCAAGCCCAAAGTCATTACGGCATGTAGTAAGTACACAAGTATCTGCAGCACCATTACCTTTCAAAATCCTTGGAGTTTTAGGTGAGTTTTTCTTGTCTATTTCTTTTCTTTTCCTTTTCCATGATCAAAGTAAGTTAAGAATATACTATAAAGTTACTATAACTCAGATTAAGTGCCTAAATCAGTCACCAGCTTAATTAAAATATTCAGCTATCGCCACTATTGGTGCAGAAAACTGCTGAGTAACTGCTCTTCAGCAGCAGTTTGAAAACAAACTATAGTAGCTAACCACCTTCAAGCACCAGCAAAGGGGTGCTGGGCTGGATCTCCAGCTAGTGGGACCTGGGGTAATTGCTGTCAGCTGCGGCAGCCGAGCAGCTCACAACAGCCGAGAGCTCAGCCTTAAGGCTTTACTGTAAGAAATCTAGGAATTGGCAAGATCTCTCCAGATACAATTTTCTCCTGAAGATCCTAACTTTTAGAGGCATCAGTCTAGAAACCTATTCTCAAAGAGAAGGTGAAATTAATATATACTCAGGGAGGCTGAAAAAATAACTTCACACTCAGTCCCAGGCAAGGATTGGGCTGCTGCTAATTCTGCTTTTTAGTTTATTCATATTATTCTTCTCCCTTTTGTAATGAATTAGTTTCAACTTCACTGACCTTTTTGCAACAAGCTCAGGCAACCCACTTGGCCATAGTACGCAGCTTCGTGGAGGGGTATCCAGCCGTCCTTATTAGGTTCAGAAAGGTCTTTTCCTGATTTCATCATATTACATACTGCTTTTTCATCTCCATCCTTGATTGCTGCTACTACAGGGTCAAGTTCTCTTTAAAACAAGATTAAAACCTGATTACTGCTTCCTTCATTACTGAGAAGCTTTTTTCAGCAACAACACTGTATCATTTGGCCAAAATAGTGAACCCCTACAGCCTATATAATAAGTATTTGTGGCCCTAAAGTGTCTTGCTACAGGGTATGTGGATGTAAAATTTGTCTGCTCTGATTTGACCATTCACAACAGAAGAATCACTGGCTGGTGGTGCTGATCTCTTTCCTTGGAGTGTAAGGAAAGTGTAGGTGTGACTAATCTCTGACAAAAACATTTATATTTCAGATATCTGGAGTTGAGGGAGACTAGCTCTACCTGGGCTCTGTACACTGCTATGACTGTCCTTGGTTGTGATAATTACATCACCCTCCCATGTGGCAAGGTGTTTCTATATGAGATCTCTTAAACAAGATCAGCTTTGAAGAGAATTGCCCCTGTTCATCCCTGAAGCAAATTTTAACCTTGATTTGCAGGTGGCTTAGCCCTAAAGCAGAAATTCTCCATAAATCTTGTACTTGTATTTTAAAGATACTTCCTATTTGTCTTACACAAGCCTGTTTTCAGAAGTTAGCTGGACCAGTTATGAAGAAGGGAGAGCTCTGGTTAGATCATGTGAACATTACAGTGGTGGTCTGGGCTATCCTTTCTTCAGCCAGAGAGGATTAAAAAAAATATCCACCCACCCAAATGAAATGCTGAGCTGCTCTTTGTGACCATGCCCCAGAGATCCCCAGCTGTTATTTCAGCATTGAGTACTCAAATTTTCAGAAGTGATAACCGCTTCGGACATTACAGACCTTCAGAAATGTGCCTTTGGTGTCCCAGTAAGACATGTCAGGTGCTGGACACTTCTGAAAATCTGGTCTTTAGAAGTCTGCTTGGGAGCAGACCCATTAGCTTTTTCGACAAGTCCACTCTTGCAAACCTCTTAGCCAAGTTAGCAGTTCCCCAAGTAACTGCAACAGTCAGGGGCCTCTGGAACCCCGACCGGGAGCTGGTGCCAAGCTGTGACGTGGTTCATGTTATGGTCCATTTGAACCCAGCAAACCACTGTCAGGCCTCACAGGGCCAAGTAACTTTGAGGCACAGCGAGTAAAAGGAATGAAAAAATATTTGAAGGGAGGGAATATTTTAAAGTCTCTTTGGAGTAGAAAGTCATTGAAATGTGTAGTATCTCTGAAAAGTGTTGAAGTAATATTTCAGTGTTTAGCAGCGAAAAAAAAAAAACATGAAAGTCATCTTTTTTGATGCTACCTAATTCTGAAGCTTTCAAGAAGCTCACTGTGAAAATCTACAAAAATCATGAAGTGTGCTCCATGCCACCCAGAAGTGAGACACAATGGGCAGCCTACAAGTGAGCTTTGCTCTGACAAACCTTCCCTTTGCCAAGCACGCATTCTGCACAGTGCGGGCAGCAGCCCATTCCTCTGACCTCCGTAAGAGCAATTGCAGAGCAGGGCTGACCTGGCCACATCAGTCCTTCTGCAGAGCAACAGCGAGAGCTGCTGCGGGACTCCCCACTCTGCTGGAGTCACAACGCTGCCTGGCAGTCACCATGCCACCACCAGCAGCGCCTGCAGCAGGGCCTGCCTCCCGCCTTCCGCCCCAGCCGAGACTGCCGACAGCGCGGCAGAGGCCGGGAGCCGGTAGCCTGCAGCCGGTGCGGGCAGGACCCTTGCCGGTGGCGGGCAGCGGCTCTGTGCGGGGTGGTGTGCTGGGCCTTCCAGCACTAGCACCCGCTCGTGCTCCTCCGAGCTGTGCTGGGAGAAGGCAGCCACCAAATGGCTGAGCTCCAGGACAGCAAACACCGCAAAGAAGCATTTTTCCAGTTCTAATGGGGGCTTGCAAGAAATGAACGTGGGCTGTATTTTCAGAGAGAGAGAACAAGAGGATGTTGAAAACATAGGAGAGTTCGTGGTTTGAACTAACTCTAAAGAGAACATCTTGCAGCCTTGAAGGCAGAGAGACTGGGGAGGGAGGTGCGTGCCTCAGGGAGACTGTTAGCATCGCCAGGGTAGGAATACAGCATGTGATGAAGGTCATGCAGGGCAGTGACAACGGGAACAACCAGAAACTCTGGTTATAACAGAAGGTCTAAAATGCCACAACAGAGCGAGGTCAGAGACAGAAAAATATGGGCAGCTCAGCACAGGAGTCCTCACAAAGCAGATCATTGTCACAACCTCTGCATTTAGTGCAGGTTACAGGAGTAGCACTGGATTTCATTGCCTTGCAGGGGCTGGACAGACCAACAGCCTGAAATTCACACAGGCATCATTAATTTCGGCTTGCCCAGAGGTACCGAATCTGTGCCATAAATACTGATATTAGCACTGACAGAAAAGTTACCGAGCTGCTTCTCTGAGGATAAACTTGGGGCCTGGAGCAGAAGCAAGTGAACACAACACAGGTGCCAAGGAATGGGAAAACACACCGTTTCCCAGGTGAAAAAGTACTTAGTGCCACTTGCTCCTTCTCTATAGCTGGAAGCAGTGATCTCAAGATGGCAGAGTCACAAAAATAGCAACACTGAAAGGGGGGAGATATGGGACACAAAGCCAGGCGTTTTGCCTGAGGAGATAACAGCTAGAGCAGGCAGCTGCTTTCCTGGCCACAGCCCAGCCAGGAGGGATTGACTGACCTTCTGATAACTGCCAGGCTGAGGACCCAGGGACACTGCTCTATCTCCATACCATTTAGAGTACCCTGGGGACTAAAACTAAAACTGCTAGTTTTGTATAGATAATAGATTTTTATATAGGCGTTTGAAATTGAGCATTTTGTTGAAGTCAGTTAACAGCAACAACTGGCATGTTTGGCTGGGAGAGGAGGAGGAGGTGGGGGATCTTCATCTTTAAAAGCCTCTGGCACGAGGCTGCTGAAGCCATCTGTTCCTCTGTGCAAAGGTTCATGTTACGCACGCAGGGCTGCTCACTGCAACCTCGGGATTCGGGCACACGACAGAGTTACCAGCGCTTAATGAGTTACTGCATGCCAGGTGGGCCACGGCAGGGGTCTGTGCATGTGGCTGGCACACAGCAAATGCAAGGTGAATCACTTGAGCCAAGACCTCAGTGAAAGCAAAGGGTACCTCGGATCTGTGGTAGGGTTAAAAATGTGTGAAGAATCAGTTACTGTTCTGCTTGAGCCCTCAGATGTTGAATGAAGCAAACTTCTGTTGGGCTCCTTGACCTTAAGTGATTCCTGAGTAAGATGAGGGGGTTTGTTGGACCAGGCTGTAGATGCTTTAGCCAAGCAAATTCCAGATCAGTACAGAAAGTTTAATGAATCTCCATGTGAAATCCGTGTTTTCTGCCTGGCTTATAGTTGGCTGTTATAAAAAACCAACACATTCTGCTGCTTGCATTTTGTCAGACATAGAAAAAATGAGTATTAGAACTATGGAGGAAGCCTGAAGATTTGATGAAATCTTAACCTTATAGGCAGATCAAAAGAATTACTGCATTTCAAAGGCCAGTAACCAAGATAATAAATACTCATTGCAGAAGAGATGCATGGTAGGGTCAATTCTGAGTGCTGCAGAAGAGGTTCAGTGGGGCACAGAAAGGTTCAGGAAGCTCCTTCTGTTCCTGGCAGCCTAGTGAGATGCAGGTAGCGTGCAGGAACAACATATCCCCAGGTGAAGTCAGCTATCATCTCTGCTTGGCTCTGAGACCAGGGCTATAAAACAGTCATGCCATCATGCTCTCCTGTGGATTCCCAGCCACATTTTTGCTCTCACCAGGCAGCAGAGGTGGGCTAGCTTATCAGCCTCATCCCAGCCTTTGTTGTGGACTGAACTCCATTGAGCTATGTGATGCAGAAGAAAAGCCTGCCCTCCACTCATTGCACCCAGAGCAGGAGAGCGGCATGCAAGGTGTGCAGAGCACTTAATGAGAAGATGCGATTTCAGTGTGGCCAAGGGGAGCTGGCAGGTGGTGGGGGTGAGCGAGGCTTCATGTTTCAGCAGGAAGAGGTTTTCACATATGTCAGGGAGGGCAATATCAGTGGAGAGCCAGGGACACAGCCTGGATCAGCCAGGGTATAGGGTGAGGTGGGGGAGATTGTAGAGCTAGGTGAGGGATGAAAGGAAGAAGAGTGGTGGAGGGGTAGTCCCTGCAACCGTGCATCCAGGGAGGGACTTCTAAGATGGGTAAAACAAAGTGGATTTAAACTGGGTAGATAAAAAAGGCAGGGAAGAGTTTTCTGCAGGACACAGAGAGGTGCTGCCTACAACACTTTCCTCTCTTCATCTAATAGCTAAAGGCTGGTGCATGCACTGACTCTGCCCCGCAGAGAGTTGTAATAAAGCCATCGTAGTCCAGACACTTCCACTGCACACAGGCCCTGGGGCACAGCTTGGGCCACCCCCTTGCCTGTCTGCTTTCTTCATCCATGACTGTGTTCACTAAGCCTATATATGCTCTCTGCCAACAGCAAAACGTGGCCAGGAGGATCAAAGTCAGTCAAGCTGGTTTCCTCCTTGGGCAGGTGAGATGTGGTACGGCTCCTCAGCAGCCCTCCTCAGTGTGGCAGGACAGCGCAGGTATTGCTGGGAACAGGCACGGCATATTGGGAGCATTTATAAAACATTTGCTTTGAAGGAATGGACTTTCTCACCCTGTTTATATACTGCAATAAAATGCTTGTTTTCCCCACTCCTCCCCACTATTGAACCATGAACTTAATACCAATGCAGTTACTATCAGCACCTGCCTGCCTCATCTACTGTGTTGATGTGGAGCTAGCCTATATAAATAAACCATAGCGCAGGCATCCCTTCCCTGCTGTCTTTGTCACCTCAGAGCTACCAAATGACCCAGAATCCCTAGAACATGTGCACTGGAGAGATGGAGAGGGAGGAAGGGGGAGAAGAGAACAAGGGAGGTTTGGGATGGGTCACCCGCAAGAGCCTGGGCATGGTCTGGGGCAGCAGGGAGGTCGAAAGGAAGAGTGGGAAGGCAGCGAGGGTGCGGTGCAGGTATCAGCAAGAGCCCTCTAAGCAGTTCATGAACTCCTCCAGGTGAACACCACCATTTCCCCCCACCAGACACCATTGCCTCCCAGAAGAGCTGGCTCAGGGGAAGAGTGGGTAGCAAGGCTTGTTTTGACTGGGGGGGAACGCGGGAGAGGGAGGCACTTACATGGGCTGGGATGTGCTGAACAGGCTGCCGTCGTACCTTCGCCGGACCCCCCAGGCTGGCCCCGAGCTGAATGGCTGAGCACGGCCTCTCGGCTGGGCTGCCAATCTGGAGTGGCGATGACATGAATGAAATAAGGAGAAATACTCCGAATAGGAGAAACAGGTCATATTGAGGCAGAAACAGAGACACTCATCCACAGAGACGGAGTGAGAAAGCCTGACGGTCAGGGCTTTGAATAAAAGCAGATGGCCACGGCTTGCTCTGTGCTGGATTCAGCTGCTCGCTCGGCTCGAGATTATTTTTGGCCCTCTGAGGAAGCGTCAGGGGATTCAAATGACCATATAAGACAACAGTGAGGTTAACCCTACCACCACCGCACAGGAAGCAGGCACGAGGCGAGGTGACATTCATCACCTCCAAAGTGCCACGCAAGCAGGTCGGAGGCGGGTGCGGAGGAGGACCCAGGGCTCCCGGGTGCCGGCTCCATTTCCAGCCTGGCTCTCCCAGGTGGCAGAAGAGTTCAGCAAGGCTACAGATCTGGAGCTACAAGCTGCAAAGGTTTTCCCTCCAGTGGGAGGTTGAAAGCTGCTGGGCTGAGGCAAAGGCAGGACAGGTTAATGCACAGAACTGCAGATGCTGCCTTTTGCCAAAATAGCAGGTGTCGAAGGACAGGACCAAACGGCCAGGGAAACCCTTATTCTCCCCAGCACCGGGTCCCTGCTGCAGAGCTGACAGTACAAGTACACGGTAACGACACCGAGAAGCCGTGACCTTTGAAGGGAGCAGGACTGCCTGCTGTACAGCATCCCGATTCGGCAGCTATGAAACACGCTTACGGCTCATCAAATCGTCCCCAGTTTCCTAGTCTTAGAAACCAAACAATCCCAGGAGGTAATGAGTGGGGCATCAGAGGATAGTGGAGTTATGAGAAAGAAGGAAGAACAAAACTTCAGTTGCTCCCAGCTTATTACAAAAAAAAATTTTAAAGGATTTTTTTAATCTTCCTTGGTTTTGGGATGACTTTGTAACCTCTTCCTCCCCCTACCCCCCTTGAGAAATCTGCCTTCTAAAAAATGAAAGGAGAACAATGTCTGGTTTGGAAAGTGTCAGCAGGTCTCTGTAACCCACAGCCCAGCATCGCAGGGGGGGGAGATGCCACCGTGCTTTGGTGTCTGGAGCTGCTCTTGGCTGAGAGTGGTGTGCTTGAGGTCAGACTCTGATCTGAAATAAATAACTACATCCTTTAAAGTCTGCAGTATCTAAAAGGTAGCCAGCTCACACTGTTTTAGATGCCTGGTTTTGGCCTCTCTCCTATGTTTTCCCATTACAAATGCTGTGCTCCCTCTCTGGCGAAACCTAAGCCCGGCATGCAGCGTGCCCCCGTGGGGGAAAGGAGCCGCTGGCTTCAGCAGGCTTGCTTTTGTTCAGCAGAGCTTGTAGCAGTGCCCCTTTTCTTATTTTATTTGTTGCTTAAAACAGACAACAGCAAGCAAATTCTCATTTCATTTTGAGGGCGTCAATTGTTGACCTCATCGGATTTATAGCAGACTTCGGCTTTCAAACTAATAACAGACTCGCAGAGCAGCCGCTTGGCAAAGCTAATCAGAAAGCACATGTTCAGGCAGGGGAAGCTGTTTTGCTCTTCCCAGGCAGGGTGTTGGTAGGGACGGTGCAGCTCGGGCAGACGCTCACTCACCTTTGCCACGGGTAGATGTGGTAGGGCGGGTTGTGGCTGCTGGCGCGGCTGGGGGCGGCCGCCTCACCGGGACCCCCCACCATCGACTTCTGGTGGCTCTGGGCAGCTGGCTGACCCGCGGGGTCCTCTTCCAAGCTCTGCTGGATGGCCATCTTTATAAGCTCGTCTTCACTCAAGCTACTGTACAGACTGTATTCCTCGCAGCCTATCGTTTGTCTTTGAGTATTTGCCGCCGTTGTAGCCATTTCTTTTTTTTTTTTTTTGCTTTCCTGTAAAAGGAAATTGTGATCATCAAAATCTGGAAAATGAAAGAAAGAAACTCAACTATCTTGTGCTCTGCTTTTTGATTAGACTCACCAGAAAACCCTTCAGAAATCCTGCACCAGGGAGAGAACATTATCAGCTAAAATCTGCATGTAAACTAATGAACTAACTCCCTTTTATCACATAGAAGTAACTGATTTAGCTGGTGTTTAAAAAAGGGAAGGGAGCTGCTGCAAGCAAGGCAGGTTTTTATCTGCTTATTCTAGTTACCACAGCTCAAGAGAAAAGTAGGTAAAGGAAATCCCCATAAGATTGAAGAGATACAGCTTTGAAATTAATTTATTTAGGAGAACGCTAATGGACATCTCTTTTTGTTAGGTTTGTTTTGTTTTGTTTTATTTCTTGCTCTAATTGCAGAAAGTTAAGGTAAGAGGTTTGTCTGTCTATTTGCTGGTTTTCTGCAAGTGCAAGTTCTCCACCGCGAAGTGTAAAGAGACTTTGTGGAGTAATTTTTTCCACCTTATCTGGAAATCTCTCAAGCAACATGCAAAGCTATTCTTTGAAGTGACTTTCTTTGTTTCACTCAGCTAGAAGAGCAACATGACACGGTTCAGTTTCACTTCTGATTTTTTGCTTTTCACAGAACAAAGTTCAAGGTCATGAGCTTTAAGACTTACAGTCAGACTCTTGTAAAAACTGGTGGTTGAGAGCTGGAAATGAGAGAAGAGGGAAACATCAGGGCACACTCAGCAATCACAGAATGACTGTGAACTGTCACCACAGCGTGGACTCAAAAAAGGCAAAGACAATCCAAAATACTGCGGTATTTCCATCAGTGATAGGGAAGTACTAATGCCATGAATGGTTTGATGCTCTGGCAAGATCTCATCTGGATGCCAGAGACCACTCTGGCTACCAGTGTTTAAGATCCAAGGGCTTATTTCATGGGAGGAGATGGAAAAGATTGCCTCTTTTAAGAAGATGACAGCCAAGGGGTAATAGGTTTGCTTTTTATAAGCACACCAGTGAGCGAGAACTGTGTAAAATACTGGGGAATGCTGGGACGAGGAGCAATGGGTACAAGCTGCCCGTGGACGGGGCAGGGGAGGACAGTGCGCCAGCAGAAAGGCACTGCGGAGGCATGTCGCCCAGGCGCAGGGAGGCGAGGGGCTGGCTGCGTGCACCAGCGTGGCTGCCGACAAAGCTGCCTGCCCCCCACCCTGGGGCTGTCAGCCCCTGCCCCAGCGATGCCACAGCAGGGCTGGTCTCCAGCTCCCCACAGCCCTTCCCTGCCCGGCCATGGGCCTTGCCGAGCTGGGCCCCCGGCAGAGCCACCCAGCCTCCTGCTGCTCAGGACCTGCCTCCTGCCACACCGGGCACCACTGACAGCAAAGCCATCAGCTCCCCTTCCCCGCATGGCTGCTCTCTCCAGCAGGCTGGGGCTCTGCCTCCGGCTCACCGAGTGCCCGGGGCAGCCTGCCTTCCCACGGACTCGCACCCACGTTGATGGCAGTGGGGTCCAGCACGCCGTGAGCCTTGCGCCAGGAGACTGCCCTGCTCTAGCAGTCCTCATTGCTGTGTGCATGGCCAAGAGATGGTCCTGACCTGGAGGAAGTGGTAGCTTCCCAAATGGCAACAGAGCCATATTTGTGCATGTCATAGAATCATAGAATCATAGAATCATAGAATCACTAAGGTTGGAAAAGACCTCTAAGATCATCAAGTCCAACCGTCAACTCAACACCCCCATGCCCACTAAACCATGTCCCTAAGAGCCACATCTACACGTCTTTTAAATACCTCCAGGGATGGTGACTCCACCACTTCCCTGGACAGCCTGTTCCAAGGCCTGACCACTCTTTCAGTAAAGAATTTTTTCCTAATGTCCAATCTAAACCTCCCTTGGTGCAACTTGAGGCCGTTTCCTCTCGTCCTATTGCTTGTTACTTGGGAGAAGAGACCAACCCCCACCTCGCTACAACCTCCTTTCAGGTAGTTGTAGAGCGCGATGAGGTCTCCCCTCAGCCTCCTCTTGTCATGTCATGTCACGTCAAGACACTCATGTTTGTTTCTTTAACCATAATTTAAAAAAAAAAAAGAAACTAATACAGTTCGAAAAATTGCAAGAGCTTGAATCAAGCCATAAGTAACATAAATTTTGGATTTAAGCTTTTCACTTCAGAAATGGTGATATCTCCCACATCAACAGCCACCTCAGACTCCCAGCACACCCCAGAAGTGGGAAGAGTTCAGGGTAAAGGGAAGCCCAGCAGATTTCAGATTGACATTATGATTTTTGACAATGAAGGATGTATTTTACAGCCATAAAAACTGCCAAAACAAAAACTTCTGTTGCTGTAAATAATGTAACTCAATGTTTTGGGGTTTTCTTTTTTTATTTTCAGCCAGAGCTCTCATGGTTGCTGTTGGTTACCTTCTCCAGTGAGAGCTGGTGTGCCTTAGCTCTGCTATGACCCTCGCTGTCCCAGGGAACCAAGCTCAGGCATCAAACCGCTGATAGCTCCCATACGGAGCTGCTGCCCACCCCATGCCCCAGCCGCTCCAGTACCTGTCCTTGGCTGCGCTCCAGCCTGCGCCTGGCCAAGAACCATGACACAGCTTTGTTTTCCTAGTAGCTTCTGCTGCTGCTTGGCTTGCTCAACTCCTGGCATGCTGGGCAGCACTTTCACGGTCCTTCAGTCTATGTACTCAGTAACTGGTGCGCTGTGGATGTGTGAAACCCACAGGCTGGAGTCAGAGAGCTTGTCTGCAGCATCCAGCACTGCAATGCCTAAATGTAGGGACCTGGCCCCAGTGGTGACTCAGAGACCTAAACTAAGAGTAATTGGAGAGGGCAGGATCTGATTGTAAGCTCCTAATGAAGGTGGCGCACAATGACTCTTTGGAGGAGGCAGGAATGGAGACAAAAGTGCTCCTCTCTGAGGGCAACCTGTGCCAGTGGAGCATGGGGCACAGATCCCTCTTCTTTATCCTCCCCAGCCCCACCGCCGGCTTCCTGGCAGCACAGGAGGCAGAGCAGGCAGTGGGTCCAGCCTCACCGTGCTTCTGAGCTGGGTGTTGGAGTCCCTTCATGGGCAGTCAGGGCTTTGAGGAGCGTACAGGAGACCAATGTGACTCCGCACTCTGGCACAGAGGAGCTAGCGGATTTAGGTGCCTCACTAAATCCCCAATGGATCTAGGTATAAAGGCCATTTCTGGACATCTTCCCCTCCCTCCTTCTTTTGCTTCACACCTCGTTGAGGCACAGGGAGGGAAAAGGAAGATTCTGAGTTTGGGGATCACTCCTATGTCACCCTTTTATTCTTTGTACAGGCTAACTGGGTCCCACCCACTCTAAGAGGAAAGGGAGAACCTCCCCTGCATGTTGGTGATCCTCACTAATCTAAATATTTTGACAGGAGTCCCATGGAGTGCAGAAACAACAGTGCTGGCTGCAGCTCCCGCCACTGACTCATCCTGCAGGAAGAAACATTGTGGGGCTCAAAATAGAAAAAGCTTTCGGTTCTGCTCACCTAACTAGCACAACCCCAAGGAAAGTGTGAGGGTCACAACCTGGGGCTGCAGGAGCTTTTGGGTTGGTCCTGATAGCCAAGGACAGCCTTGGCTGTCCTGACCCCTAGTAGAAATGGTTCCAGCTGGGCTTCAAGCCGTTCTTGCTTCCCTCCGCCTGTCTCCCCTACCTCAGACTGACCTGCGTGGTGTGTCTGAGTTTGGCAGGAGGTACGACGCGTGCCTCCTCCATACAGCTCCCTGTGCCACTGCCCCAAGCCCAGCAGAGCAGAGCCAGCCTTCCACCTGGATATGCTTTTGTTTGAAGCTGCAAAGCCACGAGGCTCAGGCACTGGTTCAAGTTATTTCTGTAACAAGCCACTGTGAGCCAGCTGAGCTGCGGTAACAGGCCGAGCACATGCCCTCAGCTGGGGGCTAATGCAACGTAGCCTTCTTTCGCTGCAGCTGGGCTCGGTGGCATCGCCTGGTGCTGCTGCACCCGCCCGGACCTACCCTGGCCCAGCGGACAGGGCTAGGGTAACCACATCTGTGGCCAGTGGTGAACTACCACAACCTTATGAATGCCCACTAGACTAATGCGCTATAAGCTATAAGTTTCTGTAACAAAGGTGTGAAAAAAAATCACTAGTTGCTAGGAAGGGTTGAACCAGTTTGGATAAGTAATATCCGGCCAAAGTGGTCTTTCCAAATGCAGCTTGAATCTGTTTGCTTGCTCTAAGCCTGCTCATTGTAGGTTTAAAGTATTGGAATCAGATTTATAAGTTCAATGCTGGGTTTACTGTTCACCCTAACTTCAGGTTCTTGGGGGAGGTTTTAATACTTGGCTGTCCCTGCATTTCTCTGGCCGCCCAAGAGCCCATCCTCACAGGCAGGTAGCACACAGCATTGCATGTGCTGTAAGAGCAGAACCCGATTTTTAAAGCTGAGGGTATAGTGCCCTTATTATTCCTTAGAGATCGCTTTGCCTTCAGGTCTGAATGGCTTCATTAGTGATCTCTCTTGGCAGAGACATGTCTTAGGATACTGCTGCCTGTGCTGCCATTTAGTAGTTCAGTCTGACAAGATCTTCTGGATCTAAATTTATCATCATTTCCACACAGGGCCTGATGCTGATTCTTAATTTTGGCATCCCTATTTCAGTGAGAGTTTGTTTATTTAGATGTAGAAATCAGGCCTGTGCCATGCAAAGGTAACGTAGCTGCATCCAGTGACCAGAAGGTGAGGTTAGAAATGAAATGCTTGTGCCAGGGCCAGGCTGTGACGCTCTGTCCTGCGTAATGAGCAGTTGTACCTGGCAGATCTTCGAAACCAAAGGTTTCACCAAAGGGTGACTGTCAGTAACCACTCATATTATGGCAAAAGCCACAGACAAACACAATTAGGTTGCTATTATATTTGGACTACAAGCTCTGTCAACATACAGTGTTTGGGAGAATGTGCCTCTGATCCCTGATGCAACATAAATAAACAACAAGGATTACAGCTGGCTTTGAACATGCAGAACCGCGCGATTCAATACTATTAGCATCTGAAACAACTGGTCCCCATTGACAGCACTTCCTTAAAGAAAAGCTTAGCAAGGCTGCCTGTCCTCCTTCAATAGATCCCAGGCAGCAGAATTAGCAGAATTACTTATTGCTGTCAGAGGAGGGTGGCAGGTGAGTGACAAGGTCATTAAGGGAGCGGAGCCAGGGACTTTGCCTGCCTTTGCACTGAGTTTACTCCAGTCAGCTTGTAACTCAATACAGGACCTCAGTATTTATGGCTCACGGTGTGATAAACCACATTTCTAAAAACAAAAACAAGTGTTTGGAATCTGCAAAAGAGAGAGAAGAGGAGCGGCTTTCTCGTTTTGCTTTTGCAAGGAATGATCCAGCCCCAGCTTCTGCAAATATGTGTTTGCTGTTCCATGTGTTTGCCTTTTTACTTCTGATAGCAGCAAGAGCACACACGGGGGAAGGTAAACACGGCTGGAAGTGTTCACAGAAAACCAACCCTCCACTTTAACTCTTACTGCAGCACCTTTCAGGCCAGATCCTCCGCTGGCAATGGAAACAAGACCAATTTGCAGCACTTAAAGTACTCACATTTTTACTGTATTTTAGGTCAGTTTCCAGATAAATCTTTGCAGTTCTCAAAGGATATTATATTGGATGACTACTGCTGGGAAGCAAATGATTTTTTAAAAACTGAAGTGCCCATCAGATCTGCCAGAGCTGGGACGTTAGAAGCATGACACCTCATGCTGTCCAGCTGCGGCAACAGGCAAATGTATTTTGTAATGACAGCTTATGCAAACTGCTCAAGTTCTAGCCCAGTGCTGAAGGAGCAAAGCCAGGCTTCCCAAAAGAATCCTCCAAGCAAACAAATCCCCTTGTCCAACCCCAGCTGTCAAAACAGGTCACCTGTCAGTCTGGCATATGTTACGATGCCATCAAATTGTGACTCTGTGCAAATTCTTTGCTGGAAATGCATACACCTGCAAGCTTTTATTTCTTCTCAGAAAGCATTAATTCACAGAGCAATCAGTGCAATGTTAGCTTTGTGTCATACCAGCTGGAAATTTATAAATGAAAGAAATAATTTGCTGATGTCATTTTTTTTCCTTGACACTGTGCCTTACACACTACGTTGTACCTTAGCATGTTGTCACAACAACGACAATTATTTCTGCACAGACTATTCTAGGGACAAAGATATAAGAATCACGTGCAAGTAAAACAAAAATAAGGAAATGGCAGAGCTACAGTTCTGCTTAACACCAATGAGTGTTTTATGGCTTATTTGAAAAAAACCAAACAAACCCAAAAGCAAACCACAAAAACTCCCAAGACTGTATTAGGGTGTTAGGTTACAAACTGCTATAGGAATAAATACTTGCATAGACGTAGCAAACTGACAGATTGAAAATGACAAAACATGCATATTTGCATTACCTTTTTGTTCTGAAATAAAAGAGTAATAATACTGTTGAAATGGGTTATCTCCTTGATTAAGTCTTAATTCAGAAAATCCTCGCTGGTATTCATCTCCCTGCTTTGCCTGGATGTTTCGATCAACTGCAGGACAGCTTTGAAACGCTCTCGCTTTGAAGCCTGGAGTTTATTTCTGGATCACCCCATGATCAGCGAATACAAGCCAAAATATAAGTTGTTCTGAATCTCAGATTTCCTGTTTGAAGATGCACGGCAGAAACTTTTACCCATCCTAAAGTTCTTCTTTGTTGCATTATCTGAAGAACTTCACTTCATCAAGCATCCTGTAGCTAAATGACACAAAGTTGACCTTTCTATTACATCATTATTTATTGTCCCTGACAAGTAGACCATATATGGCCATGTTTCTGGAACCTAAAGAGAAAAAAAAAAAAGCCTTATAATTGTGAAGAGTTTTATTTATTTGAAGAGAAGGGAGCTCAATTTACTTTTCTTTTAGCTGCTGCTTGTTAAACAAAACAGGCAAACATGACATGGGTATTTATTGACGTTTTAGAGTGGTTCGTACATTTTTAAGGCTGCAAGTTTGAGACTTCAGGATTCCAAAAGATGAAAAAAGCAGCTGTGAACCTGTTCCAAATAGTATTTGTAAGAGCTTACTACTGGAAAAGAACTGCCCTCGTACCATGTAAATGTGAACGACAGACCCTCTCTCAGACTCCTCGAGGCCATAAATGTGAAACGGTAGCCATCTTCCCCACATCTGGCAGAGGGCAAGCTGGCCAAGGGAGAGAGAGCACTGGTCCAGGAATGAGCTAGAAGAAAACAGTCAGGCAGATACAGGCGAATTGTCACTGCTGGATTAGCTGGAATATGGGGATAATACTCAGTTTGGGAAGGTTTCTATGTATTTGTCCAGCTAATATGATGAATGAAGGGAAGCAGTGTAATACAGTGTCAAAATGATGCCTACACTTTTTCCTCCAGCTCCTGCTTCACTGATTCCCATGGCAAAACATTGCATATAAAGAGGATAAAGCCTAGATTGCAATGGGTCTGGTTTCCTTTCCCAGTACCTTGTCGAGCCTCAGGCTAGCTATACTCACTCTGTCAGTGCATAAACACCCCCTGTCTAAGGCTTAGCAAGAGCAATCTTGCAGGGAACCAATTTAGCAAGACCATATCATCCACTAATAGGTGATCCCTTCCAACTCACCTTCTTTGCTTTTAGAGTCTTTCAGGACCAGCACCATTCCCTCTCCATGCTTATTCCTCGATCTGACTTGCTCCAGCATGAAAGGATGGCCCGTATCTGACACGTCCACCTTCTCTGCTGCCCGCAAATCCATCTGCCCCTCATATCTAGTGCTAGGGCTGTTTTTTTGTCCACAGTTAAGGACATTCAGTGCTTACTGTGGCAGGCAAAGGAGCCCTGGATGTCGTCACCAAGAGGGTGTGAAACTCTTACACCCTTGAAAACATGTCAGCCAACCCTCCGTGACTTTTAAACAACACCCAGCACTTTTTTTCCTCATATTACTTTAAGATTGTAACCAGTCTTGGCTTAAAACCAAGAGTGAGTATCTCCCACGTTTAACACTTCTGCTTGCCTTTTGGTAGTCTCTCATTGACCATAATTTCTTGGCACTCTTATGGCTGGCTTAATGTCCCACTGATATCGTGATGCAGATTTACGTTTGGCAGAGACAAAGATTCCTATGTCTTCCAGGATGGACTGTTTGATTATAAAAAAGATACTGGGGCTCAAGGTCCCATCAGCTATGCATGTTGCAGGTGGTTCCCCATGCCATTCACACCAAGCACACTGCAATTCCCTTCCCTCCCACGTTCCTGGGTTTCCTTGCAAAGTCCCTTGCACCCCTTTGATGTATTTGGAGCTCCTGTGAACACTGCTGCACCATTTTCCAATAAAAACGCAGGATCCTGCTTCAGTAGATCTATTTTCAGATACCACTAGCTCTGTCTTTAGTCTTGAGTAAATCATTTAACTTCTCTGTGTCTCATTTTCTACATTAGTGAAGTGGAAATAATCAAACGCATTAACTTTAGAGAAGATTCCAAAATTTCTTGCAGATGGGAAGCCAATAAGACTACTTATATGGATAGAGATTGCCAAATAAGACCTTATTTAACCAGTATCTGAAATACTTTGGTATCCTCAGAGGAAGACCTCATAGAAGTTTGAAATATTAATTACAGAAATATTACTATGCAGGAATGAAATCATACATTTGTGGGTTGATTTTTTTTTCCAATAAAACAATGTTGAGGCTTTATTATAACACATCCAAATCATAATAATAACAACCATTATGATTTATTAGCATTGCATCAGATTTGTTAATATTTCCCCTGGGGCATGCACAGTTATGGATCTGCATTTTCAGCTAAACCCCAAGACATTCCAAGAGATTACAAAATGTCACCTGCAAAAATAAATACATAAATTTACGCCATTTTCCAGGACAGATTTCAAACTCAGACACTGCATATTAGATCTGTTTGCTTTCTCTTTAAATAGAAAATGTTGGAAATAACCAACTCATGCTGATGGGGGAGTCAGCTAGGGTCTCACAAACAGGGCGCAATAAAAGAGATTTGAATCTGAGAGAAGACAAAGAAGGATGACCACATGAAAATAATAAATGGTGAAATAAACAGCAAGATTTTCTTTATTCTTCATGTTTCCTCAAAATAGCGAGCAGAAGTCAGGTTAGGAAAGCACATTTAACATTTCCTTAGGTTTTGGATTTGTTCAGAGTCTCTACTTCCATTAGTTGAATTAAGTGGCCCTTCAGCTCTATTAAGTGCTCTTTTGTTTTAAGACAAAACTGAATCACGCAACTGATTGGTGAAAAAACAAAGTTCATTTGTGCATCCTGGGAGATCGATCAGCTTGTTACAGACTCTGTGTGCAGAGCTGATATAGATGTGCATCACATGCACAAACTGTATCCTTGTCCATAGCCTGTAACTACCAACGATGAGTAACTCTACTGCATCCAAACACTTGGCTTATGGGTGGCTGTTCTGGAAGGAAGAAAATACTGATTAGTTGTGACACTAACAGTCCCTGGACAGAAAATCCTCATAATACTTTGCCACAGAACAGCATACTGCTTTGTGCACCAATTACCTGGAATTGTCCCCTTGTTGCTTATATCTTGTCTGAGCTTTTTTACTGTAGAAAGCCAGCAAGATGTTTTGTGTGGCATATTTCACTGACAGCATGGACTTAGGGCACACATCTCTCTACCTTTTGCAATCATATTCCAGTAAGCAGAGCTTTGCATTCAGTGTTGCCATGCTTTGCTTCCATCAGACACTCCCAAAGATTACATGCAAACACCAGAACCAAAAGCAACCCTCCTGTGCCTCCTGCTATACAAGCCACGTTCAAATAACATGAAGACAGAAGATCCCACAGGGGAAGATGGTTTCAATTTCCTTTTCAAGAACTAATGATTGCTTTGGCCCCAGTAACCTGAGAGAGGCAAGGAGCCAGAGACACTTGAATGGGAAAAGGTGCAGGATGTCACACATGCCCAGGGGTAAGGAATACAACATACATTACTTCTTGCTGACTCTGCTGCCTAAATACTTCAGTGCTGCAAATAAGTAGGTGTTTTGAGATCACTCTACTCAGAACATAATTCCCCTTTCTGGAGGAATTTATCCCATGCTAACGGCTCCTGACCCACACCCTGAAGTCCAGGTGGATTTCAGCTTGCTGTACAACTTCCACCTCTGCACAGTGGCTCCTCACAGAAAATTTTTACCTTTCAGATACAAACAAAATGGANACAAGTCTGATGAGGGGCAGCTGAGGGAACTGGGGTTGTTTTGTGTGGAGAAGAGGAGGCTGAGGGGAGACCTCATTGTGCTCTACAACTACCTGAAAGGAGGTTGTAGCGAGGTGGGGGTTGGTCTTTTCTGCCAAGTAACTAGTGATAGGACGAGAGGAAATGGCCTCAAGTTGTGCGAAGGGAGATTTAGATTGGACATTAGGAAAAAGTTCTTTACTGAGAGAGTGGTCAGGCCTTGGAACAGGCTGTCCAGGGAAGTGGTGGAGTCACCATCCCTGGAGGTATTTAAAAGACGTGTAGATGTGGCTCTTAGGGACATGGTTTAGTGGGCATGGTGGTGTTGAGTTGATGATTGGACTCGATGATCTTAGAGGTCTTCTCCAACCTTAATGATTCTATGATTCTATGAGTCCTCACTCCTCTGGAAATACGACAAGAGCACAAAGGGGAACACCCAGGGTCCTAAGCCCCATTTCAGGTATCTGATGACGCAGCCCGTACCTGCCCTGCCAGTGAGCTTTGGAAGAGTGTGCAGCTACTGCAGTCACTGCCTCTCTGCAAATGTCATCATAAGGTCACATCCACTGATTCAAACTGAAAGAGGAATCAGTCAGAGGGAACATGAAATGCTAATACGGAGTGAACACAACCCAAAGACTTTATAAACAAATACATGTTCCTTGGAGGAAGACGGAAAGCATAAACATTATCTTTTAGTTACTCTTTGCTGTGCAAATATCATTTATCTTATGTTATAATGTATGTTGGCAAGAATTCTAATGAAAGACTTGTCTTTTTCTTGACCTTTACAAAATCCACAAAATTCAGAGATGTTGCTGCAACCCCATTGCTCCGAGGCTCTTGCAGGGGAGCAGGAGGATGAGAATGGCAACAAGAGACACAAGCTGCTGTGAATAGCCAAGGTCCTGGGAAGAACAGCAACTCCAAAACAGCAATGATGGAAAAGTGAAATTGATTTTGATAGGAAACTACCTTTCCACCGTTTTTTTAAAGCAGTCTTTGGAAATATACAATGGGTATTTACGTCTCCATTTGATCCCTTAGGCTAGTTTATGAAAAAAGTTTCTTTTGATGCATTTCTCTAGTACCCTTTAATTCCTTTAAGACTGATTTGTTTCTAACTAACTGTTGTGCCTGCTGTATGCAATAAGACCTGCTGCATTAATCTCCTTCCCTTCCTTCAGTGACATGAGAACAACAGGCTTTCTGGATATGTATCTGTCTTTGCTTTACTGTTGCCACAGATAAACAGCCCTCAAAAAACAAGACACCCCTACCTAAATTCAGCAGCTTGCAGAAATGTCTGTAACTTTGAGCACAATGAAGTTCAGGGAATTACGACTATCTATATGCTTGGAGTTAAACTAAGGCTGCAGGTGCTACCAGAGTAGCAAGGCAGAGCAGGAACCTCCTGTGCACAGCTCCAGGGAGAAGTGGGTGGTTTTGGTTGCTGAGAGATGGGCTGCAGCCTGGCTTGGGATGAATGCTGAAGGTGGCTTCTGGCCACCTCAACTGGAAGTGGGTTTGCTGCCATGGGACTCAGAAACTCAAAGCAGGGGGACAAGCTGTCATCCACATTGACTCCTGCCATGCTACATTGGCCTGCTCCCCCAGTGAGATGGCCAGGCCTGGGATTTCATCAGTTGCTGTGCAGACAAGAGCAGTGAAAGAACCAGAATAGACTGTGCTAAAGGACACTGCACCATCATCTCCATTTACCCGGTGCTGTTATTGCTGTGCGGTCAAATTCATATGTAATAAATACAGTATCTGAAGCCCTGATCAAATGAACTTTCCTTTATTCTGCCACTGAGAAAGCTTTGTTGTCCTGCACTGACTGCTTTGAGCATGCTTGAGAGAGGACCAGAGGTTTATGCCTCCTTTAAGTTCAAATCACAATGCAATAGGTTTGTTTTGCAGGGCTGACATTTAATTATTTGCCCTACATTTCTCAGGTTAAATTTAGAGCTAAATTTAGGACAAGTGTCTGGACAGAATGTCATATGACACCAGTGTATATCTGTTGCACAACATGCCATACAAACATGTAACGTTCAACTTGGTTAAAAATAACCGTACACTTACCTAATTCAGCAGGCTTCTGGACTCTGTCTACTGAGCTGGTAAGCAGACAGTGCAATAATAGGAGTCACAAGTCCCTGTTGAGGGAAGAGACATCACTAAAAGCAAGAAGACAGAAAAAAAATCTTTTTCTGTATTTGTTCCCTCTTTTTTTTGTATCAAGTAGTAATTACTGTCCCATAGTAATTTATGCATGACAGTCTAGATTATCTTAAAAAAGGATGTGAATAGGTAAATTAGAGTGGAATTGTGAAAAGAATTGTAGAGTTTTTTCCCATCAAAGTGAGAGATCTGAAATTCCTCAAGAGCAGAGTTAAATGGCTGTTAGAACTCCCACCCTAGGCCTAGAAGAGGACAAATTCTTCTTCTTTTAAGAAGTAGCTCGCTACATAGATGGTTTCCTCAGCTACAACAGGGCTAGATGACACCAGTCAGCGTGGCTGAAGCAGGGAGACCCACGTCTCCAAACTAAGCATCATTAGCTTCCTGAGCTGTGTTTGGAGATCATAGCTCCAGAGAAAACCTAAGCACAGTGAAAAAAACCTGTTATACATGTGTCAAAACCACAAAGTGAGATGGAAAATCTGTTTAACACCTTTATGGATAACATGAGAACAAGCATGACAGCACAGATGAAGGCTGGAGTAAAGAGCTGAACTTTAGCCAAGCTGCCTTGATGTTATTGAGAGCTGTAACAATAAGCAGGATATATTTTCTCCATTTGAGCTGCTGTGCTTCTGTACTTTGGCATTTATTTAGGCCCACCTTGCTGATAAGGACAGGTTAGGGTATTTTCATCAGGTCTTGGATGGCGGGGCTGTCGGTGCTCCAGCCGCATGCAGGTGGTGGCCATCAATGCCGAGCTCTCCTCCAGTGCGAGGAGCTGGCAGCCTCCGTGGCTCCTTGCTGCGGAAACGTCCTCGTAGGTCCCCAGCTGGTGTACAGGTTCTCCATCCACCCATGTCCCTGGAGCTACAGCCTGGCAGAGGGAGGGTCACTGGGATGAGACAGAAAATGCTGAACGCTGCTGGCCATCAAACGGAGGGGCCAAGGGCTGTAATGTGCAAATCAACTCATTATCAGGGTGCACTGGGAGCTCCAAGGCAGCGTGCAGTGCTTGCTGAGCAAGCACTGGGGGAGTGTGGGGAACCGACACTCCTGTGGCAGCTGAGCAAGGAGAATGTTTCAAAGCATTAGAAATGGGATACAAACAGCTCCCTGGGTCACTAGGCTAAAGCTGGTCCAGCCCAAATAAAGGGGGCTGATGCCTCACAGTTGCCCAGTAGCTGATGGGAGCATGTGCAGGCTCGGTCTGGGTGTGGGGGCAGGATGATTGATCACATCATGGACTACAGCAGATACTGCCTGATCTCCACAGCCAAAAAACTCTCACCCTCGGGTGGGACAGTCTTTCAGGACCAGAGCGAGGCACATTACCGTGCCAATGTAGGGAAATCTATCCATCCCCTTTGTGCTTGCTCTCCAGATACCAAAGCAGTTTGCTATGGGGGCATGCCAGCACAATGCCTTTCAAAAGTGCTTAAATCACGTTTACCATTTTTTCCTTTAATGAATGATTTCCGTTTGACCCGAGATTGTGAGACAAGTTTAGATGTCTTAAGCTACTCACACTATATATGAGTGTAGGTGGGTGCATGAAGATTGTCAAAGATATTTTTACTGAAATGCTGCAAAGACTGAGTCATTTCTTGGTTGGCACATTCTATTTTTCATGACAATGGTTTTGCTTTCTCTGCTGCAATTGTACATCATGTCTGTCACATTAGTTGTGGTCACAGTTGCGTATCATGGATTAATCTCTGATATAATCTTATTTTCTGTTGTTTGGTACCTAAAAAATCAATCAGGCCAGTGGTCATCTTAAATAGATCCCATAGGCTGACTCTGACAGTGCTGATTTAGAAGCATTTGCAAGAAACTTCTGGCAGGATAAATTGTTCCCCTCAGAGATATTCTGCCAGCTCATAAAGACTGGTTTAAGTCTTCAAAACTTGGCACTTTGCAACCTTTCCAAATATTTTTCTGTTTATTTTCTTCTCAACAGTCCTGTTCTCATGTAATGCTGAACCCAAATTTGAATCTAGCTAAATTCTTTATCTCCATGACATTTTGAAGCAATGAGTCCCAGAGCCACAAATAGCAAATTTCTGTGCTATTGTTGTCAAACTTCTGAGAGCCTCTTGCTGTGTACCAGCAGAGACCCACATGTGGCTTTGAACACCAGCAACAGGGACCTCCACCACCAATGGATGCTGGCACTGTGAGCCAGGCACTAGGGAAAAGCAAGGCTGCATGCACCAACCTAGCTTTTGACACGTTGAGTCACACGGAAATGACATTGGGGCACGCTGCGAACACTTAGTTCAACTTGCACAGGAAACTGTGGCCAGCTTTAAAACATACTCAGAGAAAAAAAATCCCAAACCCCATACATGCATCAAGGCCTCACTTTTTGCACTTGCCAGCACACTCACCGGGGCAGCCTGTGAAGCACATGGCACCAGCAGAGCTTTAGACACAGTCGTGTCTGGCAAGCCCCAAAACACTCCTATCACAAAAAAGTGAGGGACCTGGACAGGCTGGATCGTTGGGCCGAGGCCAACTGCATGAGGTTCAACAAGGCCAAGTGCCGGGTCCTGCACTTCGGCCACAACAACCCCAGGCAACGCTACAGGCTTGGGGAAGAGTGGCTGGAAAGCTGCCCAGAGGAGAAGGACCTGGGGGTGCTGGTTGACAGCCGGCTGAACATGAGCCGGCAGTGTGCCCAGGTGGCCAAGAAGGCCAACGGCATCCTGGCCTGTATCAGGAATAGTGTGGCCAGCAGGAGCAGGGAGGTGATCGTGCCCCTGTACTCGGCGCTGGTGAGGCCGCACCTTGAGTACTGTGTTCAGTTTTGGGCCCCTCACTACAAGAAGGACATTGAGGTGCTGGAGCGTGTCCAGAGAAGGGCAACGAAGCTGGTGAAGGGCCTGGAGCACAAGTCTTATGAGGAGCGGCTGAGGGAACTGGGATTGTTTAGCCTGGAGAAGAGGAGGCTGAGGGGAGACCTCATCGCGCTCTACAACTACCTGAAGGGAGGTTGTAGTGAGGTGGGGGTTGGTCTCTTCTCCCAAGTAACAAGCGATAGGACGAGAGGAAATGGCCTCAAGTTGCGCCAAGGGAGGTTTAGGCTGGACGTTAGGAAAAAATTCTTTACTGAAAGAGTGGTCAGGCCTTGGAACAGGCTGCCCAGGGAAGTGGTGGAATCACCATCCCTGGAGGTATTTAAAAGACGTATAGATGAGGTGCTCAAGGACATGGTTTAGTAGGCATAGGGGGTGTTGGGTTGATGGTTGGACTCGATGACCTTAGAGGTCTTTTCCAACCTTAATGATTCTATGATTCTATGATTGATAGTGTAAATTTTCACCAGTGTTATGAAACAGTGTTGTTTCACCTGATTCACTGCTCAGGATGTGAATAGGAATGGAGTGTTTCATAATAATTTTATTAATAATTTTTTTTTTTTAAAGGAGAAAAAAAGGAAAGATTTACCAAAAACTATTGGAGTAATTGGAGGGTGCTGTCCCCATCACTGATCTTTGTAACCACAATCCATATCACGTGTTTGGCCTCAGGCTCAGTTTGTTTCTGCTCTGCATCATATCTGTATAACAAAGCATGGGAACTAATATTCGTTTAGTGGTATGCTCAGGTATATTGGTTCAGTACCAGAGAAGCTGCTGGAGTCACACTGGAATAAGTGAGGACAAAGCAATCACTCAAAACCCACTGATACTCTGGTCATGCAAAACACACACATAAATAAGCACTCACTCTCCCTCTTTGAATATGTATGTGCATGTGTACAGATATCTTATTGGAAATCTGCTGTATTTGGGTGAAGAGGGTGAAGTCTTTTACCTAAGATATCCACTGCAGGTACAAATTAGTGTGGCAAGAGAGTAGCTGGGGAAAATATTGCAGAAGGTGCAGGCTTTCTCCAGCTTTCTTCCTATCAATAATTCCTTCATACAGCTAAAACTCTACTTCCAGATACTTCCCATCTGTCCTTAAGTTCTTCACTACATGCTGTAAAATTGACAGTGGAGGCCAGGGAAGGCAGTCTTTTGCATTTATTTATGTGAAGTCANCCTGCCCAGGTCCCTCTGCAGAGCCTTCCTACCCTCCAGCAGATCAACACACCCGCCCAGCTTGGTGTCGTCTGCAAACTGACTGAGGGAGCACTCGATCCCCTCATCCAGATCATCGATAAAGATATTGAACAACACGGGCCCCAAAACTGAGCCCTGGGGAACACCGCTCGTGACCGGTCTCCAACTGGATTTAGCTCCATTGACCAGAACTCTCTGGGCTCGGCCGTCACCTTCACTGTAGAAGGCAGTGAGATGATTCATCACTGCAAAATCAGAATTTATAGCAGATAATATGGAGTCAATAAAAATAAAAAGACAGAACACCACCATACGTAATATGACACATATGTGCACAACTGGTTAACTCAGCCCCAGAAAAGCCTAGGACAGATCTGGGAAACTGAGTATATGTAGCTACTGCTCACACATGAATCCATCTAATCAATCCCTCAACTGTAATGTGCCCACCATTGTGGTATCTATTTACACACCGCAGAGCTCTGACACATACATGCATCAACCTGCTTTATCTAAATTGCTGCCCAAACCTACTTGCCTAGCTGCCTACATCTAGCTGACTTGCCCATCAGCCTTCTCAAGATGGTGCAAAAGATCTGAGGGGCACAGTCCTTCCCACGTGTGTTGGCAGCATTTCTTTCCAAAGAGTATCTCTCCAAAAGAATCAGCAACATACCAGACATGCCCATTAGTTTTGCACATTTCAAGACCATTCTCTTGCAGTTTGCCCTCAAAGACTTCCACCTCCAGTAATAAACTCTAGGCTTCCAAAATTTATAATCATAAACAGATCAAATGCATAAGATCACTTAAGACATTTTGAATGGGACTGATCCTGGAACAGAAGCCTCATTTTTCATCCCATATCTGCCAGGTTTATTCTGTGCCCAGTGGAAAATTAGTAGCTGGGACCAGATCTCATTTTCCCATTTGTAAAACCTGTGAGACCAGGTACTTTCTCCAAGGCTCCAGCAGTTGTGTCCACTGAATTAACCTCTGCAGAGGTGGCAGGACAAACATTTCATCTGAAGAAAATCCTCAGGAGCTGTTTAGCATCCATCCATACAGAAGGATCCATTCAAGAGACCATCGCACTCTGAATTGTACTGATAAATAACGTCAGACTTGCCTATCAGGATCTGGGCTCGCAGATTTCCAAAATTTCAAATCTTTGGAGTTAAACATTGGTGTTAACCTTAAAAAAGAAATGCGATACAAAGGCTGTCATGTTGGTAACTTCTGGGTTGAATTTTTGTGTTGGAAAACCTGCCTGCCTCCTGAATGCCTTTCTCCATTGTGCAATATGATGCAATGTATTTGCTGTCTGGCCCCTGAGTGCAGGGGGTGTAATCTCTGCACCAACTTGTCAAGAAGCTGGATGGGTCTGTTTTATATTCCCCCAGTCTGTATTTAGCCCACTTTGTCCTCATAAGGAGCCCTGCCCATATAGATATATATATTTATAAAAACACCCATTCATTTTGTACGCAGAACATTTCAAAGTACAGTCATCTCTGTAAACACTCAAACCAAAACCCCTTTGGCATTGGAAGTGCTGATGCCAGAGCAATGAAAGAGACTCTTTTCTTTGTCTCAACACAACCCTTTCTCATCTTTGCTATCATGCACTACCGAGCAGAGCTGTGTGATTGTATGCCACCACAATGCACCACATATCATTACTATTATCAGGGTTAAGAAATGTATTAAGAAAAAAATCTCATCACTGCAAGCTGATATTTCTCATACAAGTTCTGATTCCAGAAGAAAAGTCTTGATCTGTTTGTAAACATGCGGTGTAGTCTTTCTTTAAAAAACAAAATCTAATAAAATACATCAGATTTCTTGATACGTTTCCATTTAACTTAGTATTGAACCTAAAAGATGTGTTGAAATAACAAAAATGAGTGAAATGACCCTGCTTCATGAAATAAAATTTTCCAAGTAGTGTAATTGCTTTTGGAACCAATCAAGCTTTATAAAAATCAGAATATTAAACTTCCCCTGACATTAATTCATAAATTTTTAAAGAACTTTTCAAACCATCGCTGCATTCAGTATGCTGATGACAAATATACTAGAGACAAGGAGATGCATCCTGCCCTCAGCTCTTCTAACTTACCTGATCGTAACACCAATGAATACAACCGATTCCCTTTCAATTTACATCAGCATTGTTGAGCTTATGACTTGGCCAAGGAATTAAATAATTGTGTCTCAATGAAAATCAGTAACTAGAAATATTATCAAAAGAAACCTGATGAAAGTTGCTGCCTGACCAGTATTTGCTGGCAAATAAGTAATGCTAATTTTTAAAAACATGTCAACTGAGTAATTTCCTGGCTGATGCAAACACCTTGTCCCATATTGGTGGGGTTACCTGGCAGAAAAGAGAGTCCAAGCCTGGAATGAAGATAACCAAGGTGACCTACAATTGTGCCCTGCATCGTCTTGGTGATCAACAGCATCATAAGTACCAACATATGGTCAGTCCCTTCCTCTGGTCCCCAGGGGAGATGAGGAGAAATGGCCACCTTCAATCCTCTCTGAGAGATTAAGGATAGGTCTTGCTCTCCTTACTCTCATAGTGTGGGTATGAGGCCAGAAAGATTGGCAGTCCTGCATGACATTCAGCTTTTTCTGCATATCCTTGGGTGACTCTCGTCTTTAACAGCTTTACACAGAGAAGGTCAGCTAGGAACTCTTTTCTAAGGGCATAATGCCTGCTGAAGCTAAAGGCCATTTCACCATGTACAGACAAGTGAACACCAAGTAAGAAATTCATGATTTGGGTGATGCTTTGGTTGATTTGATTGACTGTTGTGTATTTTCCCAGGGAAGAGGAAGACAAAAGTGTCACTCACGTCCCCATCATCTGTGAGGTCAGACAAATCTCTTTGCCTATTCATGTGGATGTCAGAGAATCTCAGGGAATGGCATTGTCTCCCTAAATCAAAGCAAACTCTTAACTCTTAAATAAACCATTGCTGTCTCAGTGCACAGTGCGTGTGTCAGCCAAGCTCACTCCAGATGTTTCCAGCTATTTGTCTGTTGTCATTTGGATCCAAGTTTGGGCCCCTAGAGAAGGGAGTGTGTGGCACCCTGTTCTTCAGGAAAATTACCTTAGTACGGTCTATCGACAGCTGAGGTGACGAGATGTCATGAGTGCAGGAAGCCAACCATACAGTAGATTCAAAGTGTCTGTTTAAATTTGAGTTTAGCCACATTTTTATAAGGGGACTTCCCTCAAAGAAAATCATACATCAAAAAGTTATGCATTTTTTATACATACAGCAACCCAGAAGCAGTTATTCATTATGAGAAAAAAGTAACAAATCAGGATTGCAACCAAAGAAGAAATATGTACTGTGTTAAGGGAATAAATCTTAGTTCCAAATCTTCAAGAACAGCATCTGTAGTTATGGACAACTCCTTTTTGTTCATGACATGTTTCAAGTCCTACCTCAGGTACTCCATCCTCTGTGCAGAAAGCAGGACGCACCTCAGCACCTGCCCAGCTCCTTTGCCCAGATTTGTCCCATGTAACTGTAGGCACTGAGCAATGCCCCACAATCTCATCACCTTACACCCTCCTGAATCATGAGAGAGAGAGGTGGTCCCTCCCTGGGCACTGCAGAGCTTGGGTGGACTGTACTGACCTCTCAAGATGTTTATTTTTGTTCATTAGCTTCAAAGTTAATCTTCTAACTTTGGCACCTCTTTGAAATGCCTAGAGGTAACCAGGATGCCCTCCACTCAATTAAAACCCCCTCACAAAGTTACATCTTTCTTGCCTATCTAGCAAGTTTGTCCCACACCAGCCAGTGTGTGACAACTTACTATTCATTTAAATCAATGTGCACTGAAACCAGCATAAAGACAGCACTGAGTGAGGCTTGGCTACCGTCTGGGCATTTCCCAGCTTGATCCAGCCAGCTCCATGGATGTCAGAGACTCCGAGGGCTGCTCAGACCCACATGGTAGTATCCCACCAGCCTCACCGATCATAATGGTACAAGTACAGCCCAGCCCACCACCATCCTCTTTGCTGCTGCTTAGCTGCACCCCTGATTGAAGGGTCTCTTCCCACTTTATGTTTCTTGGGGGCTGTGGCAGGATGGGACCCTGTGTCATGATGGCTCCTAGCATGGCCTGAGGAAGTCTCATGGTTTATTTTGACAAAATGGGAGCTTCTTAAAACTGTCACATTCCTGTTCTGGTTTGGGGTCACGACGTAAATTGTATGCTTGTACTGTGAGGGTGAAGTGGTGGAACTTGAGAGTTTGGCCAGCTTTAGGATAAAGAGTTATTGTACTCTGATTTGGCTTTATGCAAGTGCAAAGGTATTTGCTGACTTGCAAGTTCCTTTACTGACTTGCAAAGCCAGTTCTGTTGGTAGGCCACCAGCAAGACACTGGAAAACAGTGCAAACACGCTCCAGAAGACTCTGCTTCTAAAGAGCGAGGTCGAAGTCAATCATGTCACAGCAGAGCTCATTGCCAAGAAGCACGAAATTAAAGTGAGGATGGAAGCTGTGTCCCAGTGGAGAGCAGAGCTGGCCACCAAGCGCAACAAGATGTAAGCATCCTTCTCACTCTGTGCTAGGAGGGAGAGCCCTGGCATCGGGGTTTAGTCCTGCTTCATCCCTCGGTGACCCTCTTCTGGCTGTTCATGGGGAGTGTTTGCACATTCACACGTGTTGCAACCAGTAGGAAATTTAAGCAGCAGGCATAGTCCATTGGAGCAAGGGAAGAGCTGCACACAATAGTCTTTCTCCAAGGGAGAGTAGAGTGCATGCTGTCTCTCTCCCTTTCTCACAAGTGCACAAGTGGCAGGAGTGACTTTCGTGTTTTACCATGACCCGTGAGTCAGTGCTGCAGCCTGCATAGACTGAAGCCTAGGTCTTTGCTTGTGCTGTAAAATCCTTTGGGTTAGGTTCAGCAATGACATTGGCGCCAGTTATTACATTAGCATCTTCCCCCATGCTCCGTTCCCCGTGTGAACACTTCAATTGTTTGGGACTTGATCTGCTGAAAGCTAATAAATCTATCCAGAACACTGGATAATCCAGCAGTTTACCAAGTCCCTGAATGAGGTGCCTCATCCACCTGTTAAATGCACCATTTCATTTCTTTTGTGCCAGAACAGGAATCAAGCTCTTAAGTTTGATAAGTTTTTTTAAGGCTAACGTTGTGAAGAGGAAACGAGCAATCCACACTACCAAGCAGAAGTAGGATTGAATGAAATGACAGAGAAAGAGAAAAACAAACTGGTAGCAGAGCTTGAAAAAATGAGAGTCAGGTAAGGGGAAAGTTCCCCCTGCCACAATATTGGACTGTGTAACACAGGGCTGCCTCTGATTGCACATGGTCTTAGCCAACTCATGTACCCCCATTGTTCCAATTATTCACTTAATAAAATTAGCACGATAGTACACTACTGGTAATAGAAGCAAGGTACTAAAAGGAACCCATTGCATCTTTAAGTCTTGTCCCCTGCTGTTGTTAGTAAACATTATGTACAATCCTCATTCAAAATAATGAGATGCATCAAAAACAAGCAAGGAAATCTGGGCTAGACATAGTAAAGGGCTGCAAGAACTGCTGAGCTGGGCAATGCAAATCCTGATTTATAGCAAAAGCAGACTAGAGATTTGGGAGCTCAGGTTCCTCCTGCAGTCACTGGGGATTAACCCTTGTTATCTAGCCTGGCTGTCAATAAAGAAGCTGTGTAAAACTGTGGGTAGGGAGCACTGCCTCCCCCTCCTCTAGTCATGTTTAAAATACAGTGGCTCTTGATGAATATTGCTAGGGGCTTGGACCTGACAGCCCACTGCAACCCCACAGTGAGGAGCCCTCCAGGTTTAACCCCCAGGACATCAGCAGGTGATCAGCCACTTCTGACAGGGCTCAGGTGTGAGCAAAAGCATGAGGCTGCTCAGCCTGAGCAGTGCTGGGTGCGTGGGGACACAGAGCTTGCAGCTCCCAGGAGACTCTCAATGGCTATGGGAGAGTGGTAAGTGATTTAGGCATCTTCAGCATTAGAGGGCTTTCAAGAGGCTGTAGGTTGCAATGACAGCGTGCAAAGGGACAGTGTCCAACAGGGCTCCAGCCCCAGCTCCCGTTACATCCAGTGATATATTGTTCAAGACCTCTCTCCTCTGATTACAAAGTTTCTTCTAATTGACTCATGGCCCTTTATTTCTTTCGCTGCCAACTCTGTCCTTTAGTTTAACTGGCTCTTCGTTCTCCCTGGTGTTATGCCCTTGCTTTATTTATAGAGAGCACTGTTTTTTACTCTGGGATACTTTCTCGCTAGCATTAAGCCAGCCAAGTTCCCCTTGTCCCAGACAGGCTCCTGGTTCCCCTGCTCTGCACAGCTCTCCCTGCCTGCACCTGTGTGGTCTGAGTCTGCCTTTCGTGAACACTGCACACAGTATTTGGGAGTAGATCTCATTAATGTCTAGTACCACAGGACATTAATACTTGCTACTATTAAGTATTATGATTGTTAGCATTCCTATTATTTCAGGAGGCCATTGGGAGGCTGAACTGTCAGAACTGTCAGATTTCCCCCTCAAAGGATAGTTGTTTTTATATACTCCTCCAAGATCATGGAAATCCTCTTCGTGTGGCATAGCACAATTAAAAGCTCCTTTGACACCAAAGGTTCCCTTTAACAACATATTTCATTCTTGCTGTTTGAACTAACTCTTCTAAAATAGTCTTGTGTATTTCTTCATTTTCTCTGCAGGCAGCAAAGGAAAGAGAAGAAAGTTGCTAAATACGAAGTATAAGAAGATTTCCTACAGAAAACCAGTGACAAATTGCCTGACAGTTAAGTGTTACTCTAAGGCATCTGCTGGCTATTTCACTGTAATAACAGCAACTTTCGTTGCCTCCCTTTGCTCCTGAGCCGTGGTCCAGTAAATGCAGTCACCAGCAATCAGTTGTGCAGAGAGGTGTGCTGGTGGTGTAGCTGTCAGCTGATGGCAGGAACAGCAGGGAGCGAGTCAGACCACTTTCCTGGGGCTGAGCCTGTGTGCCCCGTCAGCATGGTCAAGCTGTAGGTAGAGGACAAGGGAGCCAGATCCCTTCTATAACAGCTGCAGCCCAGTTTGACCACGGGATCTGCACAGCCTTATGTCTGGGAACTAGGAGCACACATTTCTCTAGCTGATACCAGCGCAAGGGACAGAAATTCTTCAGTTAGAAGAATTCAACTTACCAATACAACTGTGCTTGGGAAGAAAGTGCTTAGCAGCATCACAGCAATTAATCGATGATGTTGTCTGCTCGGGAATTGGGTTAGGCCAAGATGACATGAAGTTGCTGAAAGGATTCACAAAGTATGTGTTTCACTTCTGCCTTGCTGAGCTTGTCTACTATTGAAGGTGGGGTCTAAAGCATGACTCTTGGCACAGGGAGCAATTAGACCTGCACACTCCAACCACATACCGCAGTCAGCAGGGCTGCTGTGCCTGAGGAATAGGGCAGTGATGCTTGGATGGCTCCACCACACTATCACGACAAGCAAAGACTGGACTGAAAGTGGCTATAAGGACCCTGAACCTCCTGACCCCCTTGCTTCCCATTTTCATTGTTAGCTGTTAGCTCTGTTGTGCTCCTGGCTCTACACAACCATACAACACTTGGGTAGAGACAACTCGAAGAAACCTGCCTGGACAAATTGCAGCCTATTGGCCTTATTTAGCACTTTTTTTCAGACTACACAGGCACATCTTTGGCCCCCAGGACTTAGGTTTTGACCATGGTTGTATTCTCTCCCTCCAGGTGACTATGGACCTTGCCCTAAAATGGCTCCAGAGCATATGCCCTAAAATGGCTCCAGAGCATATGCTTGCGTGGGAGCTGTGTGGATGGGAGACAGCTCTGAACTTCTGCTTCTACTCTTTTGTGAGTGACAGAGTCTGGTTTTCTCCACTTATTTATTAGAGGATTAGAGTTGCAGTAGAAGAGGCTCCAGGCTGTTTTATAGCTCAATGTTTTTCAGCAAATTGCTTATGACCCCTGTAGCCCCATGCAAGGCAACCAAGAGGGTTGTGATATGTTGAAACATTTATTACACTATAAAATGAATACAGTCCTGCTCCTTGACACCTCCCCCCGCCATGTTTAAGGTCAACTATGCTCTGTCAGCTTCTCCAAACAAGCAAGTCAGTCCAACAAGCTTTGATACTTCTTTCTCTTGCTTTTATAACAAATATACTGGGGTCAAGGGAATATTTGTGTTAGAATGAGGGGGCCACCACCCAGTGGAGGCTGTTAAACATAGATCCAGCTTGCATAAGGCTCATTTGGTGTAGATAAGCTCATTTGCTGTAGATAAACCCATTTGTGTTTTAATGCTGTATTTAAACACTTCGGTCATTTTCTTTTAAGTAAATTCACTGTGTTGTTTACATACAGGTAAAGGACCTGTATATCATTACCAAAGTCTCTAATCCTGCTGAGTTACACATACCTTAGAGAAGATGCATTAAATGCGCTTTCTTAAATGCACCTTAAGTCCTACCTGAATCCTTTCAAACATTCCAGGTCTTTGGGTTTTCAGTCCAATCTCAGTCTAAAGTGATAATTCTGCAGCAAAAGGTTTATCAGCAAGAGCTATTTAACACCTAGTCAGGTGCTAAGCCTATAAATAGTTTATCTCTTGGCAACATTTAGACCTTGAGCCATGAAAAGTCACTGGCTTGCTTTCACTATGAGGTCAAGTCTGTTTGAAGGAATAGCCTGTTTAAAGGACACAGAAGTCCCCATGCAGACTTTAAAAAAAACACAAACCACCAAAACACACAGCCCCCCCCCCCCAAAACCCAAACCAAAACCCAAACCGAACAAGTTCTCTTAAAAACCCATTTCATTCATTGGTGTGAAGTCTCACACTGGATTAATTTCCTTGTGGGTCACTACAGACTCTGGCTGTATTCATTCTCTATTCATGGAGAAACACCTTACCTGGTGAAGAATTTTCCTCCTTTCCATCCTTATCACCATGTTTTCCAGAAATTAGATTCCCTGGGATTAGAAGCTTAAGGTCCTCAGTAGTAGAGGTATGAAGTCCAATACATTTCCCTGACAAAACCTTGAAATGAAATCACTTCGGCCGCCTTGTTTTCTTACCTTTCCACATTCTCTGAGTAAAACAGGGTTGTTTCCTTTTGTCAGACATCCACCAGCAGAGGCATTTTACATAATTTTCTCACACCTCAGACTAGCTGATGCTTTGGACTCAGCAGATTAAGCAGCCGTCTCCACTGTTCAGGCAGGGGTGGGGAAGGAGGCACGGTGTGTTTTTTTCCTAAGGAGTCTGTTTCAAGCCTCTTCAAAATTGCAGGAAAAGAACCTGAAAATGTGAAACTCCCACATTTTAAAACTGGCAAGCACAAAGAACTCCCAGTTTCTATTTTTGGAATTCATGATTGTTGAGATGACCTCCAGATGCAGCAGAGGGGAGCAAGCTGAGTGTTGAGTTATGAGTGCCCCTAATTAGTCATCTTGAACCAATTCCCACTGCTAGACACACTCCCCTGCAATGAGATTACGCTGTTATGCGGAGGTCCTGGTCCTTCATGGATTTTGAAGATGCAGGCACCTCCTCAGAGGTCCATGAGCAGTCAGAATAACATATCCTGCAGGAAGAAATCTGTACATCAGCAGGATTTGACCCCTACCATGGAAAGAAAGCACGATAAGGTATATGTCATAGATGGTAGGTGGCACCTATATCTGCTTTGTGTTCCATTTCCCTTGTGCCCTTCTACTGATTATTTGGAACATGGTGGGGACCCCGTGGTGAGACCTATCATCAGGAAGCACAAGACTCTCTCAGCTACACACCAGAACTTGATAAAGAATTTAGTCATCCTGTCAGATGACTACAAAAAAACCCAGCATGACCTTTAAGCCTTGCTATGGGAACATGATACCACAAAAATTGTAATGTTATTAAGCATGTTATTTATGGTTTATAGGGTAGTATTTAGGTCAACAGAGTCACACCACCTAAAAATCAAATTCTTTGTGGTACTGAATGCCATCTTCTTGCAAGAAATCCTTAGGGCCCAAACTCACATATAACAGCTGAAGTGGGGAATATTTCTCCAGTTTTAGCTGGCTGTAAATATAAAATATATCCCCCCACT
>VZTQ01003514.1:0-20297 GCA_013400755.1 Pelecanoides urinatrix | reverse complement strand
CCCGGCACCCCCTCCCCCCGGCACTCCTCTCGGCGCCGACCTTTCTGCTCGGCAACGGCGGGTGCTGGCGCCGGAGGTGCTCGAGGTTTGCCTCGGCGTTGGTGGTAAGAGAAGAAGGTGGCCCTGCCAGCGAAGGCAGAGCTGCACAGCCCCTTGCAGAGCCTTGGTGCTTGTGGACCAGCCTAGCCTATACTTGTCCCGGCCCAGCCCCAGAAGCAGGCTTGGTAAATTTGCAAAGACACTTGGAAAGCCATTTCGTGACTGGAAGCCATCACAGCTGGCCACCTCTCTGCAAGTGAGAAGCACAACAGCAGGCAAGCTTTCTGCTTTCTTCATCCAGATGCTGATGAATGAGCTTTCCCTGCTTCAGACAATGGGGTTTTTTTTAAAAAAAACCAAACAGCTGGAGCTACACATCACCTGGGAGAAAGGTCACCTCAGACAGCAGGTGAGCCGGTTGCACAGAGGCCAGCTGGAGTCACAGGGGGGAAATGGGGACAGGGACAAAAGCAGCAGTGTCATTGGGAAGCTCCCAAAAGGAAAGAGGATCTCCCAAATGGATTTGTACTGGGCTGGAGCCCTGCTCTCTCACCGCGGGAGGAATGGCCTTTTCTGGGAACTTGGCAATCCTAGACTCGCTGTGGGGGGCAGAAATTCACGCAGGGCTTTTGTGCCGGGGCAGAGCCAGGAACAAGGCAGGCTGCTGTCANCACAGCCCCCCCCCCCCAAAACCCAAACCAAAACCCAAACCGAACAAGTTCTCTTAAAAACCCATTTCATTCATTGGTGTGAAGTCTCACACTGGATTAATTTCCTTGTGGGTCACTACAGACTCTGGCTGTATTCATTCTCTATTCATGGAGAAACACCTTACCTGGTGAAGAATTTTCCTCCTTTCCATCCTTATCACCATGTTTTCCAGAAATTAGATTCCCTGGGATTAGAAGCTTAAGGTCCTCAGTAGTAGAGGTATGAAGTCCAATACATTTCCCTGACAAAACCTTGAAATGAAATCACTTCGGCCGCCTTGTTTTCTTACCTTTCCACATTCTCTGAGTAAAACAGGGTTGTTTCCTTTTGTCAGACATCCACCAGCAGAGGCATTTTACATAATTTTCTCACACCTCAGACTAGCTGATGCTTTGGACTCAGCAGATTAAGCAGCCGTCTCCACTGTTCAGGCAGGGGTGGGGAAGGAGGCACGGTGTGTTTTTTTCCTAAGGAGTCTGTTTCAAGCCTCTTCAAAATTGCAGGAAAAGAACCTGAAAATGTGAAACTCCCACATTTTAAAACTGGCAAGCACAAAGAACTCCCAGTTTCTATTTTTGGAATTCATGATTGTTGAGATGACCTCCAGATGCAGCAGAGGGGAGCAAGCTGAGTGTTGAGTTATGAGTGCCCCTAATTAGTCATCTTGAACCAATTCCCACTGCTAGACACACTCCCCTGCAATGAGATTACGCTGTTATGCGGAGGTCCTGGTCCTTCATGGATTTTGAAGATGCAGGCACCTCCTCAGAGGTCCATGAGCAGTCAGAATAACATATCCTGCAGGAAGAAATCTGTACATCAGCAGGATTTGACCCCTACCATGGAAAGAAAGCACGATAAGGTATATGTCATAGATGGTAGGTGGCACCTATATCTGCTTTGTGTTCCATTTCCCTTGTGCCCTTCTACTGATTATTTGGAACATGGTGGGGACCCCGTGGTGAGACCTATCATCAGGAAGCACAAGACTCTCTCAGCTACACACCAGAACTTGATAAAGAATTTAGTCATCCTGTCAGATGACTACAAAAAAACCCAGCATGACCTTTAAGCCTTGCTATGGGAACATGATACCACAAAAATTGTAATGTTATTAAGCATGTTATTTATGGTTTATAGGGTAGTATTTAGGTCAACAGAGTCACACCACCTAAAAATCAAATTCTTTGTGGTACTGAATGCCATCTTCTTGCAAGAAATCCTTAGGGCCCAAACTCACATATAACAGCTGAAGTGGGGAATATTTCTCCAGTTTTAGCTGGCTGTAAATATAAAATATATCCCCCCACTTGAACAGGCTAGAAAAAAATCCCTGTTGTCAAATGAGTGGTGTCAGTGGCCACTGTACAGCCTGGATTCCCTCCCTGTTGGAATTCTCTCATGGATATCAAGTGGAGGTTCCTGGAAGGGGGCCAAGTGCAATCCAGGCCACGGCGATACACAAACGTGGTGACTGAAGCCTAATTTTGAGCCCTGTTTACAAGATGTTGCTACTGAAGCCGATTTCTATGGTAAAAAGATTAGTCCCGATATTTTTGGTTAAATCAATCATCCTTATTCATTATTTTAATTGGGATAAATTGAGAAACCGTGCCCTTACTGGGAAGAGAAAGCAGTTCTGCAAAAGCCTGTCTCCTCAGATCATTGCCCTGGATCCGATACTCCAGGCCAGGTCCCAAGGAGGCCCGGGCTGCGCCCAGGGCCTGGGCTGCGCCCGGGCGGCACTCCTCCTCCTGGCACCCCCTCCCCCCGGCACCCCCTCCCCCCGGCACTCCCTCCCCCNNNNCCTCGGCGTTGGTGGTAAGAGAAGAAGGTGGCCTTGCCAGCGAAGGCAGAGCTGCACAGCCCCTTGCAGAGCCTTGGTGCTTGTGGACCAGCCTAGCCTATACTTGTCCCGGCCCAGCCCCAGAAGCAGGCTTGGTAAATTTGCAAAGACACTTGGAAAGCCATTTCGTGACTGGAAGCCATCACAGCTGGCCACCTCTCTGCAAGTGAGAAGCACAACAGCAGGCAAGCTTTCTGCTTTCTTCATCCAGATGCTGATGAATGAGCTTTCCCTGCTTCAGACAATGGGTTTTTTTTTAAAAAAACCAAACAGCTGGAGCTACACATCACCTGGGAGAAAGGTCACCTCAGACAGCAGGTGAGCCGGTTGCACAGAGGCCAGCTGGAGTCACAGGGGGGAAATGGGGACAGGGACAAAAGCAGCAGTGTCATTGGGAAGCTCCCAAAAGGAAAGAGGATCTCCCAAATGGATTTGTACTGGGCTGGAGCCCTGCTCTCTCACCGCGGGAGGAATGGCCTTTTCTGGGAACTTGGCAATCCTAGACTCGCTGTGGGGGGCAGAAATTCACGCAGGGCTTTTGTGCCGGGGCAGAGCCAGGAACAAGGCAGGCTGCTGTCAGCCACCCCATTGTACGCGGCCCTGGCAGGAGGTGGGACTGCTATCAAGCCTGGACACGAGGCAGGTAAGTAACAAACACGCTTTGAGCATGGCACGCGTGTGGCACCCCTCTGCGAGGAGCAAGCACACCCCGAGTCAGCTGAACTCCCAGCGAGTCACCCTGCTCACCAAAGCACTCTGGCAAACACAGTGCCACCCAGGCTAGCAGCATTACTGATGAGATCAGGAGTATCGCAGCAGCAGGCAGTGTCTTGCACAAACAGCCAGAAACAAGGAGATACAAACTGTCCCTCAGCTCTACCAGCAAGTTACAAAGAGACTGGGAAAAAGTCCCATAATGCCATGCTTCAGTTTCCCCACAAAGAACAATATTTCTCCACCTCTCACATTTTCTCTGAGAGTTAATAGATACATTAAACAAGTGAAATACCGGGGGGAAAGGTGTTAAAAAGGACTATATATCATCATCAGCACATGCACCTATGCATGTGTGGTATGCACATTGCACAAAGCATTGCTAGTCTCATCTCGCTGCCAGTCTGTAACACTAATGGTGGTGGATTAGGCTCCTTTTAGATGATCTGACAACAGACAGGATATAATGCCAGGACAGGGAGACTTGTACTTCTTGCCCAAGATATGTCACAATATGTTCTTCAAAGCTGATCTTTTCAGGATTCAGCCCCTGGGAATGTAAACCTGAGGAGCAGAGTATCGTTGGAGAAAGCCACAGAGCACGCAGTCTGCTAGGATAAATAAATCCACTTGGAGACTGCCTAAGTTTAGCTATATATGGACTTTTCTAGAAAGTGAGAACTGCAATAGTTTTTCCATCAATATTTCAAGGGTTTTCTCCAGCCTCTCCCAAAGCCCTGTATTAAAGTGATTTAGCAGAATAATCCTGTCTTAACAGAGCGTTAACAGAGACACAGAGAAGTGCTTGGTCAGAGGGGGAGCCAGGGAAGGGGCCAAGAATAGCATCCAAAGACAGTTCCCAAGCTGTTACAGCTTTGGGTCTAACTCTGAACCTTGCCTCAGCTCTCTCAATCTTCAGTTGAAATCCTGGCCCTACTGAGACAAGACAAATTATTTTACCCTGCAAAAATAATGAGGAAGGAGGAAATAGGTTCAGCTTATGGTCTCAAAACCCAGATTGTGGACCTAGTCTGCATCTATATGCGTTTTATAGCGAGGGCAGGAAATCCTGAAGGTAGGATATGTTAATAAATAATCCCAGTACTGTTCAAGACTAGTTGAGGGGTACAGAAACACTGATCCAGTGTGCCTGCATTGCTGGCTACAGCGTGTGCCTGCAAGGGGCAGCACATCCCCACGACAAGACTACGGTGAGGGCACAGGCTGAGGAGAGCAGAGCTGTAGACTCCAATCCTGTAGGTTAGGAGGGGACTTGAGGCAATTCATGGTTTCCTGCAGAGGAATCCTCTCCTTTTCATCGCCAGGATTCACTTCTGAAAAAATTCATATACACTTAGTGACACAGCCTGATGAATCTGGAAAGTTGCAGTCTGGTTTTGGAGACCAGACTCAGTGCATGATGCCATGAAGAAGTGTCGTGGTTTAACCTGGCAGGCAGCCAAACCCCATACAGCCGCTCACTCACTCCCCCCACCCCCGCAGTGGGACGGGGAGAGAATTGGAGGGGTAAGAGTGAGAAAAACTTGTGGGTTGAGATAAAGACAGTTTAATGGAACAGAAAAGGAAGGGGGAGGGGAAGGGGGAAGATAGAATATACAAAATGAGTGATGCACAATGCAATTGCTCATCACGTGTGCTGACTGATAACCAAGTAGCAATCGCTACTTCCGGGAACACGCCTACCATTCATATACTGAGCATGACGTCACGTGGTATGGAATACGCTGTTGGCCAGCTGGGCCATCTGACCTGGCTATGCTCCCTCCCAATGTTTGTGGGTTTTTTTGTTTTGTTTTGTTTTGTTTTTTAAGCTGAATGTCCTTGACTAGCAGGGTACTTAACAACAACTGAAAACATCAGTGTGTTATCAACATTTTTCTCATACTAAATCCAAAACACAGCACTAGGAAGAAATTTAACTCTATTCCAGCCAAAACCAGGACAAGAAGGCACAAAACAAGCTACTGGTGGGCAGTGGTGGAATCATACAATGTGGTAAGAAAAAGTGGAAAGCATCCACATAGCACTATTTTAGATTAATGTACTGCTGCTTCAACAGATTAAAATTGCAAACCTCAGCATCAGGTTAGTTGGTTTTCCTTATCTAATTCTTCTTCTAATGCTCTTTTTCGTTTGTTTTCCCTGCATATCCATGCTTGGTAAAAATGGATGTAACAGCTGCATAATGGAAACACACTGGTAATAAAAAACATTGACATTACACTGGTTGTGCTGGAAATGAATGGGATCAATGTATATTTTGATGAACTCTGATTCAGGGCATCCACTTTGAAATTAGTGCAGAACCCCTCATTTTAGTTCCTTCTTCTCTGGGAGAGGGAAGGGGTTACAAAATGGACAGAGTATATACCAGATCACCATGGGAACAGTGATGAGTGATGCTACTGAAATCACTCACAGTGCCAAAACCATATCATGATATTTCAGAGCCTTTTCCACGTGAGGCCAGTGGGGTTCAGAGGCGTCTGGCCTCTGACCTCCTTGCCCTATCCAGCTCACTTTGCCCATGGGGTTTACACTAGTCCCTCAAAATTCCCCCTGAACCTGGAGTCGAACAAGGCTGCGCTGTTCACCCTCACCCCCCTCCCCTCAGTGCACACAGCCCCTTCCCCAGTCCATTATTCAAGGGCTGAGATCACCCAGCAGCTCCAAGAGCACCAGCAGCCAAAAAAGGAGAGTGGGGTGCAATTCTCTTTCACTCATACTCCTTCCTACACTTTCTCCCTGATGGCAATCCAGCCCTGGGGGGCTCCTCAGCTCTGGGGTGGAGGAGGTAGAGGAGGGCAACAGGAGCAGAGGCTCTCCAGGGCCAGATGATGTGAGGAGGAATGGAGGAGCAAGAGAGGGCAGGATGCGAACTCTACATCGCAGATTCCATGATACCATGGCAGTACTTTGGTACTGGTCCGTAACACACACACTGCACTGTGTTATCACAGCGTCTGTCACTCTGTATGAGAGGTGATTCATTACCTATAAAACACAGGGGCTCTGCTGACTTATGCCTGGTGAACGTCTTGCCCAAGATTTCCAATGTCGTAACAGTGTGTTCCATTCACAGCTCTCCTGCAGGCTGCCAAATCTCTATACTAGAGCAAGCTTACTGGAAAACACTACCAAATTGGAAAGGAAGCATCTGACACTGCTTTGGAGCAGGCTGCAGTGAACCAAGCCCTTGACTTCTCTTTCCCACCAGTCTAAACAGGATAGCTGGTTGCTAAAGTTTTGTTTCCTAAGAGTCACTGAATTAGACATTCCTAGAAGACTCCCCAGCTGATGAACCTAGAGGTACTCATTGCAGGCAGCATCAAGTTCTTCCAGATCTAGCCTCAAACTCCTTGTCTTTTGTCTCAGGCCAAAGGTACCATCAGTTTTAATACCTCTGGCATCAAACCACTCCTCAAGACCAGCCCTCCTTGAGTCACCAAGAATTATCCAGCTAGCAAAAGCCCTGTGGACAGCAGCTGAGTACTGTTCATGCCCTGGGCTTACTGCCAAACTCAACAAGGAGTGCTGTTGGTGGCAGGGATGCTAACCTTTAGGACAGGTAGGCAAGCAGTGGTAAGAGCCAGCACTGGTGCCTCAGCTGGCAGGTGTGGAGCGGCGCAGAGCCCAGGAGTGCAGATTCACACATGCTCTCCAAAATGTCCCACCACTGTGCTGCAGATCCTGCTCTCTTCTCGCCTTGTGAATCCCAAACTCCACCCCGGGCAGCTGCTGAAGCAGGGCTTGGTACTACCTCCACCGCGCTCTTGCCCAGGCACTGCCATGATATGTAATTTGGACCTCTCAATCTGAGGACAGGGAAAGAGCCTCAAATTCATTTCTAATCACCATGCCATTGATAAGAGATGAACACTGCATCCCTGTGCTGCAGCGCTTTAAAAAAATCGGTGACTGCAGCTCTGTTCTGGGGCAGGCTGCGTGTAGGGTTGGGCACTGGTAGCCCTGGCTCCTCGGTGGAAACACCACCTCCCTTCAATCCCAAATCAGCTGCCCAAGCTACGGGAAGGTAAGGGAGATCACACAGACTCTTTCCATGATGTCCCTAGCAGCAATCTTTAGGTAATGCCTTACAGTGAGTGTGGGGTTTTTGAGCAAAGTATCCAGCTCTGGGATCGGGTCCCACTTCACTGGCCTTGTTTTTGGCTGAATAGTGCTAAATAGCTAATCTGGGCACTGGGGACTTGAACCTGCATTTCTCAGTTCCCAGTGGTGTGTTCCTCTCACAGCAGGCACCATATCGTCACATGTATTTGAAAATCCCTCTCAACCTGAAAAGCCCCTAGCAGGGAGCAATGTAATATCATTGCCCAAAACAGCATAATCCCACCTTCATATCAATGTGACTGTCCCTGAAAGTCACATGGATATGGGGACCCATGGTGCCAAGCACCTGGGTAGGCACTTGCTGGTGAGAGGCTTGTCCCCCCACGCTCCCCAGTGAGCTTGCGGTAGTGATGGCTTTTCATCCAAAGCACAGGACAGTGGGCTGGATAGGACTGGGCTGCTCACTGGACTGCCCTGGATGATGTTTTGTGTGAAAATTGCCTTCTGATCACATGGAGGATGAGAGAAATACCTTTTCTCCAGCTGGTACCACAGCCCCATTGGAAAACAAATAGCAATTACTTCTTCTTTCAGAAAAGTGTGATGTAGCAGTTCACTGCTCAGTCATCCCAGATTCTGTTAAGTTCCACATTTCAGATTTTTTAATGTTTTTCTATAGTTACTACTTATAGTGCTGCTGTATAGTTAAAGACCCAGAATGAACCCGTACTCCTGTGGGCTGTATGGACACAAAAAACCTCAAATCAAAACCACCAAAACTACCTCACCTGTGCTTATTTGGAGAAGGACATGGATTTTCCTTTGTTGAAGGCTCAAGTCAATAGTATTTGGAAGCTGATATTGTTTGATAAATAGGAATTAACAATTATTAAAATAGAAACCTTTAGAAGACATCCCCTTTATAACAAACTACGGTACAACCAACCCAGGACAAAGTCAGAACAACAACCGACAGCAAACTGAGTTGTACAGTAAGATAGAGAAGAAGATAAGAACATGTTTAAAGGCCTGAGGAAGGCAAATGATGTTGCTGCTGATGTGTTAAGAGAAATGATTGAAGAACAGTTTATGCATGTGAAAACATGGCCCCAGTAGCTCTGTCCAGGTCAGTCAGCTAAGGGGCAGCGTGCTCTGCCGACAGAAGGGACAGCCAGCACCGCAGACCTCTGCAAGGTTTCATTTACCATGGGTAGTATCATGGGTATCTTATGTGATCAGCTTCACTGGGACTTAAAAAGCAGGATTTAGAGGTGACTGGGCACATGTTGAGTGAATGTCATTAACAGAACCACTGCGAATAGGCACTGCTAATGCTGAAACTGCTTCTGAATGGAAACAAGACTTTCCAAAAATGTGTTTTTTGCTAGAAAATGTAACTGCCCTTTGAGGTACTACAACAGATATGTAAATATGTGAAAAATGAAAGTCACAGGGTCTTTAGACTGGAGTTGCACTTTGCTCCTTGTATCCTTCAGCTTTCCTAGAGGCCAGGATCGCTCCCTCTCCCCCCAGGGAGCGAGGCCAGGGCCTCCCAGGGCGAGGAGGCTGCGGGTTCACCTCAGGATCCCAGCCTTACGATGAGAATGACAGCTGCAAATGTAAAATGCGAGTTTTAAGAGGTATTACAGCTCCTGTTTTGACTTCAGTCTTTCATGGTTTTGGAAATTAAGTCAGAATTTTCCACTGAATGAAAAATTTCCATTTCAGCAACAATTTCTCTCGCTTCCTCTCTCCTACCAAAATGCTTCAAAAGATTTCAACTAAAACTGTAAACTGCTGCATATCATTTTTGTTTCCTTATTCTTTCCTTTAGGCCACCCTAAGTCCCTTTTCTATAAGAAAACCAAATTTTTGGAGTTGCTTTGGTCTTTGTTTCCATGAGGGCTATGAAGGCAGAATGGTGCCCACACTGAACTTGGTTCCTCTGGCATAAATCAAAAGCCCTGGCAATTACATTATCTCATTCCTCCTCTTTGCACCTTTGGTTAGCCTGTGCAGACTGTAAAATGCAACTGAATTGCACTGTTCCCAAGCAGCTCTGGGTGCAGGGCAGCGGCAGCCAAGCACTGCTATTCCTCACCTGCAGCTCCCCACCATCTTCCAGTCCCATGGAGATTTCTGCCTTCAGCTGCACATCGTTTCCTGCTGCATGGACACGCCGTTGATCCTAGCCCAGCTCATCTGTAATGAAGAGGGATGACCAGACTCCCAGCGCTCAGCTCCCCTTCCCCACCCGGCATCCGCCAGTGGGAGAACTGGTTCTGCAGCTATACCTGCCATGGAAAACCCCTCCCAGAAAGGACATACAGCAGGTGCATTTGCCACTGGAGCAATTCAAAGGAGAATCAGCACAACTGAAAAGAAGACCCACTACCTGATTTATCATTGGTCACAGTCAGTTTAGAGCCACAGTTTTTCTCCAACAGCCAGCCAGAATCTGTAGAGAGAAAGTAAATGTGACCCTACTGAGGCTTTTTGGTTGTGTGCTTGGCAAGAGGAAGGGAGGAAAGAGGAGAGAGGGATGGGGAGAGCAGGACTGTCTGGATCCCGAACTTATGACTGGCTTCTCTACAGGAGAGGAACTCAGAAAAGACCTTGCTCAGCATCAAAATTTCACATCTCAGGCAATGGAAGAAAGCAGTAACCAAAGCTTGGGCAGCTCAGTTTATCTGACTGATTATGCCACGTTTTGATCTTCTTTCCCCAAAACAGCATTGTGCAAGCAACCACTCATTTTCTGCTTTCTTCACGGAGGGGCTGTTTCTCCTTTAATGGATCATTGGCAGAAGCTGGTAGGCCTGAAATCTCCAGACTGCTTTATGATGTGAAGACACAAGCTAAAAGAAGAACCAGACTTTTCTGGGCTCTGGCAAAGCTGTTTGTTTTCAGTATGGGCCTCAGGAGGATGGCAAGGTTATTTGTAGAAAGCTCGTGTTAATGTTGTGTAGGTTTCCTTCCACACCACTGCTACCGAGCCTATTTCCAGAATTAACCATGTTTTACAATGAGCAGTAGCTACATTCCAAGTTGATAGACAGGTATCAATACACTTCTGAATCAGAGAAGTGTTTTAACGATGCTATTAAGAAACCACTGTCTGAATGCTGGCTTTACCAGTTCAGTGAAATGGGGATATAATGGGGCATCAGTACCATTCCAGCTGGGTTACATTTGGATGGATGCTTTGAACTGTCTCTCTCCCCCAAAAGTCAAAAGGACTGTTATGACTGAAGATGTGGTCTTCCCTTCTGTAAGAACAATAGCTTGCTTGGTTCAGTTAAGGATGTATCGGTGACTTGGAATACATTGGGATAAAAATGCGTAATACAGAAACACAAAGCAGGCATGTTACTTATAAAGTCCTTCTTAAATCACATAGATATCCATATTTCAACAGAATGTGCTTACCACCTTATACAGTGGAAACAATTGTGCTGACTTAAAGCTGCTGATTTAGAGACCTAATTGACTCTGGTCAGATTTAAACTCTATTGCACAAACTGAATAACAACTACAAGTTAAAAAAAATCTTATGTTCAAAAATATTAAGTGGTCACAGGCTTTGATAGCAATTAAGCAACATCACAAAAGACAAAAGTGTAAAAGAATATTAATGGTACTAAGGCTAATCTACCCTTCTGAAAAACTGCAGAAGCTTTGCAGTTAAGACACTTGCAGTAACCAGCCTGCTAGTAATGGTAGGTTCACACCACCGCCCCGGAAGCCTGCCTTCCTTAGTAAAATTGGTCGCAAGAAGAGGACACCTCCATACAGGTGGTGGCATTGTCAGCTTCCAAGATGCCTGGAATAGCTATGTGGAGATGTGCCTTTTGGATATCCCAGAGAATAGCAGTGAGATGATGAGAACAGCAAGTACCATGGTTCTAAGGACTGTATTCCTAAAGGACTAGAAAGCCTGGATGTTAACATCAGTTAACCTCAGATCAGCAAAATTAATGTAGCACAAAATAATGCATTTACTGTCAATAGAGGCAATGTTCTAATCGATAAATTTTTACAAAGCTGAGGCAGTTTGACAGGTCGCGTTGCAGCACAGGTGCTCCTGATACCCACCCTGGGGCTGATGGACCCCGACGTGCCAGCGGGTCTGCCCTAGGGCGGGGATTTCAGGAGCCTCTTGCAGCTGCTTGGGGCACAGACAGATGCTGTTGGCAGTGGAACTACAAGTGTATCAGTTCCAGCCAGCCACACCACAGACTGTGGAGGTTTCGGTTTGCTGGAAATTCAGAAAAATGTTGGTTTCCACCCAATTTGGATCAAAACCAGTTCTTAAAAAAAAATCCCAAAATTTCCCATGACCTCTCACTTTTCGATTGGCTCTGCTTACTACCTGCACACATAGTGCTTCATGCAGGGACCCTACCCTGGAGAGAGGTCAAAGGCATACAGTAATATACAGAATACCAAGCCCAAGGTCCAAGACAGAGACAAATACAGATTTGCCTCAAACCAAGCAATTCAAGTCTTGTTTTATACTGTTGAAACTTAATCTGAAGTTCACTTGGTATTAGAGCAAGGAGGTCAAACACTTGAAGTTTTATATTTTTTAAGCAAGACTGATTTTGTTAAATGAATATAAAAAGCCATCAAGAATATTAAAATCCTAAACAAGATTTTGAATAGCATCTATCAATTTAATTACTTAATGGAAAAGGCAGCAAGAAGACTCTGTTTTAATTTTACACTAATAAAAAGGCATCAGCTGGTGGGATAGCAATCTGATGAAACTGTATCTATTTCTAAAACTATCTGCTTAAAAAAAAAAGTTTGTATTCATGAAGCAAGATCATCATGCTCAAGAAAGATTTTTCCTGTCACACACCGTGTTCTATGTAGAACAGCCATATCCCTTCCTCCCGAAACATATTCTCCAGGGACAAGGGAAAGAGAAGTAAAGGAATGGGAAGAGGATAGGATAAAAATGAATCTCTCATAAAGTACACCAGATGCTAAGGATGTTGTGTTTCAAAGATAACTCCAATCTCTAATTTCTGGGATCACTATGAGACCTCTGTGGAGAACTGATTAACCCACATCTGCCTGTCGCCAGTTGTTGATTTTTTTGCAACATTCCTTCTGAACAGCTGCTTCTGACTGCTGTCAGAGATGGAAGCTGCTCTACTGCTGCAATCCACAACGGCAACTCCTACATTTCACAAATCAGCCTATTGACAAACGGCTGCCTGCCCTCAGCTGCTACAGAATTGGTACATGTGTACCTCATTAAAACAAGATACTAATCACATCAACATTATAGGATTAAACATGCGCAGTCATAGTTCAGTTCAGTTCAGTTTCCTAGTTGAAGAAGCATCTTTGTGTTACTTGACTGTCACTGAGTGAATGTCTTGCTCTCAGTGTTAAGAAAGAATTAAATCTGCATAGTGTTTGATGTTATGGATGGAATTAAATTCAGCCTACTTTTAATTCATACTCTCACTCCTTCATAGGAACCTGAGGAGGAATTGTAAACTTTAAGTAGGGCTTCTGCCTTACGAACTGGGAAAATTACTGAAAACATTGAATACTGACAGCAAAAAAGTACTGACTGACTTACTCTCAGGCAACAGAAGTACATAAAACTGAGTATGAGCACTGACTGTATAAAAGCTTATGAAGCTCAAGAGTAAAAATTAAGACCAAGTATCTGGCAGATTCCTCTTAAACTTAATATCCCCCATATTTGTAACAGTCATGGCGTGAATCTAGTAGGTTCCCATATTTCTGCAACCTTGCTGTGGCTCAGTCATCCCACAAAGGGCTTCTTGCAACTCTTGAACAGGCTTTCCAGGATTGCAGTGTGAGACTAAGTGAAGTAGTGGGAATCATTGTTTGCTGAAAAATGGGAGGATTTATCAGGTGCAAGCAGATGCTGTACTTGCTTTATTTGTTTCACGCTTTTTATAGCCTGGCTTCTGAATTGGATTTCTTTTACCATCGGTGTTTAGAGCAGGAAACCTAAGCCAGGAGAGGGCAGGTGCTGTGGGCAGCATCCCCTGCTGTCTTTCATGGCTGTGCCCAATGTCCCAGACAGACGTGGGGGCTTGGCTGAAGAGCCCATCCCTACGGCTTTTCCCTGGGTTTGTACTTTTGCAGGCACCAATAGAACTTCAGTAAACTGCGATGCAGCTGCTCCAGATTCTTGGGGGAAGCCCAACAGAGGGTAGCAATGTCACCTCTGGCTCGTGCCTGTGGATATCCAACCCCAAGATGTGCTTGGCAAACAGCCCCATTCCATGCATCCAAACTCCCATGGCCCTACTGCTGCCCCATGCAAGATCTGCATGCAGCTAAACCAGCATAAATGGAGACCTGGTCTCAGCCTGTGTGACCGTTGCAATTAGGAGTATATGGAGTGTAAGTACCAATGGGTGAAGCATCCGAGTGAGATTTCCCCAGAAGATAAACCCACAAGAGGTATCTGCTGAGGCCATTTACCAACAGAAGTGTGGAGAGTTAAAATCTCCTTGTTTCAGGCAGAGAGCACATGGGGAAAACAATCCAGAACTGCTGTGGCTGGACAGCTTTGGAACAGTAACAGGGGTTTGTTCATCTGATTACAAAATGCTGGTCCTCGCTGTCAAGACCCATATTTGTCCACTTGCTTCACACCACCATTTTGTCTAGAAGTTTTCTAGCTTCCTTTGCCCTGCCTTGCTAGGGTAGACTTAAAGGACAACTGTGATCATCTTCATCTCTGGGACTGAACATACACAGATCAACATGAGTGCACAAGAACAAAATGGATGCAAAATGCTGAGGATTTAAGTGAGGATAAAGTCTAGTCTGCTTCATGTTCTTTGTTGCTGTGATAAATAAGTTACCAAAAAAAGTAAGTTTGGATAAGTAAAAGGGGCAATGCAAATATCCAGTGCTCATAATTTCACCTACAAGCCACAAAGAGGAGCATTTACAGGTATAGAAACTTGGCGTGTGACACCTCTTGCCGAGGCTACCGAAGCAGAGTGTAGTACACTACGGTTCATAATTACTCTGGTCACAGTCCCTTATGTTTCCCACCCAGGCGCTTTCGCTGCGGGGGCCCGGGTTTGGCCCTCGGGAGAGGGGAGGATGCCCGAGGCTCCGCTCAGCCCAGCCCAGCCCAGCCCAGCCTCCCCCCTGCTTTGCAAGTGCATCCGTGCCATCTAGCGTCCGTTCTGCCTCACTACCAAAATGTCCCACTTGGAGCAGCCCACTGTTGTGATAAAGACATTCTGGAAAGTAATTAGTTGGCTAATTGCTAATAACTTTAGCTGGGTAAAGGTATACCTGAGGTGGAAGACGCACAAATTCTATTGCATCCAGAGGCACACGATCATCGAGCCATTAAACACCAGGGAGACATGAACACAGGTAAGTTATTCTTTCTGCCCATCTCTTTTCCTGTTACCTGTGAAAAAGAAAGTGCTGCAGTTTTGCCCGCTGGAAACTACGCAATGAAATGCAACTCAGAAGGCATTCAAAACTCCCTCAATGTCTTTTTAAGTGCTTCGAAGCACTTGGATGTTTCCCTCTGGAGAGAAAACACAAAGATGCATTAAAACAGAGTTGTTATTCCAGAGGTAAATCAAGCATGAAGTGCCTTAATATTGTGTTTGCCTTCTCCCTAGTTAATAAGCCCCTACTTAATCACAGCTTTTGTAAGCCTCTATTCAGACAGGTCTGCAAGAGCAAGATGGTCTCTGCTTATCAGAGACCTCAAACCCCTACTCTCATATTTGCAGCAAACTTAAGATCTTCAGGACAAGATGCCAAAACTACATGTGACCAGAAGAAAGTGAAGGAAAAAAGGCATCTTCGGTGTTGGTGGTTCCTGCTGTAGCAGAGAATTTTGTAAGGATTTTCTAAATGTTTTCAGCTAGAAAGTCACCGTACTCCACAACACAGAGGAAGGCAAAAAAAAAAAAAAAAAAAAAAAAACCCAAACAACCCCCCAAACCCGCCAATTCCCATTAGCCTGAATTTTAGTGTGTTTAAGAAAGACATCAGATTCTTGACATTTTTTTCCAAGCCAATGGAAATAATAGAGTATTTTATCTGACATTGCATCTGTACAGCTTCAGAAGACAAAAAGGCTTAAGGATTACATATCTTTAAGAGAAAAGTCTTTCCGTGATGTTTGCAGAAGATCACTCTCAAATACGGGGCTGTCTGTCTGCTGGAGGAGATGGGATACTGACCTAGGCAGGGCTTTGATCTGGCCAGACAAGCTGTCCTTGAGCTCTGCCTAACATTTGCAGAACAGGAGAGGCACTTGCTAAGTAAAACGCCTGGAAACAGCACTAACATTGTGATGGGAACCTAAAAAGCATATCAAAGCCGCTACATGCAACGGGCTGAAGCATCTTTAATGTCACGTGATGCTTTTAGTATGGCTGAAGAAGCCACCAGGCAGCACAGCCAGGCTGCTGTGTTTAGGGACAGAGCAGCTGAACGCATCTTTGAGGCGGGAGGAACGTGCAGCCGAGGTGCTGAAGATGAGCACTCCTGCCTGATGCGCCTCCAGGCGATGCTGCAGCTGCTTTAGGTGCAGAAATCATCAAGACTCCAGGAAACTTTCCTACTCATACCACAACTGTGGCCAGTGGAGCACGATGTAGAGCTGAAACAAACCCGACTGTCCCAGAAAAGCCGCTCCTCTCTCTTCTTAGGGCAGACCAGTGTTTTGGTCTGTCCCAAGTCTCCCTGTCTGATCCTCTTCCCCGCGGGCGGGGTGGAGGTGGGTGCCGGCAGAGGCCAGCGGCTGCCCGCGCTGAGGCCAGCGCAGGCACAGAGCTATGGCCAGCGGGAGGGGACGGGAGCTGCCCTCGGCATCTGGCTCCACGCAGCAGCAAGGTATGCTAGCTGTACAGGGGAGGAAATGTGGCAGGTTTCAGCAATATAAGCAACTATTGCATTAACACTGGATTAACAGGAGGAAAGGCCAAGCTTAGGGCCTCTCTTAGCTCCCCTTAACGTGCTCCTACGTGCTTGGGAAAAGGGCCGTTGAAGGGGCTCTTTCCAGAGATGAGCTGACAGGCAGGCACAGAGGATTTTGCCTGGAAGAGGAAGACACTGAAGAGAAATACATCACCCAGACTAGGAATCCCCTAGCTTTAGCAGCTTAAATTCAAACAGCACTGTCCTGTGTGAATCTTTTTTAAAAAATCATATTAACAAGAGACATTTTAACAACTTAGATGTTTGTTCCATTATTCACAATGTGAATTATCAGGAATGTAGTTACTATGAGTATTCATCATCTTTTAGGAGCTCTCCTTGTATTCTCAATCACTGCAATGCAACTATACCTGGCAACAGTTGGTTTAGTGCAATAGCTGAATAAATAAATATGGGGAAAGCTGCAAATGTAAAAAGAAGAGAGGGATTGAGCCATGGTAAGAACCAACAAGAGTAACAACTCATGCTCTATTATTGTACTAATGCCTAGAGAAGTTGGGCAGAAAGGTAGGGTGGCAACTACAGCCAGTTGTGAGCGACTTTGAGGTGTAAGATGCTGAAGCAGAACTGAGAGGAGAGCAAGGCTCTTCCTTTCATCTTACCGTATTTCGTTTCCCTCTTCCAAGGAGCCGGTAGGATTCCACAAGGAGAATAACCACGGCTCATGCAGGAGCATCACTCTGGTTAAGTTTTGTACTTGGGACAAAACAGTATCTCCGTAAGAGACCTCTGCGTGGAACTAGTGCTGGTGTTAATCACTGTACCAGCTTATCCCTCAATGTATCCATTGCTGCAATGTGCTGTGTGCTTTATAATCCAACAGCAAAGTGAATTTGTTTACTTAAAATTTAGTGCTGGCTAGGGAAAAATGTACTATCAGATTTGCCAGGATGGATAAAGCCAATGGCTAAAGCAGAGAGAAGACCTGTTTACTTCTCACAACAGCAGCAGCCTTTTGAACTTTAAGGTTTCCTTCCAGAACCTGAGAAAAGTTTTTGAATGATCATGGCATTTTTGTGCAAGGGGCACACAAACAATGCCTGGTATTCACCATTCACCAGATAAAGCCAGAATCTTTTAATGTTTTAATTGGGAAAGATGCCTGTTTATCCCCTAGACACAATGCAGCCTGCTGAACTCCCTGGGTTTTAAAATGACAAAAGATTTGACATCCAAACAGGCTCAGGCTTACAGGGCTTGGACAATCTTTTGCTTGATGCTTATTAAGCAACCAGCACCCAGAAGCCTGGTCTGCACCTGGCAGTGCTGGCTATATTAATAGTATTGGATCACTAACTAATGAGAGCTGTCAGGAATTGGCAAGCACCACTTGTAAAGCTGTCACTCGAATCCAGTTTCCCCCCAATACTCTAAGGTATTTAATCAGTTTTTCTAAATAAGTGTTTACTTTTCACATTAACTCATCTGAAAAGTTATGCTGATAGCTTAAAAACAAAGCAGAGAGGGAGAACATGTAGTTCTAGCAATTGCAAGGTCACAGAAAATTTTTTTCTTAAACTCCCTCCTCCCTAACTCCTCCGCTTTAGCTGTTTGGTAGAGCAAAGCACATTTACCAGCCCTGCATGTACCTGTGCATTAGTCCTCTGTTGGGGAAATGATGCCATATATTCAAGAGCCTGACTTGCTTTTCAGAGCATATAAAGTGGTCATAAATATAAGTAAGCTAAAGAGCAGGAATGTTTATTTATGGCATTGTTTGCCCAGCAGTGGAACCAGTGTCTCACGGCTGTTTGTTCTTGAACCGTAACCCAGCTCTGGGAGGCTGTAATTCATTGTCAACTGAGTTCTGGTTTCACCCTCTGTATATGAGGAACAACTCAATTAAAATGCAGGAATAACAAAGACAGCTTCCATTGACATACAGTAGATAAACCTTTCTCAGTCAGACTGATGCCTTACAAGAGGCAGTTTTCCCAGTTTAGATTTTTGGTTTGTTTGGTTTTCTTTTTAAATAATAAGGCATTGCCGTATAATGAAGTATAATGGAAAATGCAAACATTTTCTCCACTGGAAGCAGAAAGCTGCCCCTGGCTATTGGTAACACTCAGACTTTTGTGTACAGAAAAGTGCTGAGATAAATGATGGTATCCTTTTCTAATAAAACAGTTCCTGGTAAATGTTTCTCAATGTTCATCTTTGTGCTGTCATTGATCATATTTTAAATAGGAGAAAACAATGCGGAATTTCAACTTAATAAAGCTGTCCTCTTTTTTATGCTCCAGATATCAGGTCTTGATTCCCTTCTTTTCCTTTTTTTGCCAATGAACCAATGTCGTTTTTGTTGTCCTTGGGTGGGAAATAGGAAGAAGAAAGATAAGTCAGTACCAGGTATCCTGTTTTAAGGCTTAAAGGAAGGTGCATTTTTTTTGGCTGAGATTTAGTTGAGATTGAACATTGAGATTTTCTTGTTTCTTTTGAAATGGGTGATAACAACATTTTTTCCAGCTTGCATTTATTTATCATTTGGTAAATGTATACTTCATTTCTTTAATGAATAAGACAAACAACTCCTGGGGAGGGGAGCAAATGACAGTACTTTGTTCTTATATAAATATACGTAGTTGTATTACCTAGAAGCTATGTCACTTTGTGTGTATGTGTATACATATCTATAATTGAATGATGTACTAGAAAAGAGACTTTTGAAAACTTCTATAATGAAAGGGACATACTTTCCAATCATGTTTATACATGTATATATGTGCAAGAATAAACTTTTTTCCCAGCTGGAACTTAGGAGATTTTGAGAACCTAGGAAAACAAAGAATGAAAATAGTGAGAAATATTTCAGCAAATTTAATTCTCACGAATTTTTTAACTTGCCAAGAAAACCACACTATGAAGTCATCTCAGAACTGAGAGGATGGAAATGACCTCAATTGAGCCAGCTTAGAAATAACATTATAAGAAACAGTCTGAAATGACTGCACCTTATAACTTGCACCCTACAGCACTGTTATTACCAATACTGGTACAGAAATCTAATAGGGTTATATTCCTGTGTTATAGAAGAAATTTGTTTAACTATTCTTCTCTCTGAATAGCTTCGTTTAGCATTAGTAGCTTAGCACTAGGAGCTAAAGTACTTGAAGCCTTAGGCCACAAGAGCTGACTGAGAGGGTTCTTGCCCCAAGGGTTCACCGTGTCTCTTATGATATTCTCCTGTTTGCTTAAAGATTACTTGAAATATATTATATTACCTGGAGGTTCTGTTCTTGTACAGTATGTAGATGATTTGTTACTTGGCAGTAAGACATATGAAACTTGCTTGAAAGATACTATTTGTCTATGTAGTGCTTCAACAGGAGGAGGTCACCGTGCATCTCTTTCAGGAAGTAAAATATTTAGGATTTATATTAAAAGAAGGACAAAGATTAGCAGACCCGGAACAGATCCAGGCTATTGTAGAAATACCTGAACCGGTAACAAAGAAACTATTGTGAGGATTTTTAGGCGCGACAGGATACCGCAGACCCTGGGTACTGCGACTAGGGGAGTTAAGTAAGCTGTTGGCAGAAGCTACCAAGGCAGAGGAAGCAGAGCCTATACCTTGGGGTCCAGAGAGAGAAAAAGCCTTCCAAGCTATAAGAGGAGCTTTAGCTTCTGCTCCGGCACTGGGATTGCCGGATTACTCCAAGCCCTTGGAACTATCTGTGTATGAGAACGAAGGAGCACCAGCGCAGCCCTGACTCACAACTAGGTCCACGCCGCTGCCCTGCGGCTCATTGCTCAGCTCAGCGGGACCCTGCAGTGCCTGGGAATAATTCCTGTCTTAAAGCGAGAGCAGCAACAGCAACTACCATAGAAAAGAGCAGACCATGAGTCCTGGGTCACCCGACAACCGTGTATGTCCTGCATGAAGTAGAACGGATTCTTAAGCAACATGCTACAC
>VZTQ01003509.1:1367-17497 GCA_013400755.1 Pelecanoides urinatrix | reverse complement strand
CTCAATCATTTATCACAGGAGAGGAGTGGGGAGGAAGCAAGGGGGCAGTTTTCAGCATCACGGGAGGCAGTGGCAGCGTGTGCTTGGGCTGGCACTCCACTGATGTGAGGACATCTCCTTTGACAGCGCTGCACTGGAGCTCCAAAAGCTACCCGCTCAGACCTGAGTAACAGCCACGGTGACAGCTGTTGTACTGGTTAACGATTAAATCTGGTGTAAGTGTATAGTCTAGATGACCAGACAGTGAATACTGTAGAAAAGGTAGTATTCCCTCTGTGATGGGGAGGGACTTGTGCAGAGGCATGACATGGTCTTCTCAAGGTAGAGCAACATTCTTGTAGAAGAGTTAGCAATTAAATTTGGACCTTTCTGGTCTCAGAGTAATCTACTGTAGAACTGCTACTTCTTGGATTCTTAAGGTTTTATGAAAGACACGGGAGGAGTGTATGTCAGAGGATGGCTCCTTTCCCTGTGTCTCAGTGCCACAGTTGCCATACCCAGGGATGCTTGAGCAAACATTTTTCTTTAAAATTTGTTCCCACCTTTGCTTTCTGAGATCAGTACAAAGTACATTGACCTTAAGGTTATGCTGAAAGATGAAGTTGTTGATTTGTTACCCTGGAACAGGAACATTATGAGAAGGGCTGGTGTGGATTAGGTAAGGAATCACTTGGCTCCATTTCTTTCCCAAATTATTTGGTTTTGTTTAAAATGAGGAAAATCTGCTGTTTCATCTCTCAGAATAATCTGATTAGCATTCATGAACACCTACCATAAAGCATGAGTTTCTCAAGGTGAAATAAATTAATCTTTGGCTTTCTCCTCCAAAAGCAGTTTGCCTACTCCGAAATTGTTGTTGTGTCCTTCCTGTTCTTTTAGCTCTTTCTGGGAGCATTTATTTAACCATACAAAACACATTTTCCTCAGCTATTTCCCATACTCTCCCATATTAAGACTTGTCACAGGTCACAGGGAAAGCTGTTTCCATTGGCACTTCAGAAAATGGAAAATGAGGAACAACTTCATTGCATGTGTAAGATTTCTGTGGTGTAGAACTGGGTTTTGAGGAGTGATTAAGTAAAAGCAGCCCCTTACTCAGCAGGTCTGACCTCTTGTGTACTTAAATGCACTATGCAACCTTCAGCTTTTGAAATACTTCCAAAGCTTTTAAGTTTTGAAGATTTTGTTTCTATTTTTGCTTGTGAATCATCAGTATTTTATTGAGTGACAGTCAGTTACATCTGTATAAGCCTACTCGTGTCTTAATGGTGTTGCACAGGTGTGAGTATCCAACTGAGAACTGCAGGAGCTGCACAGCTGTCTTCTGTGAGCATGGGTCACCTGGAGGATCTATAGTGTTGGTTTGCCACCCAAGAGGAATATGGGGATGTGAATTTCTGATCCCGTGTGGGTTTTTTGAGCTGGTGCTAAAGAAAGTGCAATTTTACTTGCTGCATACTGATGCAAAATCAGAGAGGCTAAGCCTGTGTTGTTACAGTGATGTTTTGTACAGCTTCTGGAGTTGAATAGAGTAAAACTTAATTTGCTGATATCATAGAGATTTGGTTTTAAGTACTTCTTTAAAAGCTCCCAGGAGAAAACTGCGTTCTTGTCTATGAAAAAGTTATGTGGAATAAGGCAATCTGATTTGTGGCTTGTGCTACTTCATGTTGTTCAGAACAAAGATTTATTTATATGTATTTTTAGATCAAATAAAGCAAGAACAGCAGCCCCTTCTCCCTGCAGCATATTCAACTTAGGGGGATAGATAACAGAATTTTAGAGAGCTTACCAGAAATATAGTTCTCTGCTGTCATGCTGTGTTTTTCTTGTTTGGTGTTCCCCCCCCACCTTTATGTGTAAGGTATGTCTTAGGAAATCAAGGAAAATTCTTGTGACAGTTATTTCCTGTGGTAGTCTGAAAGCTACTTTTTTCATTTGTGGGAGAGAGCTCATCTGAATCATTTTAAATACCAGTTTGTTGATCTCCTCTCCCTGAGCTCTCATAAAAATCCTCCCAAAGCAGTTGTGTGCTAGTTTTATTAAATCTTTTGGCCTTTTGGGTTGTATTTTGTATGTACTGTTGAATGATACATTTTGAAGTTAGTAGGTTAGGCTTTTGAGGCATTTTGAGGAGGTAATATGAATTTGAATTTGCAAATTACAGTAGTTGTGGAGTGGTACTGTAACACGGGAACACTGGGTCTGGAGACAGTAAAGAGTTTTTATTTTTTATTCAAAGATTGTTTGAAAAAATGTCTTTCTAATATCTTTGAAGGCTGCACAGTCATAGGAATGGCCTGAATGGAAATTTCTTGAACTGCTTTACTACTTTCTAAAGCATAGAATGAAAGTCTTCTAGAAGTACTTTCCACTGAGATATACCCTCATAATGTTCATTTTTACTGTCATTTGATGTGCTGCTTAGATTACTTAGTTTTGAAGCCTAAAATGTTTAAATATTCACTGGCTGTGAATGTTTTTGCCATTCAGCTCTTAAAGACAAATGACTTGGTATAGTCCCCTTTTGAAACAAAAACCTGGCATTACTTTTTAGGCAGATTTGTGTTTACCTTTGAGTCAAATTTTGGCTTCTCTTAACTGTTATAGGTGATACCATAATAAAGAGCTGGCCCAAGCTTTTAGTCACATTCCCTATGTCTTGTTTGAAAGATGAAACGCTGAAATGAAAGGAAGATGTGGAGAGAGGAGCTCTGTAGAAATTTTTTTTTCACATTTTTAATTTAAAAAAAAAAAACAGTGAAAGTTTGTAATATTTACAAAAAATATACCATCACTAAATCAGAAATTGGAGGAGGGGAGGGAGGATGGCGTGGAGCTCTGCTTGGGCGCATGTAGAGACTAGGTGAGTTGAATACTCCACGCATGGTGTTAAGAAATCACTCTAAGCCAAGGAGGTGATTAAAATTTTAATAACTGATCCACATTATATATGTGAAAATAACTCTAGACAGGTCTTGAAACATATTTGAAAATGGACAGACTGGTCTCTTCCTATGCTGTCATACCACGGAGTTCAACATACATGCAAATTACCTGCTAACAGCAATCAGTCACTGCGGTGACTGTACCTCTTGACCTGGAGGCTTTGCTTGTCAGATGGTGACATATCTATTAGTAATGACTGTAGATGTCCTGAGGCTCAGTTTTCTCAACCGGCATGTAAAATTCAGACTTCTGTAGTATAACTTCATAATTGGCTTCATCTGATTTCATAGGAAGGCATTTAAAACATCTTGAATTCAAGGTCCATTTGTTGTCCAAAGTGTGACTACTGTCTGTAGTCTGTTGCCAACCAATTCTTGCAGATACAGACAAACTGCTAGGTTAGCCTGCCAGTTGTCCTTTTCTTTGAAAGTTTGGTCTGATGGGGATGTCAGCGGCTCACTTCTTCCAGGAGAGGTATTTCTTGAGGTAACTTCACTCCAGTCGTCACAAATTCAGAAGTTCTGCAGTCTTTGTGCAGCACAGTGACCAATTTCAGCTGGTCCTTGTGTGAATTGCCAGAGAAACAATCCTGCCGCTAAATTCTTGAGATGGAAATTCTCAACCTTGCCCTGTGCCAACGCTGCAGCATTATGTTGCATCTGCATCATTTTATCGCACCTTGATAAAAATAGATGCAGAACAGAAAGTAGTGCTGCATGCATCAGCCTTCTCTATGACACACAATTACAACAGAAGAAATGCTTTGAGACTCTCAAAGCTTTAAGTGAGGAATGCAGAAGAAGGGGTGTATCGGAAAGGCACTGCTGTCCCTACAGTGGCCTTTTTTGAGGGCTTCATTATTTCTGCTGTACACAACAGAACTTGTTTTCACTGCTGTGCAGCTAAAGTGCTTTGCAATGGAAGTTGGTGATTCCTTAGGGAAAGTATCTTGCTTTGGTATTAGCTTATTCTTGAATACTATTAAAGTGATAACTTCACAGCTGCAAGTTCTAAAAAACCTTTAAAAATGAATATTTTGGAAACAAAATGGTAAATAGGAATGAAGAAGCATGACACTGAGTCCCCCCATAAGTAGAAATCTTCTCAGTCCTTTTGTTTTTCATATATCTTGTTGCTCCTTTTGCTTTCCACTAACCATTTCAGAAGTGCATGTGCATGTGTAGGTTCCTGGAGGCAGCACCTTGCAGCTGTAGAAAACTGAAGAATGTCACCAAACTGCTATATTTGAGACTTAGCAACCCTTTCCCTGGTGCCAGTTTGTCATCTTGATCGACAAGATGTGTTAGTGGTTAGAGCAGGGGTGGCCAGTGCTCCTGATCCGAAGAGCTATTCAGCAAAATAGTCTTTTGGCTTTAAACAGGAGAACAGTTCCCCTGCATGTTGTGGGGGAAGAACAGCTTATGGCATGATTCGGGCACAAACTGATCAGCTCTCCCAGTGACTCCATCCTTTGCTACGAGATGAGATGCAACTGGCCTGTTGTAAATGCACAGCATGGTCCCAGAGCCCCGCTAGTGAATGCAGTCCTGAGCAGCTCTGAGGAAGTGAGTCCACCTGCTGCTGGGACACCAGTTTTCTTAGAAGGTCTTGGAAGCTAGTCCTGGACTAGAGCGTTCTGCTGGGAAACAGGAAGTGTTGAGGAGCACGATGTTGGAATGACACCAACTCAAAGAGGTCCTTGTCTCCATCTCCCAGTAACCCTACTTTCAAACAGTAGTGTGTTTGTCAATACGCAGTAACCGTTCCCTGTGGGTGCGAGACAACAATGTCTGTGTTCATATGATATGGTGTTGTTTTGGGTGTATGTTGTGATGTCTGTGATGAGCAATACAACTTTCTGAGCTTGTACCAGAGCAGTCAGGTGCTCAAATCCACAGGGCACTCTGCGGCAGACTGTTAGCTTTGCAGACTGTGGGAGGAAATGGTCCAGGTCTGCAAACATTGTCTCCTAGCAGTAAGAAAGCAGCTGTGATTGAGAAAAAGTATGGCTCCCTTTATGCCAGGAGGCTGCTTTTTCTGCTCTTCATTACCTGCTGCTAGGAGAGATCAGCAAGCCCCTCTTTGGGCTAGAAAAGAGAAGGTGATTTGGAGTTAGCAGCTCAAGCACAGTAACACTTCAGCAGAGCAAAGCCGATGGGAGTTTAGAGCCTCAGGGCTACCTAGCAAAAAGTTAGTGTGTCCTACAGCCAAAACATGTACCTTGAAGGAGTTGAGAGGGGAATTGCTCCAAGAGGGGTTCCTGGATGGGAGATGACATGATGCTGCATGACCAGGAAGGCAAATTTGCAACTTGGTAGAGAAGTAAACTTTCACACAACAAAAAGACTATAAAAGACATGCCTGTGGGACCTCAAAGTACAGCCACAATAGTCTGGAAGGAGTTCTTGTCATATTTTAGAAGTTGTAGTCTGATTGCTGTAGTTCTGTTGGCAGGTTCACTGTTTGGGAAGGCCATTAATGCTCTGTGACCTCCCCGGCTGATAAAACCTGGAAATATCTCTAAAAATTGCTGTAGTACCTGAGAGGAGAGGATCATGACAAGTTCTGGCATAGATATATATCAACTAAAGCCACTGTCTTTCGTTATGAGCAGTCTGGTATGTTCCTCCTTCACCTCCATACTGCGGTTTCTTTGCCAGGAGAACATTTAGGCTCTCCACATGCTGGCATATGAAGAATGTATATTTACAGTTATAAATGTTTTTAAGTCCCTTTTGTATCAGGATGTTTATTTCCATGAACTAATGTCCTCTGCAGTTACATGAATGGAATAATCAGATTGTCTGATATCAGTGAAATTAGGACTCTTAGACAGTGGTTTGAACTACTATTTGAAAGCTGAGCAGTTAATTCCTTCATTTCGAATATAACTGATAGAGTTTTCCAGGATGCTGGAGTTATAAACAGCTAGCATGGGTTGTGTTGATCCTGCACTCCTGGTTTTACATGGTTTTGACTGTTGGTGACGATTGAGGTGCCAACTGTAGTTTGTATATTACAGAATGCTGACATGCACTCTTAGTCCTACAAAGCTAAAATGAAATGTGTCTGCCTGTCTTAGGGGGTGGAAGGTGGAAGTCTGTGGCTTGTCACATCGTCCTCTCTGATTATTGTCATTCTTCCTGATATGTGTGAGAGAGAGTTTTAAGACAACCTGGAAATATCTCTAAAAATTGCTGTAGTACCTGAGAGGAGAGGATCATGACAAGTTCTGGCATAGATATATATCAACTAAAGCCACTGTCTTTCGTTATGAGCAGTCTGGTATGTTCCTCCTTCACCTCCATACTGCGGTTTCTTTGCCAGGAGAACATTTAGGCTCTCCACATGCTGGCATATGAAGAATGTATATTTACAGTTATAAATGTTTTTAAGTCCCTTTTGTATCAGGATGTTTATTTCCATGAACTAATGTCCTCTGCAGTTACATGAATGGAATAATCAGATTGTCTGATATCAGTGAAATTAGGACTCTTAGACAGTGGTTTGAACTACTATTTGAAAGCTGAGCAGTTAATTCCTTCATTTCGAATATAACTGATAGAGTTTTCCAGGATGCTGGAGTTATAAACAGCTAGCATGGGTTGTGTTGATCCTGCACTCCTGGTTTTACATGGTTTTGACTGTTGGTGACGATTGAGGTGCCAACTGTAGTTTGTATATTACAGAATGCTGACATGCACTCTTAGTCCTACAAAGCTAAAATGAAATGTGTCTGCCTGTCTTAGGGGGTGGAAGGTGGAAGTCTGTGGCTTGTCACATCGTCCTCTCTGATTATTGTCATTCTTCCTGATATGTGTGAGAGAGAGTTTTAAGACTGTTTCTTAACTCATCTGAGTCCCTCTCAACTTCTGTTTGTACCGTCTTTGCCCGTAGCGAGGAACAGGATTGCAGAAATCATTCAGTAGCTCTGCATCCATGGAGTAGTCAGCCTGAAGAAGATCACCCTGCTATTGTCTACTCCTTTTCTTTTTTCCTTTTTCAGTACCTGAGCATTTAATGCAAATGTTTCTGGAATTATCTTCGCTACACTCCCAAGAAGTAGTAAGGCATTACTATCTTTGCTTTACAGGTGTAGAACTGAAGCACAGAGATTAAATGACTAAGTAACACTAGGTCTTAGACCCTGGGGCACCTTACCCATGAGACCATTTTTAGTATTTTATCCTTCATTTTGAGGGTTTTCTCTCACGTTTTGACAAGCATAACTAACTAAAATAATCTTTACCACTCTCATACTTCTAGATGCTTGGTTTCCATTTTGTTTCTATAAAATTACCTTCTTTCTGTGTAGTTAATTCTACTGCTTCCAGTGATGCTCTGTTCGGCAAGCATGTGATCTGCATGTACAGTTTGGATTATTCAGCTGCAGCACCATCTGAGGGGCAGGGTAGTTACCTGTTCAGAAGACCCCACAGACGTAAGAGTATGAGCTGAGTGTAATTAGGATTATTCAGAAATTCAGATTTAAACTGCGGGATGTGTGCTGAAACAGAACTGTTATTATTTATCATTTAGTCTTTTGAGTGGGAGAGCATTAAGGGTGAAGTGTAAAGAGATTTAAGGATGTTACCAACTTGCAGTGCTGTGTGCTCAGTTCATTGTTTGAAATCCCAAGGGTAATGTTAATGGGCAGTCCACATAATATTCTTTTAAGCATTATGTTTCCCATTCTAACTTCCTATGTCCCTGATTTCCAATTTGCCAGCTTGCACTGCATGGGGTGCTCCATCTCACACTGTTCTGCCGACAGCAGATCCATCACACAGATCAGCTGAAGCATGAAGCCAGATGAGTGCAGGGAAAAGCTCAGGAAATGCAACTACTTGTGTGTATATATACTGCAAAGCTCTGAGTTCTTAGCACCTGATCTTTATTCACTGTGATTTAAATCAGGATTTGAAAATAAATTGTGTGTTTAAAATACCTGAAATAAACACATTACTTGTCAATGTTGGGAAGGAGCATTTAATTTCCTTGCTCTGACAGAGACCTGTAATGGATCTGTAGCCATTAGTCTTGTGCTGATCGGGTGATTAATTTAGGACATTCAGTGTGTAAGTATTACAGCTGATGAAGTTTTCTGTCTTACTGAAGACAGCATTTATACTGAATAACTGCTTTTAAATTCAGTATCACCAGAATCGATCTATTTAGACTTTGATTGACAGGCTTGAGTGCTTCCCTGTGCTGACCTCCATTAAACCTCCCCCCACACCCAAAAGGTGTTTTAAGAATGAGAAAAGTTACAACTCATGACAACAGCTTTCCCAAATCTACCAGGGTTGAATGCTATCAAACAGGAATTGAGCTTGATTTCTTTTCCTAGTTCATTTGACTTTTGCACAGAGAATCCCTTAAGTCTGTTACTCTGGTGAGTGCGGCAGCAGGGTGGCTGGCGGCAGAGATGAATGTGAGGAAATGGCTCTGTACAAGGAGCCGACTTGCTCTTGTAGGAATATATTGTTTGGGATTCTCCAAACCAGAATGCTGGGGTGGTGTGACAAAATGTTCCACTTAACTGCCCTTCCCTCTGAAGGTAGTGGGTTTTGCATTTTCTTTTCCATGTGTTAACAAGTTATTAAAACAAAACAAAACCACACAAAACTTACAAATGCTGAATGATCTTTTTACAGGTGTATTTTAAACTCTATTTTAAACAATATGTTTCCTCTAGTAAAAAAAAGTCTGATATGAATATTTTCATCTTAAAAAGGTACAGAAAGATTATATGTAATGTTTATACAGTCTACCAGAATTATTTAGTTTTAAACTTTAAAGAACACAATTTCAAGTTTACAGTTTAAAAAACCAAAAACTTCTGTTTTAAAAAAAAAGTTTTTCTACAACTGAATTAAGAATTTTTCTCAAAATATATGGCTTAGTTGCCTGCAGCTGTGATGCAGCATGTATAAAAATAGCGAAGTACATACTGTTTTAGAAGAATGATTGTATCCACATTTTCTTTAGAAATCACTTGGGAATTTCACCTTGACCCTTGAAGATAATGCCATTTGCCATATAGGCTATGGCTGTTGATTTTAAAAGATGTATGATAAAATATGGCTGATGTGTGAGGTCAGGAGAAGGTCTAAGTATGTAGAGTGGCCTGAGCCAGTGCAGTGAAGTAAGTCTCTTCAGTGTGTGATTGCTTCACATGAATGCCCCAAAGCGTGGAAAACTTCGTTATGGCTCTTTACATATCTGTTGGACAACACATCTACCTTCACGTTTATACCAGCAGTACTGCGGCCACAAAAATGGTTAATTACTGATTTGAAGAAATGGTGTGATNTAAATTAGCTCAGAAGGAGAAGCTGATTTCTTAGGTAGCATAGTTGTTAGTGTGGTTGGCTCACTCCACTACAAATAGTAAATGTTGGATTAAAAATTGTGTTGCCTGTTGCGAATTTTGATGCCTGATGCAGGTGGCCACACCAGATATTTAACTTCCAATTAATATTGTGCATCTATTTAGAACCTTTTAGAAACGGGAAGAGATGCTGGGACCATTGCTTTTCCTAAATGTGTTTATATTAAATGAGCTATAATAAACCAGAGCAGTGGGAAGTTAATTTGAATTTTGCACATTACTTCAGAACTAGTTAGAGCAATAGTGTTAACATGTATTTATAAACAGTTCTAAGTAAACTTAGAAATTTGGCAGATACACGTTGTACACCCACAAAATACTTCTTTCCTTTCTGTGATTTCTTCAACTTATTTTTACACTGTACATCCCACATTGAAAATTGTGTGAAGTCAGTAGAGGAAGGTAATAAATATCAACATCAACCGCTAGAGGGAGTTAGATTTCAATTATTGTAATTAAAAGTAATATAAAATTAATTATTAATTAGCACATTCTAAGGACTGAATAGACCAATAAGATCTTCTAGTTTGACTTCCTATATAAAATGGGCTGTAGAACCTTGTCTACTACTTTTTTTTATACATCTTCTAACTCCTGTTTGAATTGTGGTTTTTTTTAGGTAGAAAGGCATATAACATATAAGATTTACAGTGATGGGAAATCCACTGTGTTACAATGGGTGAGGTGAAAGAAGTTAAAACTGCTTTTTCATCTGAATCCTGCAGTTTGAACCCCTAACTCTACTATGTGTGAGGGAGGTACAGGATGGAGTTCACTATTCTTACAACATGTCTCCTCCCAAAAATCTCTTCCTGCTGGGGATACAGATACTGAATGACCAAGGTACTCCTTTAGTCTTGGCTAAATGGAATAAATTAAGCTTTTTGAGCTGCACGCTACAGTTCAGATTTCATTAAAATTTTTTTTCTTGAACTCCTCCTGACTTTTCTGCAACTTTGGGAAATGCCACAACTAACTGTACTTTAGCCCCTCAATGCTGAGTTGTATCATCTCTTTACTCCCATGAAAGGTTTTCCTGCTTACAGATCTGAGAGATGTTTATTCCTTTAGTTATACTATCACGTTAAGAGCTCCTATTTAGCTGTTTATCTATGACAGTACCTAAATTCTCTGCATTGTTCCTGCCTTCCAGAATCTTGCCCTATATTACGTCTGTGGGATTTTTTTATGCTTTGGTATGACTTGATGTCTAGCAAGACTAGAATGAATATTGTTCAAGCAAAGCTGCTTTATCCAATGATAAACTGTGTTGTTCCTGTTGTTATTTACCTCTTTTGTGTTGTTTGCTAGAAAGGTTATCATATTTTTTTCCATATCACTGATAGCAGTATTGAATTGTATTAAACAAAGAACATAACCCTGTGTGATCCGTTAGAAACATTTAATGTGCAGTTACTTTTTCAAATCTATTGGTGAGTTTTAATATTTCCTGTTTCATGTATAAATTTTTGTATTGTGCTAGTTAATTATTAAGGCATTGTGAGGAGAAAGGTTGAATGTTTTACAAATGTCTCACTGTATTGTCAACCGAGATGTCTATTGACCAGACTTGAAATCTCATTTGAAACAAGATCTGCTTGGGCAGACTGTTCTATATGTAAAACTGTGTTTTGTGACCCTAAGTATGTTACCATACCTGAATTCATTCCTGATGGCAGCTAGTATCCTGTTTGTCCTTTTAAAGGAGTGCCGTGGCATGACAGCTTAGTTTCACTGTTGTAGAACTTCCAGATATTCCAAGACACTTCGAAAATAGCAGGAATTGAATGAGCAGCTCTCAACCCATCTGCAACGCAGTTCTAATCTAACGTCCTTCCAAGATATTGATGGAATGAGAAGCATTTCTTTGTTGCTAAACGATGTGATGACATAATCTTCCTTTCCCGTGAAAATAGAAAACATGCGTGAAGGCAACCTTTTTTCTTTCATGGTTCACAAATTTACATTCCTTATTCAGTGTAATGAGGATTACCTATTAGGATTTTACTGGTCTTAGCATTTTTAAGCAACTCTTCATTATCTGTACTGTTGCTGATGAACTGCATTTGGTGTACATCTTGCTATAAAATTGATAAGACCTGAGCAGTCTGTAATGCTTTTGAGCAATGATTCCAGAACATTTTCATATATGTTTTGAAAAATTCTGATGCATATTAATGTAACGATCAGTGTGAAAGAAGGTAGGTTAGGTAACTTTTGCATTGGAATACTGTATGCAAAATATTGATTTAGTATTGGTATTGCATTTTGGTTTTAAATATACACTGTTCAATTTCCTAAATATTTCACGGTGGTACTTAAAATCAATAATTGGTGTTATTATATAATTAAAATGTTTCTGGGGAAGAATATTTATTACTGTTAATTACTGGAAGTAAATGTTGACATATGGAAATATTTTTTGCTTATATATTAAATGAGACTCTTCTAAGGATGCTTTTTATAAGTTTGCTTTTGGAAATGTGATTTTCTTCAAAGCAAGGGTAGATTAGTCACCTTTTCTGATTCAAGGGATATTTTTATCTTCAAATGAATATAAAAGGGAAAACTTAATGATCGTCATCACTTGTTTTGCTATGTGCTACCTTATGTAATGCTTTGTGATAAATAAAACTCATCATCCAAGTTACATAGCAAAGCATCTCCTGAGTGAAGTTGCCTGAGCTGGTTGTTGTTTTGGGAGTGGCTGTAGAGCTGAAAACTTAAGCTTAACAAATGCTGTTAAGGACACATTTGCAGGTTCTTAAATGTTGTATTTTATTCATTTTTGACAACTACAGAATTCATGTTTTTAATTGGATACTGAGGGACAGTTATTTACAGTTGCTGAACATATCAATAACATTTTGTTGCAGGGAAACATATCTAATTGTCAAGTATGCATTTATTAGTATGCCATTCCTAATAATTTTGGGTTTACATATTTTGGAACACTGTATCATCTGCGTTGTTCAGCTTTTTTGTCCAGTTCTACATGGTAAAGGTGAGTAAATTGTGCTGGCTTACAAAACAAGACAAAATCTGGCTGTTGAGCCTGTGTTTGTGGAGGATAAGCAGCACTATGAGTACTGATAGTGAGAGAGGCTCTCATTTACAGGATAGCTGCTGCCAAAGAAGTTGTCCTGCTGCCCCTGCCTCTCTGCCTGAGCATTCACTCCATCTGCTTCCCTTGTACTGGGTCTGGTCCTGGGCTGTCCCTCACTCAGNAAATTCCTTTAACTCCTTGTCTCACTGCAGGCACTGCTTTGGAAGCTATGTTGTTTATTGACAGGCATTACAAAGTGTTCATCATCATTTACATGTTGTGCTCCTAAGAATAAGGCTTATGTTTCCCTTTATGAAGCATATTAATTCATATAAGGTTGTTGTGGGACCATGCTCAACTTCTCACAACTCCTTGCTTCATTTCTATGCCTTTGTCAAAGTCTCTGTAGTGCCTCAATATGCATATGTCCACCAAGCACTTCAGAAAAATAATTACTCAATTCTCCTTGCTTTTGAGCCANAAGGTGGCACCTTTTCTCTTAAGTGGGTGTAGTACCTGCTCAGTGAGCTCACAAAACCTCACTCTCCCTTCAGATGTTTGCTTTCAAATCAGGCATTTCTGTGGCATGGAAGGTCACAANTGCCTCAATATGCATATGTCCACCAAGCACTTCAGAAAAATAATTACTCAATTCTCCTTGCTTTTGAGCCAATGTTAGAAACAGCCTGACTAGTTAGCAGGTCTGTGTACATCTAATTGTGCGCAGAAAGCCAAGGTAAAGCTATGGTTGAATCCACAGGTCATGTAACTTGGGGAGCTATTGCTTGTGAATAGTCTGTGCAGGGTTTACAGACGGAATTACAAGGGTTTTCACCATGAGAAGCCACAGTTTGAAGTGAATGATGTTCAGCATTAAATGTAGAACAACACTCTGATGTGATTATGATACCCTCTGTTGGGTATCATAAATGGACAGAAACTTTTACCTAGAATTTCTTCACTCCTTTCTGCTTTTGCAAAAATCCAACTTATCAGATCATGAAATGTATATTGCAGTAGCCAGGTCTGTGTAATGGCTTTTGGTATATCATCTCTCTGTACACAGAAGGATCAAACTTCTTTTCCATCAGAATTTGCCTCCTTGCAAGCAGCAAACGTCTTTTTTCAGGTGGGTTTTTGCTCACAGTGTGATAGACTAGACTTGCTTCATTTTTGAAGGTTTTTAGGGTATGTTTCAGAATTGGAGGCTTCACATAATTGTTGATAAAGTGGTAGAGATTTTCACAAAGAAATTGTGAGTTGAATTACAGCCTGGCCTTGCAGGAGAAAAGATTGCTGGTTTTAGGTCTTGATATGAAATGAGTTTTGACCTCCATGTTCCATGATCACCCCATGTTATGCTCTTGGCTGAGTTATGGAAACTGAACCTCTTTTGTTACTTGGAGAGGGAAGGTACTCCTTTAGCTGCCTGTTAGGAAGGGTGAGAAGATGGGAGAGCTTGCAGTGATGGGGTGATGGGGACACTGAAGCTTTTCCTGCATGATAGGTGGAAAACTTTGTTGAAATTCTTTAGCCAGTGCTATTCACAACATCAGATAGGTAAAATTCCCTGGTTTCATGATTATGTACAGTTCTTTCTTCAAACATGTCAATTACAGGCAAAAACTTGTGTACATAGCAGAGAAAATGAGGTAGGAAGTTTTAAGAAAGGAGGGTTACCAGCTATGCTTGCCTTCACATGAACCTTTAAAACTTCACGCTCAGTATGAGCAAGCGTACCTCAAAGCAAAAAGAAATGGATGAGAGGTTTTCTGTTACTGGCTACAGTAGATGTGAATACTACTTCTCTGTCCTAATGGAGGGGTATAAAAAGAGCAGGCATGCAAGCTGGCTGGGAAGTACCCTCATGCTAGAGCCCTCGTGAGGGGCACAGGTGGAGGTTTGCCCAAGTACCAGCTTCTGCAGCCATTTGAGCCTTACTTGTACAAGAAAATCTGACCTCAGACCTAGACGGAGCTGTTTTCCCTTTTTCTCATATGGAACTGATCTCTTCTAAAATTCAGACATCTTTAGAGAAGCATTAGGTGATTCTTTTGTGTTTGATCAGTGTTAAGCTGACTTGGTTGCATGGTGTGTCAGTGAATGGCATCTGCTGGGGATTTGCACTGAGGCCTTTGGTGGTAACTGCTATGTGAACACCTTATTAAATGCCTGTCTAAGCCCATTTCCTGAATAAGATAAAATTTGTACCTGTGACTTGTAAAACTGTGCCAAGAAAATGTTCTTCTGCACCCCAAAAATAATCATGTTTTAGTTTGTTAGAGGACACTAGTGCCACCGTTGCAATGCGTATTTCTGGAGGCTTAAAAAAAAAAAAAAAAAAAAAGGGCTAACATTGCAATGCTGTGTTACATGCCAAGCTGGTATCCTGAGAGTTGTTTCATCCCGAGTGTCATGTGACCCCTTCCAGCTCTGCTCCGCAGCATTCTGCGCCACGGGTTTTCTTTCACCCAAGTGATAGACTAGTCTGTATTTATCTTGGGTTTTTCTTTGTTTCCTGTGATTTTCCTCCTACTACTGCAGACGATCTTCGGTGATTTAACCACAGTGCTACATAATTTCTCTCAGTGCAGTGCTGCCAGCTATCACAGTAGTTAGTGTTTTTCTAAGATACAACTCCTGCAATGTTGAGATTCTGCAGCAATCTTGCTTTCGGTAAAATAAGTAAACAGTCTTGGCACAAAATGTTTAACATTCTTTCCATAACTGTAAATGTGACCAAGTCACTTAAATGTGACCCTTAGAGAAACAAAAAGGCAAATGGAAATTTTAAGTACGCTAAAACAAACCTCATAATTTTTTGAAGCCACAGTAACTGTTTTTCTGTACCTGACCACCATTGCTTCCGACAGCTCGAGTTTGGCATTAGTGAATGACAATGCAGTATAGTAGTAATTTTAGAAACACTTTTATTTGTGTACTGCAGGGATGTGAGGAAAAATGCTAGTCTAAACAGAGCTGCGGAAGGAGAGAGGAGAGGGCTTGCGGGTGGTGCTGGAATTAGGAGTGAAAAGGCTGCGGGCAGCAGCCAGCACGCATGGGGCTAAAATGAGAAGTAAACCAAAGGTGGAATGATGGGGGAAAAGAAAGTCAAGAAAGCAAACCAGCTGTGCTGGAGGCAGCTGGAGAACAGCAAAAAGAGAAGCAAAGGAAGAAAGTGGGGAGGAGGAAGAGGAAATGACTCAAAGTACCTGAGGGATTAGGTCACTGTTTTGAGTGGAAAAGGTGCTCAAAGCCTTTCTGTACCCTTCTTTTGCCAGCTTATGTTTCAGGGTATCTTTCTCAAAAGAGATCGCTGGTAACGGAGGCCGATGTCCCAGCTTTCTGTGGCAAACGCCTAGTGTCTGGAGTGGCAGGGAGCCAGTGTGAAAAACAGTAATTAGGTACCTGCATTGTCAGTTCTTCTGGGATAGGCACGAAGTCATAGTAATGACATATGGACACTGTACATTTAAATAGAACGTCAGAGGCCTTTCCTTGCCGTTTCCCGCAGAGTGAAACGAGCCAGCTAAGCGTAGCTGGGGGGCTCTGCTGTGGGCAGTTTCACAGCGCTCTGGGCCCCGGCTCCCCGGGGCTTTGCACTTCCCCGTTCCTCCGCGCGAGGCACTGCCCCTGCTGCCGTTGACTCTGAAGCGGGCCAGGCGCAGCGGCTGCGCGGGCCGGGCCTGCGGCGCTCGCACCTGGCGCCGCCGGTGGAGGGGAGGCGGCAGCTGCCGGCCC
>VZTQ01003507.1:403222-414927 GCA_013400755.1 Pelecanoides urinatrix | reverse complement strand
GACAAAACGAATTGGAAAGGTATGTGTCTGCGCGGAGGGCAGAAGGTGTCTGTCTGTCCAAAGGGTTGCTTTTCTTGAAGAGGGATGACAGCTGTGACTTCAAGACCTGACTTGCAGGCCTGGAAAACAAGATGCCTTGCTGTTGTTCCTCTGCAGCCGAAATTATGGTGTGCTTGATGTAACAGAGATAAGCAGCTGGACAACAGGCTTATAAGCAAGGTGCCTGTCATTCCGGGAGGGCTAACAGTGGTCTCCCTAGAGTTCTTATGGCTTGACCTAGACACCTGAGGCCTTATTTGCATCAGCTGTGAAGGATGATTTTCAGTGGAAATCTACACTGTAAAAAATACCCAGCTGTAACATCTAAGAATATATGGTCTACTGCATAAAATGAGATCATATGGTAGTAGTGTGCTTTGAGTATGGATAAAGTAATCAACCAACTAAAATTTCATAATGGAATATGACTTGCAGTAGGGAAAAGTATGGCATAATATATGAGAAACTCATCTAATTTACGTAAGTGGAAAGCATGACTCACAGTCTTTGGAGTCTGGGGAGTGACTGGATTCCACAAAGTAAAGCAGCATTCTGTTGCTACACTTTCTAGTTTCTCTACTGCCTGAATATGGACACCTTAGTAAAAATCTTGCCCTGAATGGAGGCTGTGGTTAAAACTAGTGGAGTAACTGAGGTCCTGGTTAGTGCGGGAGGCAGACTATGGCTGTCAATAGCTGCTAGAGGATTATCACTCCTCTACAGCCTGAAATGGCCAAGAGTGTTTCAGTGTTTCAGCCTACAAACCTGCGTATGTTTGATCAAGTTCTGGGTTGCGATACTGGCAGAAATCTTTTTCTCGTGATCGGTCTCACAAAGAAAAGATTATTACCCATGGACAATCTCTCAGACCTTCTGTATCATAAGTGTGTGCCTATAGATATGTTTACTATGATATACGTGAATATAAAGCCTGTGAAGAATAATATATGTATGAGTTATAATATAGTACCTGAGAAAATACATACAGACCTGTTTTTATTTATATGGCTATATTATACAAAATATGCGTAACATACTGTACAAATATAAATGAAGATCACAGTCTCTCTCTTGAGGTGTTTGCAGTCCTGAAAATACCCCAAGAAACTAGCCAAAGGCAAAGGAAAGGAATATGGAGCAAAGCAAAGTGATCAGCCTGGCAGCCATACAGGCTTTTTTAAAATCAAATCTGAATATATATTTATATTGTATACAAATTAAATTATGGTAAAATATATGTATGCATAGATACATATAAAATCAGATGCTCAAACGTTGCCCTTGTGAGGTTAGTTTTGCTTTCTGTCAGTATGCATTGTGGAACAAGCTTTACAAGAACACATGCTACTCTTTCCTGAAAAAAACTTCACTCAAAAGGAAGTGGATAGCAAGAGGAATATCCTAGCATATACATCTGCAGCATCATTGATCTAGGGAACCTTAAGAATAAGTTGGCAAATGTCATTTTAGACAATGATGTTGTATAGGTTTAAAATTCATGTCTTCCAAGCATTCCTTAGAGAAAGGAAAAGGTTTTCTTTTTTCATTTGAAATATGCTTGTCATTCCCTAGAAATACTCTTTTTCACATTCTCACCACTTCAGGCTTCATAGCACAGTGACAACTTATGATAGCCATTATGGTACGGACTTTGCCTCAGAGAACGTAGTGCCTGTGGTCCATTCCTGTTCATACAGCTACAGTTGAAGTCCATGCCACTTCTTTCCACTGCTAGTTTTACCTGCTGTAACTAGGTTAAGATTAAGACAAATAAAGCTACTCAAACTTTGCTCAGTATGGGTATGAAACTGTCCTTATCCAGATGGACTTTTAGGAACTTACTCAGAGAGATCAAGGTCCTTGAGAAAGGGAAGGAGGTACGACGATGACTCTGTACTTGCCTGAAATTAATTTCCCGGATCTCTGAGGTTCACATTATGTTCCAGTGTTTGAAGTTTTGGGGTTTGGCTAACTATCTTTATGCATTGAAAGAGTGCAGGCTGTTACTGGAAAATGTTAAAGCTTCTTCAGAAAAGTCACTTTGTGAATTCTCATATCTACCCCTGCTCTACAGAAACTGCTTTTCAAAAATCCCTTTGGGGAGAGAAATCTCCACATATCCTTTCACATACTGGAGTTAGATCTGCTAAAATGAGTTTAGTATTGTATTTTTTACTGTAATTGGATGTTTTGTCAGAGACTGGCTATGTGACGCATTCTAAGCTTTCTAAACTTCAGTGAAAGACGCTTGCCAGTTTCAGTGGCCTGACTCAGGCCCTACCCATACATGTTCTCTAACATGGAGAATTAGAAAAACGTGCCAGCAAACGTTGGTACACAACAGCAGAGAGTCGCAAATAGAACTAAAGTCATTTATTAAATGTAAATTATTGAACAATGACACAGAGATAGAGAGCGTCAAATCAGTATAAACAGTATGGACACAATCCTGGTTATACACAAAGGTACACTGGTTTAAAATAGGAAGCCTGTTTTGATGCAAAGTTTGATTACTACAGAGGAAACAAGTAGAATGAAAAGACAAGGCATTTTGTCCTGAAACACAATCCACTTAATTATTTTCTATTCTTCTCTACACTGCAGTTTATACCAGCTTCAAAACAGGTAGAGCTGTTGCTAGGTAATCTTTTTTACCCACTCAATAGCTGAAGTTTCAGCCACGCAGGAAAGAGGTTTTATATATCTAACTGGATAAAATTGAAATCTAAGGCATTGTTTAATGACTGCTTCCAGTGCAGCCCTGCTTCTAGCTATGGGCCTCTTTCCTGGGAGCAACCCAACCAGCAGCACAAGCAATGCACTTCTGTAGGCTGTCGGTCAGCATGATTTGAGTGGGAGCAGCTGCAAGCCCTCCCTGAGCACTTCCCTTATCTCTGCTGTGAGCACCAGGCTCGCACACCCTTTCTTCTCCACGTCGATTCCTCCCTTGTGCTGAGCAACTGTCTGCGCTCTCACGCAGTGAAACAAGGGAGGGAGTTGATGCAGCTGAAAAGCAAACCAACCTCCCCCTCTCTCTCTGCTGGGCTCAGCTGGGTCAAGTTCCTGCTCTGGTTGGTTTTGTGGCTGCAGAAGCAGCATGGATAAACTCAGAGGGAAATGCAGTGGATGGTCAGGACAAGCGGGCAGGGCTGGGGCAGGAGAGGAGCTGCTCAGGCTGCCGTAACACATGCCTGGCGTTGCCGCCAAGTATCAAAACATGGTCTCAGTTTCTCTTCAATTTGTGATCTACCAAGGATCTAAAGGAAATTTGGGTCAGCTTAATGTGTGAAGCTGAACTAATAAAAGTACACATCTGACATTATTAATTCAGATCTTGAACGAAACATTTCACTCGTACTTTAATAGAAAAACCATGTGGGAATTTTATTGCTGTATCTTTTAAGATTTCCAGTGTGGAAAACTCCACGACAAAGTTAAACTCAGGACAGATCTCGGATAACCATAGTCAGCAAACTATGGTTACATCCACCGTTGTTCCTAATCTAGCTATGTTCTTTTCCATCTATTACTGACACCCATTGTCACTGTAAAGAAGTTTTTTTACCTTGGGTGGCAAAACCACACATACAAAAATTGACAAAGGCTTTTTTATGGGGTGTGGGCTGCTACAAAGGATGGTTCAGTTACATTCATCATCTGTTTAATGTTAAATATTTTCTTCTACATGAACCATGGCATCCAAAAGCATGATAAATAACTGTGTATCCAGTTTCAACAACATTAGTCACCTCAGAGATAAAATAATTTCTGTCATTGAAGGAGATAGTGGCTGCAGTGAATACTTGCCAGCCCCACAGACCCACCCTGGCAGATCTATGGCAATACAGGCAATCTAACACCTGACCTATTTATCCTTTCTTCTTACTTCTAGAGAAGCAACCTGGAGCCAGGCTTGCAGATGTCCCTGTGTGGTTGCTGATCCTTTTCTGCCCTCGGGACATGCCACTTCTGCAGGGACTTACAAAAACGCTCTTCTTCTGCAGTGAGAATTCACTTTCAACGATGCCTGGTACTGACTAGGTTTCCAAAATACAAGTATTTCAGCCTACTAGCACGCCGGCTGTGCCAACATGATGTATGCAAAGTATATTTGTTGATTTACATTGTTAGAGGTAGTGCTACTTAGAAAAATGATCTACTAACCAAGGACTGCTCAGAATGGAAAAATGGGCTCAGTTGTGGCATTCCCCAAGGGAAATAAGAAGAAATGAAAAGGAATCAGAAGAAAAAATCCTAATAAATAAAATGGTGTAATAAAGAAATCTTTTGATATGACTCCCCTGTGTTTGCATCATCCAGCTGCCTTTTTACAGAGGTAATACACAATGTTAAAGATAGGCTATCTAGCAGGCAGCAGTGACAAGTCATGCCACTGAAGGTACGTTCTGTAATGAGAAGTTGATTGCCTACGTTCCACCCAGGAAACTTTTGTTTCCAAAGTATCATGCAAATGGCTATCAGCAAGATATTTAAATCGAAGTCTCACTTACAGATTTGTAGAGAAACAAATGAAGTTTTGTCCCAGTCTTTGTTTTTTCTTAGTGAAACCTAACTGTTTCTGAGACAAAGTATTCATTCCTATCTCAAAGCAAAGCTCATAAATAATCAAGGACAAAGACTACGTGCTCTTGATTTCACAACCGTAAATGCTGATGAATTAATGCTGCAACCAAAAACTTCTACAGTGCTACGTAAATTCTAGTAGTCATCAACATGTTACACAATTTTTCTGGTTTATATTAACACATAGGAGAAACACGTTCCATGACTCCTACTTTATTGAATGTCCACAAATCAGTTACCTCACTTACTTACCGTTCAGTTAGAGTGTAATAAACAGACCCTGGCATTTGGTTGGACTGAAGTCTTTGCAATCATTGCCGATAGGTTTTTTAATAAAAAGATTGTACGTACTTATTAAGAACTGCCTAGTTGACCATTATTAAAAAACAACAAGGACAGCTGAAAGGGACATAACTGAGCTAAAAAAGAAGGTTGGTGCCTTGGTAGTATGATAACAACACTGATGTAGTAAGCCACGCAACTGAAGACACAAGGTAAGGTGGATCAAATAATAATGCTGAGAACTCATGAGGTCCAGAACAAGGTTTTGCCAGGCGAAAGGCGGTACAGCCGGTGGCTGTGGAAAATGGTGAACGGGGGCAGGGGGAACACACACACTGTTATAACTTTCCAGTTGCTCTCAACAGACAAAAGAAAACTGATGACATCGGAGCAGGAGAGATGAAAGGCTTGTAGTTGCACATGTCTTTTCTTTAAAGAGGGAAACAAAATCAAACTAGATCAGTATCATCAACTATAAATGGCATGCAGGAAGAGTTTTGGAAAATGGAAAATCACAATGTTGCTCAGCAGTGAGAAACTCCCCTCTCCTTCCAGCTGAGGACATGTCACTGGAAAGTCCCAGCCTAGAAAAAAAAAATCCACTGAGTAAACACATTGTGTAGGAAGTGAAAAGAGAAAGAGGAACAAAGTCAAATGATACTTTGACTTTAAAGGAGTTTATTTTCAGGTTAGCATTTCCTTGAATGGCAACAGTTCGAGCTTAGACAAGAAAAATCTCATTAGAGTGAAAATGGGTAGTAAACGTCACTGCTGATATTAGGCCATAGAAAAAAAGCTCATTTATTAAAAAGCTAAGATTTCAGGTTGGGATTTTGGGGATTTTCTGCTACTGAGTGTAGTCAAACGATCCCAGTGACAAACCAGATACCTGGGATTATTACATCACTGTAAAATTAGAAATGATTGTCTAGCAAGTTTGTGGAACTTTTTTCCCCTTCATTTACATGTACTTCCAGACAAGGAAGCTGTCCTTAATAAAGCGCTTCCTAACAACTCACTGGGCGTGGCTCTTTGTCTTACAAGCAAGTTCAATGCTGGGAATTTTTCCAGCACTGTCCATAAAGAAAACAAGGAAGAACCATGGTTGGTCACACTGAGACAAGAAATACAGTGTTGGACAAAATTCTAGGATTCTTTCCTTTCTAAGTAGCATTCATGAAAATAAAAATATTGACATAAATTATTACCCCCTCTGAAATACATCAACTTTCAACAAAGGTACTTCACAGTAATTAATCACAGGAACATTAACTCACATTCTGGAACCAATTACAGTGACAGCGCTTTCTAGCTCTAATCTCAGAAAATAATTAAGACAGTTTTAACTGCTTCTCTGCTCTCCCAGTTAATGAGTGTTGCTGCATCCTGACCGATGTACACGTCAGTCCAACCCTGCTAGCAAACAACAGATGCCAGTCTTGCAAGTGTTGTGTAGAGTGCCCCATCTCCAACCCTATCCATATTATAATTAAAATGTAGTATTTTATTTTCTTTAAACTCAAGTTCTCTTGTCTCATCAGGATTCAACAGCACTGCAAGAGCCATCTCAAGCACACTATCCTTGACAGCCAATAACTATTACTATTTATGAAACTGCCAACCTATTCACATCTGCTCAGATTTGGGAAGAGGATCAGTTAGCAGTCTTTCGGGGGAAGGGTTATGTTTTTTTTATTTTGGTTTGGTTTTTGCATTGCTTCTAATGTGTGTGAATAGTAGAAGGGACCTAGAACTGCAGGAAGGTTTGAAATTTTGATTCTTTATCATTTTTCCTGTTACTAGGTAAGGGCATAATGCTACTATTGTCGTAACAGGGGGCAGGAGGATCTTGACTTCTAAGGTGGAAGCTCAGGGCCCAAGTCCATTGATCACGTCTCCACTTCTGGAGCTTCGAACAGAAGAGAATAATGATGACAAAAGCTTACCCCAAGTGCCAAGCTGGAGCAGCAAATGGGAAACCCAGCCGAGTTTCAGTTCCTGCATCGGATGCAATAACCACATTAAGCTTTCTAAAGGAGAAATGTCACTAATCTCTCTCTCTTCCATGTGTGCTCTTACATGCATGGCAGGAGAATCCAGGATATGTTTCCTGTACGGCATCAGGATGGGGACAGAAGTGGAGACAATATTGACAAACAATGTACTAATCGGACCCTTTATGATTTTTATAGGAATGTCCTTTTCTCGAAGCAATTTCCTAGCAATAAAAGCAGGTTGTGACAGCAACATAAACACGATCTGATGATCTTTTAAAGGTTTTTTTCCCAGGTGTACACACCAGTGTTGATCAGGATGAGGTAGCATAGCATCTGACAGCAAAAACCTGTCTTATGTTGGATGACACCTATTGCAAGAGGCCTCAATCTTAAAGGCTTTTCAATTTCAGCTAACAGTTTGCTACAAGAGCTGATCTACTAACTCCTCTGGAAAGCTGCTGATAATTTTGAAGCTTTAAAATTAAGGTTTTTGTCTTCTGGTAGTACAGCCATGCTGTTTGAAACCATTTCAAAATAGTTGCATCTTTAATGCTAAGAGTTATGCTCTTGGATTCAACTCACATGCTGTTCCTCATGCCAGTAACTCAGTCAAGACCTTACGCATGGGAGCAAGTACCACCATAAATCTGGACATTCCAGCCAAAAGACTTATGTATTTTAGTGTCTGGCTGGCAGCAAGACACACAAAAAGTCGATATATTTACTTATTGAATACCTGATGCAATTAAGTAAGACTGAAAAAAAGCCTTAAAGGTGCAATGTCAGTGATGTTCATTCCTGCTTTGGGTGACTAGTTGGTTTTTTTCAGCTGTGATAAAGTTTTATCTGGTAAAGCTCCTTTAAATAGCATGGATATGGAATCAGTTCAGAGTGAGGGAATATAAAACCTCACAAAGGAGGGAAGGAAGAAAAAGCCCTGAATCAAGCAGAACCAACCACACTTTCATCAGAAAAAGGATTTCCATAGTCAGATCTGACACTTGTCCTGAAGAAAAAAAAATTATCAAACCAACCTAATTCCTCACAGAGTCACTGGTGATTATCAGAGCAGGGAAGTCATTCCTTGCGCACAGCAAATTCTGTATCTGGCTTTGCTTAGTGCTCTGCACATTATTTCATTAGTTTTCTTGTTTGACCTTGCCCATCTTGTGACAATGAAAGTTCAGTTGGCAGCTGATGAGGAAGGGAAAACAAGACCAATTGTAAAGCTGAGTGACTAAGCAAGAAAATATACGCAAACCCATTTGAAAGTCTTGGAAAACCCAAACATGGTTTTACTCTCTCACTGACAGGTTAAGCAAAAAAGACTAAAAGAACCTGAAAGCTTTCACGGTCAACATCCAAAAGTTGGAAAGTGCCAGAATTAGCACAGAATATGCACAAGAAAGCCTGGACAAGGATAAAGAAGGCAGTACAAAAGTCTCTGGCTGCAGAAGGACCAGGTTCACCGGAGGCTACTGAGCTGCACGTAGCTCACGAGCGGTTCAAATGGGACTTCAAGGGCAGGGCTGGCACCAGAGCTGCACTGGCACAGACACCGGCAAGTGTCACCATTCCTGCAGCAATGGAGGCCGGTGCGTACAGGGGGGCTGTAAACCATAGCAGCTATGCGATAATATATCGGTATCGACTGTGGTGGCACAGAACAGGCTCGCATCATTTCGGCCGTGCCTGCCCCAGGGAGACACCTGGGAACAGGAGGCAGTTCACCCAGCTCGGCCAAGTCTGCCCTTCAAACAAGCTGAAGCTTTCAGACACACATCAAAAAACAAAGCCAAACAGTGTAATTACGACTTCCTTCGTGCTTGTAATTCACTACTCATCCCTTTTTCATCACATGAATGACATCACCATCAGAAATTACTGCCTGAGGACTTACCTAGACTGAAACCGGCTCTGCAATCACATTAATGGGTCTCTGTGCAGATGCAGGAGGAGAGTTTAAATTAGCTTTCAAATTATTTTACCAAATAAGAAAAGCAATAATTAAGAAGTGAAACACTTCAACAACTAATCACTAACAATTAAAAACATAAAAGTAATGATTTTATTCTACAGACTTGACAATTTTAGCAGGGAATTAGCATTGAACGTAGGTTACTGCAAATGAAATGCTATCGAAAACCAATAGCAGACTGAAATGTATACACTTTAAAGGCTTCACCTTAGCCTGTATGAATAAAGCGTAGCTGTACATATGTGGCTATACAAATAAGCTTGCAGGTCTTTCCTGTACACTTCAACAACACTCACAACTCAAGCAAGATCAAACTTTGGTTTTCACTCTTGATATATACAAAACATACTTAGCAAAACTACTGCATGTCCATGATAGAAAAGTTCAAACTTTCCCGAGAATAACACCCCAAAACTATTAAGAGTACAGCTGTGGTGTTACGAAACCTTTACTGTCTACTGGGCCCATGGGCAGAGGCAGTTAAGTTCTCCTTTTTCTCTCCACTAACCTCTGTTAGACCTCTGGTCCCTTTCTGGAGCCACAGCTATTCCCCAGAAGACAGTAGCTGTGACCACAGAGCGTGACCTTGGCACAGCCCGTTTCCAGCCTTCTCCCAATCCTAGGGCTGGAAGGCCACACGTGAAATACATCCCTGTGCTGAGGGAAAGACGTGGCCATGTTGAGAAGCCCAAAGTAGCCCAGAGACTGGTATTATGCAAACCAGGGTGGCATAAAAACGTATTGTTTTGTTACAATTCAGTATTGTGTACATGTAGAAGTACAGTGTATCACAGCGTCCGCCCCTCACTCGGTGTTTTTAATGAGATTAGCAGCTGCACCCATCATAAACCTGTCTGCTTTTCAACTAAGTTACAGGACTTGCGTAGTATTTCTGGCTACCTTTGCTCCAAGGTTTTTAGGAGCCACTGGTCACCAAAAGCACCATTACACATACGTAAGATCACAGTGATCATTTCTCTGCTGAAATCTTGTTATAAGGACATTTGTGACCTAAATGGATTGCTAAGAGCATCATCTAAGAGGCTAGTTGCATAGGAACCATAGCAAGCAGAGAATTAGGCTACTCTGAGGTCTCAGAGGAAATACTGATACAGCAAAATCACTTCTGCATACAGTGATGCACATACAAAAGCTTCAAGTTATACAAATAAATTATCCCAAAGTACCCATTTTATGTCAGTCATATACCCATGTAGTGTCATCACATATTCATGTTCCTCATCTATTTAAATAGGTATTTTCCAAATTGAAAAAAAAAAGAACAAAATCACAGGATCATTTCACAGTGATGCCATTTAAACTTCTACACTGTGAAAACTGTGAAGACGAATAGAGGCAAAGCATATTTTCTCTCAAGGCTTTTATTTAGAGCTTTGCATATAATTTATTTTTATCTGAATCTCAATTATATTCCATGGATTTTATATTCTTCTCAGAAAGCAAATGTCTTTGCTATATTACTAAATTTCCTCTTATCTTCTCTTACAACTATGTCCTGTAAGAGACAGCAGTGTTATGTGTGTTGTTTACTGTAACGGCAGAAGTGAGAATTACTTGTCAGGCACTAACTCAACTACAAATAAGCATGTATGCCTGCAAGCATCAAGCAAGTATTCACGACAATTTCAAATTTGGTTAAAAAAAAAATTAACAGCTGCTTTTCATTAAGATTGGTTAGTTTTTCCTAGCCCTCAATAAATAGAAAGCATAAGGCATGTGGAATCCAAATTCTTTAATGGAGCTGAAGCTAAAAAGCACCGTCTGCCATCTACCCCACAATTTCAACTGGGACCTTCTCCTTCATCGGTTGCAAAAATTTCACTTCCTCCAGATTAATACCAGCGGACTGGCCACAGATGTCGGCTGGTCACGTACAGGGGCACAGAGAGAGCAGAAGGATGTCTAGGTGGAGAGCCGAAGACGCCGTGTGCGGGCCCGCTGGCGGGGCTACCGGAGAGGGAGAGCAGCAGCCTGAGGGCCGCCGGGGGCAGCGGCGGCCCCGGCGGGAAGCCTGGCAGGGCGGGCAGCCGCCGGGCCACGGCCCCTCGGAGCGGCCAAGCCCCGCTCCAGGGCGCGGCAAGGCCCAGCGGGCGCGCTGCTGGCGCAGCAAGGGCGGCGGCGGGGCCCCGGCGGCTCCCCGCTCGGCATCCCGGTGGCAGCACGAACAGCGGCGGGGCGATGACCCCCGCCGGGGCGGCGCTACTTGCAGAGCCCTTCCAGCCGCTCCAGGGTGCCCTTCATGTCGCGGATGCGCTTGGCCAGGGCGGGCACGGGCTGCATGGCGCGGTCCAGCTCCTCGCAGCGCGCCACCAGCGCGTACATGGCGCGGATGCTGAGGTCGGCCGCCTCGCCCAGGCTCTCCACCCCGTCGCGGTAGGTCTGGATGCAGCCGACGCTGAGGGCCGTCAGGGCCTGCAGGCCGCAGTGCACGTTGCGCAGCAGCTCGTCCACCTGCGCCGCCACCTGCCCGGCCAGGACCACCACGTCCTGCAGCGCCCCGGGGTCGATGGCGGGGATAGAGCCGCCGCCGCCGCCCCCCGCCGCCGCCGCCTCGCCCCGCGGGGCGCCGCTCAGCCGGATCCGCCGCTCCAGGTTGTTGGCCACGAACTGGGTGAGGCGCCCCTCGCGCAGCACCGTCCCTTCCAGCTCCAGGGCGCTCGCCAGCGTCGCCCGCCGCCCCTCCGGCAGCTGCCGCCCCGCCGCCGCCCCGCCGCCAGCGGCCAGGCTCAGCGCCTCCAGGCTCCGCTCGTCCCGCCTCCGCCCCGCCGCCTCACGGCCGAGTCCCTCCTCCGCCGCGGCCGGGA
>VZTQ01003507.1:226277-403120 GCA_013400755.1 Pelecanoides urinatrix | reverse complement strand
GCCGCGGCCGGGAGCCCGGCGGCCGCCGCGGGCCGCAGCGCCGGCACCTCCATGACGGGCGACGCGTGCCTCCCCGCCGGCGCGCCACCGCCCACCAGGGGGCGCGCCGCCGCCTGTTTACGTCCCCCTGGATTGGCTGCGGGGCGCGCGGGGGCGTGGCCTCGGCTGTTTGTGTGCCGCCCGATTGGCCAGCGGCTCTCGCAAGGAGAACCGCCCGTCCCGTCCGTTCGCTTCGCACTGTGGGCCCGTGACTCGGAGACTGGGGCGTGCCCGCAGTTTGTGTCTGCCCGGATTGGGGAGCCTGCGGGAGCGGGCGTGGCCCCAAGTGTTTGTGTCGCTTCTGATTGGCCGAGGCGGGGCCAAAAAGGCCGCCGTTTCGCCGAGACTGGCGGCGCCCGATGGAGAGGTGTGCCGCTTGCGCCATCCTCGCACGCCGATTGGCGCGGCAGCAGAAGGGGGCGTGCCCCGCTCGGGTAACAACACCGGGGCGCTGGTGGCTGCTCCTTTCACTCCCCCGCCATGTTCTCCTAGCAGCGGATCTGATTGCGCCACCATCTCAGCCCACAAAGCCCAGGCAGACATTCCCCAGCGACCCGACCCGCTCATCCCCGCCTGGGCTCGACCCCTCTTCCCTGTACAGCTCTGGGTACCCACGTACCACCATGGTCACCACCACGGCGCCGCCGCCCTTCCTGGCTCGGATCTCGGCAGGCACCGAAGACCCCAGGCGGCTGCCCTCCACTCTTCTCCAGCGCCTCAGGCGAGGGGACAGCAACTGTGAGAACCAGCCCAGCTGCTGCCTGGCGGGCCCGGGGGGCAGCGCGCGGCCCGCGCTGAAGAGAGTCCGGCGGAGGAAGGGAAAGATCCGGCCCAGCCCCGCGGGGCTCCTGCCCAGTCGCTACCAACAGTACCAACAGCATCGCGCGGGCCTGGGGAGAAGGACCCCGCTGGGAACGCACGGCCCGGGCGAACTTCGCTCTCACCCTGCGCCAACGGTCTCGGCCGCCCCCGGCATGGTAACGGCCCCCCCGGAGGAGCCCCCCGCGCCCGCCCCCTCCAGACCCGCGCCCAGCAAACCCCTCAGGAAGGAGGTAAAGTCGGGGCTCCGCTACTTCTGCTCACTTCTGCCCACCCCCCCGCCTTCTCCCGCACTCCGGGAGGCCGCTTGCTTCCCCGCCGGAGGGGGACAGCCAGCGGCTCGCCCCCTCCCTTCGCCCCCTGTGTGCCTGTGGACTGGGGGGAGGGGGGAAAGAGTTTCCGTTACGCTCGCTCAGACAGGGCGGGGGGAGGGGAGGGGAAAGAGAGAGAAATCGTGGGCAGCGATTGGCTGCTCGGCGCCACCAATCGGCGCCCGTCGCTGTGCCTAGCAACAGCCGGATTTAGCCTGCTGGCTGGGCGCCAGCTGCCCCTGCGCGCGCAGGCGGGACGTGCGCGGGTCGCAGCGCCCCATGGCGGCCGCAGGAGGGCGGCTAGGGAGGCGATGATCCCCCGCCGGCGGAGAGGGCTCCGCTGCCCGCCCTGCGGCTGGTGGGCGCTGCCGGCGAGCGCGTGCCGCTAACGGTGGAGATGTAGAAGACGTGGGATAGCTAGGCGGGGGGCGGCTCGTTACCCGCCCAGCCGTTATACCCCCCCTGGCCTCCCGGGTGAGGCAGCCGGGCGACCCGTTGGAGTGGAGGCGGCCCCCGGCGCCTCGCACCGCGTCTCCGGTGCTGTGCTTCGGGAGCCCGGCGCAGGGCTGTGCGGGAACACGTCTTCGAGTCCGGATAGCAGATGCCCCGGTGGCAGTCCTGTGGCTGCGCGCTGCCGGAGGCACTTCCTGAGGAGGGGTCGTGTGTTGACGTGAATTCTTTGTCTCTGCAGTTCTTAAAGAACAAGGTGGGAAAGACTGAGAAAGCTGCCATCCCCTACAACCAGCCTGTTCACAGTTTACATCTGTGTGAACAACCAAAGATTAACAGACAGAAGAGTAAATGTAACATGCCACTGACAAAGATCTCCTCAGCAAAAAAGATAGAGAACTTCTGGCAAGATTCTGTATCGCCAGACATAATTCAGAAGCAGGAGAAAAAGCCACTTAAAAACACAGAGAACTTCAGAAATGCCAAGTCCAAGAAACCTATCACCCTAACTGAAGTGAGCCAAAAAGAAAACTATGCTGGGGCAAAATTTAGTGACCCCCCATCTCCTAGTGTCCTTCCAAAGCCTCCCAGCCACTGGGTGGGTGGCACAGCTGAACCGTCTGACCAAAACAGGGAGTTGATGGCAGTCCATTTGAAAACTCTCCTAAAAGTTCAAGCGTAGTTTCCAAGATCTCTTGAGTAATTGGCAAAGAAAACTCCATCCAGGAAACTTAAACATGCCTTGTTGCAACAAAAATTGCAAAAGACTGTCAAGTCTTATAATCACATTAAAAAATTCTTGTATTATATTTTTTATGGTTGTGTAAATAGTGTACATCATGTATTATGTGTATATTCTTGTTCATACTTTGAGAGGTACATTTTAGTTTTGTTATGAAAGGATGTATTTTGCACTGCCTGAATGGTAGATGTCTTGTATATAAAATATGGACAATTTTAAGTGTGTGTTTGACACATGAAGACTTGACTTGATTTGCACAAGGTAATGAAAATTTTGGAAGGAGAGTACAGCTTTCTGATTTTAACGTTCCAGATCAAATGTGAATGTTTTATTCATGCACTACTGACAACAGTTTTACATTCTGTGTCCCAATTGAGTATAAACATGGAATTTTCATCCAAATGTGAAGTATTGCTCTCTGCTTTGGAAACAGTATCTGGAATTCCTGTTCGTCTGTTTGTTTTTAAAATTAACTGGAATTTAAGTAAAATTCCAACCCATCAATTTGAGCACTGCTGATTTCTTTAAAGAAAAAAAAACAGGAAAAAAAAAGAAAAGAGCAGAGCTTTCTGCCAAAAATCCAATTGGTCACTAAAAAATTAAATAAAACAATTTGGCCTCCCCTTAAGCATGTCTCTGTTTTTCTTGTGTGTGTGCGTCAGTTCAAGTATGTGAACTTAAAGTACTTGATTGCCTTCTAGTGCATCAGTAGGAATACTTTGTCCTTCTCAGCCTTTAACTATCCAAATAATTAAGAGATTTGATAGCTCACTAAGAATCCTTGTGTTTTTAAAAAATGTTTCCTTTGTGGTATGTCATTTTAGGTTCCTTAGCCTTTTGTTTCTTGAAAATTCAGACTTCAAGAAAGTTGGGCAATTACACAAATTCATGCTGCAGTGCTTCTTAACGATTTTCATAGTAAGTGGTTATTAAACTAGTTGATGCTGAAAAGTAGCAATGACAGAAATGTATGGATGGAGCAAGTTAAACTTAATATTTTTCACCAGATTTGTCTCTTGCTGGTAGCTGTGCTGGAAATTACATTCCTCTAATCTAAAATTCTTAAGGAATTGGACTGTAGATTAGTCTGACAGGTATGTTGAGGAGATAACCTAGATTTGCAGTTACTTTACTAATCTAGTATTTAAATAAGATTAATAAAGGAGGAAATATATTAAATTTACATAAAAACAGAAAAGCATTTTTAAGTTTTCAGATTCGCTGGAAAAAAGTATTCTCTAGGCACTAGTGTACTAGGAAGGATAGTAGGAAGGAAGCACTAGCAGCAGGGTCCCAGCTGAGGTGGTTCCTTAGCGTGAATGGTATTTTCAGAGATGTAGAGTGAGCACCGTTAGCAGCGCTGGTGCCACATGCACTACTGCTTCCGATACATAGCATCACTTCGTTCTGTGTGTGTGAATTGGCAGTATTTGTTAACATAGCCCTGAACTGAGATTGGTCAAAAACTAAGGGAGAATTTCTTTGCTTTGTTGGTAGAAATTAATTACATAGTTGCAAAATTTTTCATTATAATGCTATTAGGCTATTCAACTATGTATGTTCTAAACTAAAAGTTCATACAAAATTTTTGGTCCCCCCCAAAGACCTCCAGGTTCACTGTCTTGCAAAATAGACCTGTATTACTTGGTTAATGATGGTACATGCTTAAAGTAAATGTATGGCTTCAGCAGCCCAGTTTGCTGCCTAATCTAAATACACCATAATTTAGTGTGTCCTAGCTTGTCTTCTAAAAATGAACAAAAAATCCTCCTTTTTTAATTTTTTAACAAACAGTATTAAGGCAAAGACAAATTCTAGTACAATCTCACTAAGGATGATTCAAGTAGATCCCAGGTTACTATATTTGGTATATGCTGTATTGATCTGCTGTTGTGCTTTTTTTTTTTTTTCTTTCTCCTCTCTTTTGCCTAAACGTCATCGAGCGCAAAGCAGAATGCCTTTAGCAATTCCCATAGCTTTAGACAATGGTTAATTTTGTCAACTGAACTTGTGGTCCTCTTGAATCTTGATAACTAGCTTGACGAGAGCTAGTTTCCATCAGCTGTATAGGTTGGCATTATTTAAAAGGAGGTACCTGTTTTTTCCCCGATTATTACCTGTTACTATCAGCCTCTTCTCTTCACTGCCCCTTGGAGCTGACATCAAATTATGTAGTTTGAATGCTAACTCTGATCCTACATAAAATTTACCAACGTAGTATACATCTTTGTTTCTACCCTGATTTGCCGACACATCCTTGGGGATTACAAAATTCATTAAATGTAAGTGCTGATAGTTCTCAGCTCCTCAGCCAATTCTTTTAAAGCTGTTGGATGAGACTTATGAAGTCTTGAAAATTTAAAACTTTCCATTCCTTGTTGGACTGTAAAGATAACAATGTTTCATCCAGTCTTTCCAAACAGTTAAAAAAAAGCTCATTTTGCTTACTTCAGCCTCAGTATTGCTGGTCCTGTTTGTGATCTGGCAGAAGTCTTGGGACACTTCACGTTTCTATCTTCTTAAGATCTTTGGGTTGAGTATCGTCCTGGCCAATGGACTGGATTATAAAACTAGGCCTACATGCAATATCGCCTGAAAAATCAGGATGTTGTCATCTCTTGGGACCATATTCTGCACTTAATTTGCCACTTTCCCAAGTTTTTTCTTTTATCTTTCTACATTATTTTCTTACAGGGATTTTCACTTTCAAGGTTTCCTTCACTTTGACAGATTTCTCAACCCAGCTCCCTGAAGGCGAGGCATTGTGTTACATGAACATACTATTGTTTGAGTTTAGAGCCAGTAAATGAAAGAAAAACATTAGTGTCATGTTTGGAGGACTTCTTTGCAATATAGTTTAAAGTCTATTGAAGTGAACAGCCTTTAAGGAAGAAAATGAACAAACTTGGTGGATGCATTATCATCAGCCGGTCATGTGTCTGCTGTACAGGAAGTAAATTGCTTATTAAATTTTCCAAGTTCAGTCAGAGTAAGGAAACTGAATGTACTGCATTTTGGTTAGATAATGAAAATCTTTTCTGTGTAAAATCTTCTTTAGCACAATGCTGTGCAGAACTGCAGGGGAATCAACTGTGCGAGTTAACTACCAGCTTGCTTTTAAACAGTTAAATGTCATGTGGTGATGGTTCTGAAAAATTAGCTTTCACCCAGTGCCGAAGTATCTGTTGTTGGGTTTTCATGCGTGGCTAAGTTTCAGCCCATTAGACAGCTTCATTAATAACAGCTGACTTGGTGCTCTAGTAAAGCTAAAATGCTTGTGTCTCCTAATGCAACAGGAGCTAGAAACCCCATGTGCATTTGAACTCCGTTACACCAGTATCTCTTCAGCAATGCAGCTAAATTCTTAAGTAGTCTGTATATGAAGCTGTAACTTTTTCCGTAAATTGAATTTTATTTCAGCTGACCAGTATTTTATCCAAGTAGTTTCATTTTAAGCAGTTCTTGTCATTATTTTCAGAGGGTATTTTTTAAGCTTTTGCATTATAAAGCATTTGATACTGGCCACACTTTAGGATTTTTTTGTGCTTTACCCAGTTTTGAGATCAAATATGAAGCCTATGGATTATATGAAGCCTGAAGATTATAGATTGGTTTTCACTGTAATTTTGGAAAGAAGTTTACCTTTATTTCTGCATAGAAAGTCTTGACGCTTCCATTATGCAGTTAAACACATTCCTTATTTTCTTCTGCAACCCCTTGTACTCTTTGAATTTTGATTTCACAATGTGTTCTTTAATTTTTTTTTTTTTCCATAATACATGCCTGACTGACTGAACTATTTAAGGAGAATTATTTTCTGCTGTAATTTCTAAGAGGGTTTTCTGTTATGATAGGCTGGTCCTTACCCTAAAGAGGCTAGGAGATAAGCATGTAAGAGGTAAAGGTTGTAAAATGTTAACATTTACTGCGAAAAATTGATGCTACTTTGTTGAACAGGAACCACAGTGTTAAATATTTTTGATAGCAGGAAATGTTTAGTTGCTGATTCAATAGAAAAGATTAATGAAGGGAACATCCATCAATTAAGGAGAAATACATCATCCAATAAAAAGACCTAACTATTGAAGTTGAGCAACAGAATGTTATCAGCCATGTAGAGGCTGTGAACTTCTTGTTTTGCTTTGAGAGTGTAGAAGAATGTTATAGGAGCTGAGACAGGAAGGTCAAGAATTCAGCTGAATTTGAAAAAAAATCCTCAAGAATGAACTTGCACAGCAAACACATCCTAGCAGAGGCACTTCTTCCCCTGTGTTGAAGTCAGCATTCCTCTCTAACTTTTTTTCCCATAAGGTGATAAAATCTCATTTATTCAACTCCCAGAAAACCGGCCTTTAGATTTTACAAAGCCCTGACTCTGCTAGAAGTGCTGCATTGGTACTTTTGCTTAACGTTACTCTAGTGACATTACTACAAGTTACACATACTCAGGCTTGTGTGTGGCAGATGCGGTCATTTGGTCCGAGTGGTTCATAAACCCTTGTCTTCAGTTTGAGAATTACACTGGTTATGTGTACTTACACTGTAGGTTGCCACTGGTGAGTGAACTGGTGTGATTTCTGTAATTTATACCTGAAAGAGGAAGTATTTGGGGATCAAGGACTTTTCCTGTATTTATAGGACTTTGCTAAGTCTTTAGTTGTAGTTCAGTATACAGCCGCATGTATTTCAAGAAGTGGTGTAATCATCATTGCCATTTTGTCATTCTTAAGGTCATGAAGCAGGAAGTTTTGAGGAGATGCTATTTCTATGAAAGATGTCATTTGCTTCTTTAATGAAGCAGTGTGCTTTCATCAGGTAGGTCTATGAACCTTAATTTGCAAATGTCCTTATAAGTGGTGATGGCAATAGCCATCAAAATACAATTTACTTTGGTTTTTATTCCCTGAAATAAGACCTAGAGCTACATTCAAGAAAGGGTTTGGTATATAGAGTCAGGTCTTTCTCTTGTTTTCTCTCATCACCTGAATCTTGTGTTCTTTACTGCCTGGTGACATATCTGCAAGAGAAAGATTAAGGTGTGCCCTTACTTAATATATAGCTTGAGATTTGTAATTTGCTTTTTTTTTATATATATATATATATATATAAAATGAAGCTTTTGTAAGTTGCTTTCCTAGCATCAGAATATTCAAAAATTGCATGTTGTCATATTTAGAATATCGATAGGTCATTGTAGGAATTAATGGAGTAGTAAATTGATGGGCCCTGTCCAAATTTTAGACATTCTTTATATGCAAGCGCTAAAGAAAGTACTGATACATTTTTGTGCCGTGTACTAGGAGTGATAAGGAAAAAATAATTGATGAGACAGGTAGGAAAAAAAAAATGAAAACCAAGGTCAACTATGAGGTAAAAGAGAAGCAGCATAGATGTCACCACTGAATTAATGTGGGAAGGAAAGATACTGCAAGAAAAAATTATCTCCCGAAGTATCTGGTGTTACTGCAAATTTAGGGAATTTTAACGACTAGATGGAATGCAATTTGCTACCAATTCTTGACTGGGACCGTCTGGGGAAAGACAGTATGAGTTGGCAAGTCTTGTAACGGACTTTTTCTCTGACTGATCAGTACCTATTATTCATGACTAGAAATTACACCTTGGCACAGCATTCTTAATGGCTAGCACTGCTTCACATATCACAGAATGCTGTACAAGTGCTTACTGCGCTCAGCTTTCCACAGATTTTTAGAAGTGGTCAGATAAAGTACGTATGTGCGTGATAGCAGCCTTCACGGTTTACAGCTGGAAAAACAGGCATACCGAAGTGAACTAGCTTGCTTAAGGTCACTCTGCAGGCTGTTCACTAACCCAGGAAGAGAACCACAGTTTCTGGAGCTCCAGCCAGATTCTTCCTTTGCCAGTACACGCGGCTGCTGTGTGATCTGCAAGACTTCCTTATCCCACTGTCTAGTATGTTAAAATGTAATTAATATAATGTTCTGCTTTTAGATGTTTGGCATTTGTAGTCATTGATAGGGCTGGTGAGATAAATCAGGCTGCATTAAGGTTTTGTGTTGTGTACAGTTTTATTACATGATAGCTTTAGTGATTTGCACATGAAAGATGACTCTTTCCTCCACCCCTGCTTTTGACTCTTTGATACAATATATAATCTATACACACAGCTGCCATTTTCAGCTCATCCTCTCTGTCCTCTCCCCACAGCCAGCAGTGGGATGGCTGATGATAAGCCAAAAGTTTCTGCTTGTGGCTGCTGCTCTCCACTGCTGTGCAAACATGCTGCAGCCAGCAGCTGGCTGAGAGGGCCACGGGCGTGCCCAGGATCCTCATCGTTTCTTGAGTTTACGTTTGCTTTATCTTTAGGCTCTCACTAGATCCTGGAAGACAGAAAGAGAGGCCCAATCTTTCCCAAGAGAGAGGATCTTCCTACAGAAGGTGAAGTTTATCAGGGATCCAGTCTCTTTCTACCACCAGCCAGTCCTTCTTAAGACTTCAAGCCTTCCCGTTACCTTCCCTGACCATCTATTTTCTTCACTCTTCACTGCAGCTGCAAGTTTCTGTTTTCTTGTATTTCCCCCTAAACCCATTTCATCATTCTCAGTTTCCCTCACTTCCCTCCAAATGTTCATACATGTAATTTTTTTCACCTGGAAAATCAATTTGAGTATGCCACATTTATCTGCTGTGTTCAGGGTACATTTCCTCCAAGAGAGAATGTATTTTTTTCTAAAGAACAGCCAGATTTTTACAAGATGCAATAATTCTCTTGAGATTTCTCCTGTCAACATGGTATGAATTGACCTGGCAAGCATGTGGCACAGCCTCCATAACCATAACAGACCCCACTCAATATCCTGGAGGACTAGAAACGACTCTGATGAGCTGGACCACACAGATACCACAGAATTAATCTACCGAACACCACTCAAAAAAAATAAATAATTAGAGTTTAAGGATCGTTCCTCAGAGATCGGGAAGTCTGAGAGGTCTGACCTGGGCTGGTTGCTGGCAGGAGGACATGCCAGGAAGATAAAAATGCAGCCTGCAGCTCTAAGACTCATGAACCAAGGCTTTTTATCTAATTTGCCAGGCCGGGTCAACCGTTTGAGAGCCTGTTACAAGTACAGCCTGCTTGCTGCATGTGTCCAAAACTCCTCAGCCTCCTGCTTGTAGGACGGTGCCTTTCTGCGTGTTCAGCAGTAGTTCAGTGGTTAGCTAAACGTTTTAGACCTGGTTGTGTCCTAGGTGATTTAAGGTAAGAGTTTACACTGCTCCTTTAGTAGGGTCTTACGGTTTATATGCCTTTTTTAATTCATGACCAGGCAGCAGATTGGTTCCTACAAGGCCTGCTTTCCCTCAGGCAAAGTTAGTAAGTGCCTTCCCCAAAGCACCGTGTCATATATTTTAAGACAAAAAGAAAAAAAGTATTATACAGGCCACATATGCACTAAGCATACTGTTTTACGCTCTTCAGCATCTACAGATCCCAAAGCCTGGAAGGTCTGTTCACATCTGCAGGGTTATGCTCTGTACCATTTGTATCATTTTCCCTTCTTCATTTCTCAGTCCCTTCACCAATTTAATCATAAGGGACTTCCCTTTTCAGGGAAAGGTTCCCTAAATTTACTTACCCATATGGCAGTTTAGTTAATTACCCATCCACCTTCCCATAAAGTTGATCACAGATAAGATTCTGTTTGCTTTAATATGCATCTATATCTTCTGTCATATGTTGGTAAAATAATCTTTTAGTCCCCAAGACAGCTATCATAACTGACTTCCAAGAGGAAAGGTTCAGACCCTTTCAAGAGAGACCCCAATATATACGCAGGGCAGGGGAGATGGATGCATCTAAGTCAGACACAGGTAGGAGGAAAAGTGTCAGCCCATTTACTCTCCATAACCCAAGCCCTAAAATTGCTGCTTCCAGTGCCCCATCCCTTTGTTATATTACTCCTGACCTGTGCCACCTATTTCTTTGGCCTTCCCCCATAGTCCCCATCCATAGTCCTCATTTATGCCAAATTGTAGTCCATCTTCCCTCACTGAAGGAAATCGTTCTCTCATAATGCCTTGTTATTCTGCTGCTCTTCTACCACACATCTATCTACATGCATTTGATTAATTTCAAAATTATTTTCAATGTCCTTTGAGCTCTTGTGCTGAAATTACATTTTCTTTGCATAAATGAAAACAAATATCACAAAGGCTTTAACATGGAACCTGCAGAGTTTTCTCCCATTTTGGCCAAGGGTAGAATTTCAAATTTATAATAATAGAGATCAGATTCAACAGCAGCCGTATGACTTCTTGCTGCATGTAAGTTAACTTCCATAAAGAGAAAATGGCAACACAGGTGCCATTACTTTGTCCACACAAGTAACTATGTGGACTAACTATGCATGTGCAGAATTAAACTCCTATTTTCAAGACTTTTCATTTTCACTCTTTATTTTTCAATAATGAATTTTTATTTCTTCTATTTTTCTTTCTTTTTCTGACTGCCATGCTGTTTGGGATAAATGTCAAAGCTCTGGAGAGCCATAGCTGGGTACACAAGTATGAACAACTAACATATTCATTGAAATTTCTGCCTTTAGGAAGTGTTGGGGTGAAGGGAGTGGTCAGGCGAGACCCCCCAATTCTGGTGACCCCCCATCTGGATCACATAGTCACCATTCTCTGTAATCGTGTGAAACGTGCCAGATTTCATGGTAACGTTAGCTTATTTCAGAGCATTCAGAGAAGGCAGCCTTCCAACAGAAAGAGGTTTTCCCTTCACTGCCTCAGAAGTAGCACCCAGTCAGAGGGCAACCTCCACACCTAAATATCCCTGAGATTAAACAGAAACTCCTGTACAGGCAAGACAGCCTGTTTTTACTCCTTCCCCCCTGTGGCAACACTGAAGAGTTAACCTGTATTGCTATTATAACTGATTACTTGCAGTCTTCCAAACTGTTCCATTTTTATATCATTTTTAACACAAACATGCCCTACTTTTCAAATACTGTGGGGACACAATGTGAAGATGTGGGGGGAAGGGTAAAAGTAATATTGATCCAGTCTTGCAGTCTTGATCCAAATGCCAGCTTAGTCACAATTTTCTTAGGAAGGGCTTTGCTTACTTTTAACATTACTGAGACGGTTATGTGGGCTGAGCCGTAAAGATGGTGAAGGACAGTGCTTGCCCTCTGGGGAGGTGTTAGATACTGAAGAGGGTGAAGAAGCAGAAAGCCGAAATGTGACGACCAAAGGAAGGAGCTCCTTGCTCACTTAGAAACCTTTCTCCGTATTGTCTTCCGCAGTTACAGCCAGCTCCCCGACCTCTCCTTTTAAAGACCTCTAGCAAGTCTCCACCTTTCCTTAATTTCCTACTCCCAAGTCCCTTTCTTGCCAGAAATGTAAGGAAAGTGTTTTACACACCCAATAGTAACCAGAGGCATGTTCAGTAGCTTTTTGGTTCGCTTCCAGAGTGCGTTGACACCACGTAGAAAAAGAAATGATGAGGAAAGAAAAGAATTAAGAGAGAAAAAGCTAAAAAACTACATCACTACTAATATAAAAGATGAAACGCATCGTGTGCATGTGTGATACAGAAGAACACTGGTACATTTGCTTTAGCAGATGGAGTTAAGTGTGGCAGGTGTCTTTAAAGTGCCTGCATATATAGCTTTAAGTACGCATATGCATAGAGCTTAAAGTAAAGTAAGTGAGTAGTAGGGAAAGCCCAGTGCCAAGGCCTCGTAGGGAACAGGCTGAGTTCCCTCTAGTGGCTTGTGTTGGCATTTCGCAGGGTGGCCCCGAAAGGACCCGGGTGGGAGCAGCAGCCCATCACCCCTCATTACAGCCTTGCCCAGAACCCATACTTGTATTAGGTAGCTGGAGGGTATGACCACTGAGTAACTCCTGGGGAGGGCCTAATTGCAAGTTAATTTTAAGTGAGTTATGTAAACAGATTAAATCAATCCTTCCCTGTATTTATTTTTCATCAGTTCACATGCAAACACAACTACCCTTAAAAATTCCCTATCTGCTTTACTCTGCTGCTTCATTGAGTTGATGTCCACTGCTAATACCTGCTGTTGCTAATACCTGCGTTAGGCAGAGGCTTTGTGAGATCCCAGTGAGTCAGAATAATCTATGGGATGCCGTCAGGCAGTTTTGGGGAAAGGCTCCACAGATGGAAAACACAGCTAGCAGCAGCTGAATCTGTATTTGTGCCTCAGTGTAATACATTTATTTAAGTGAACGTCAGGCAGTAATTTATTAGATCAAAATATTGTTGAATTATTGTTGTTCTGTTGCATTAGAACACTGAAAAGAGAGCAAACAAGAAAGAATAGAAGAAAACAAAAAAAGGTAGTGTTTTTGGTTTTCTTCAGCTCATGTTTTACCAAAAAGGCAGCTGGAGGATTAAGACAAAATGGATTAGGCAGGAAACCTCCATTCCTAAAAGAAAACATCTGGTGCACTTTTGGCAGATAGTGTATTTTGTATTATGACATATTAATTACTGTGTCCCTGGGGTTTTAAAAATACAGAAGAACATATTCTTTACTGTGAACTTAGGAACTTTGGAGGAAATTGCAATAACTGGGAGTAAAACTGTATGTTGTTGCTCTCTATCCTGTGTTTTTATCACACAGTGTAGCATATGCCATAAATCGAGGGCCTAAAAGTTAGACACCTATGTCTAACCTCAGCCTTAGCTTAACAAGTCAGCAAACAGAACGGGGCACGTTCATTTCTGGCAACTATTTTTACAGGTTTGGAAGAGTGATATCATCAGTAGAATAAATATGAGAAAACATTTAAGAGACGGTATTACCCTTACCATCTCCTCAGAATAAATTAGGTACTAACATATTTTTGTGAATCTAGGCCTTTGTTCAAAGTAATTTTGTAAGACATTTTTGTAATTTTTTACATCCTGCATGCAGGATGTATGCATCCTGCATTTTACATGTATGCATTTTACATCATTGTAATTTTTTACATCCTGCATGCAGGCTGAATATTCCTGTATGAGCACAGAATCTGCAGGAGATAAAAGCAAAGAAGATATGTAACAAATGAAAATGTAGGGCCGTCTTAGCCAGGAGGCTAAATAAGGCTTCATTAATGATTTAATCCCTTATAATACTGAATGAGATAAAGTGCCCCTCACCCTGGGACCTCTACCAGATGTCCAGACGGGTCTCTTGCCCTGGCCACTTAACTGAGCATAGATCTCCTGTCCAGACAGCAGGGCTTCTGCAGTGCCTAGAAGGGGCATTCAAAGTGCTGGGAGAGGCATTTCCAAGAGAAAGCAAGTGCAAAAAATGCACACTATATGCAATCAGTCTCAGAAAATGTCACTGTAAGGTCTAAGGCTTGACTCTATGGACACTTTCACACATGCTTATTTTTTCTGTTAGTGAGTGGACTTACTGATGTGACAATTCATAACAAAATGAAGCACATACTGAACCTGTCTTCATGCTCAGGGCCTTACCAAAGATCCATGTTTGCATGTTAACCATGAAGTTACTAATAATTTCTCCATAAACTCTATATACACCTTCATCATTTTCACTCCCCCCATCTATGGTTTGCATCCCACAAAGGGCACTAAGGAGACAAACGTGAGAGATGGTGGTCACCCCATGGACTAGGGCGAGACCTGCCCCGTGAGAAGACTGTTGTTCCTCCGCCGTCACCTCAAGGCGGTTACACACTCATGCAAAGGACTGTTCGTGCAGTCTTTCAAGGCAGGAAGAAACGCGTTGTGTGCTGCAGACCACCTATTTGTGAACTCTTCACGGTCTCTAACCCTCCCCAGGCAAGAGGTGACGTCAGTGCTGCTACCGTGGGTGGGCAGCGAAGATTTGTGCCTGCTTGATGGGAAAGTCTGTGCATAGCATGACATGGCTGCAGTGCCAGCGTGGCTCCCTGGGGACTCCAGCGGCATAGCTGATGGTTTGTAGTAAGTGAAGGAGCAGAAACAGATGCCACAACTGTTGTAGGAAATGAGACGTATATTTTAAGGATATCTATGAGTTACCCGAGGAAATAATTTCTTCTTCAAGGCAGCTGTGTGGTTCCAAGGTGGAATATCTGAGATGTTTCTCGTGTAAGCTGAATACCAACGCCGTGGGGAGAGCTGCAGGTTCTGTCCGCTGATTTCTGTCTGCACTGTTTATGCAACGTTTGGAGGTTTGGAAAGTGCCTTTGACACTCCAGAAAAATCACTTTGCTAAGGCTCGCCATATTAAAGTCTAATGCAAACCGTAGTTCCCAATACCTGATCAGAAGGTAATTCAGGCTGGAAGGGACCTCAGGAGTCCTCCGGTCCACCCACCTGCTCACAGCAGGGTCAGCTACAGGGTCAGAGCAGGTTACTCAGGGCCAACTCTGATCATCTGAAATGCCGCCTGGCAGAGGGCTTGGTGACTGAGAGCCTTCAACCTCTTCCTGTCATACAGGATTCTCCCTGTCAGAGAGTTTAAATATAGCTCCATAATGCTAATGGTTTGGGAAAGCTCTGACGTCAATCTGTCCCTGTTTACTGCATGTTGAGTTAAAAGGTCTGAAAGGTATAAAATGTTTAAGAATGAGCAGGAGGGATTAAAAAATCACAATGGATCTTGTGTAAAGTGTTTTAATTCTGCAATTGTCATCTAAAAACAGATGGATATTTAGCCTAGGGTCCCTTGAGAGAATTTGTCCCAGACTGGTGGGAAAGCATATCTTTATGTCATACACAGGCAGCCAAGCGCATACACTGTACTCAAAGCTGAACTGAATGTTTATATGGATTTAAATTGTAAAAATTTGAACAGATGAGAAAAATGAAATTATCCATACTGGATAATTAATTTGTTTTATTGTTCCACAAACAGGATGCTCAGCAGGCTTAACAGAACTCATTCTGCTAGCCAGGTGGCAAATAGCAGTTTTGCATTAGCTGTCCATAAAATCAAGTGAATACACACTGGTATCGTGAGTTTCACAACCATGTTACTCAACAAGAGAGCTCAGTAAAGTACCTGACCTGTCTGTACACTGTGTCTCACAGTATAAAATTTTATCCAAGTTTAATTTTCCTTTATACTTTTGGAAGGATTTATGTGGTCTTTGTTTAAGGAAAGTTCTGGAAAAGGCCAGATACAATAGTGAAAATAGGTGAAATTTACAAAATAGCTGGTGAGGAGAGTGAGGACACTTGATGTTATAGAAATAACACAGTTTAGAGATTTTCCCATTGAAATCAGCAGTAGTACTAATAGATGGTGTCTACCTTAAAGGAACTGTAAGAGGAGAGTGGAAAAATCTGACAATTACTGTTATCTCTGTGGTTCTGGGCTACATTTTTTTCTTTTGAGAATGAAGTCATTTTTTCTTAAGTATCTATTAAAAGTAAAAAGTAATACTGTAGAATCAATACCCAGCCTGACTCCAGAAAAGACATTGCTAGGGTTAGAAATTTAATTTTGCTCTTTTGAGTCACTCAAACCTTGGACTTTCTGCCAATCTGCAAAGTAATCGTGCTAGAGCGTCTTATGATAGAGGCACCTGCTGCTAGGGAACCCAGATTAATATTACCAGCACATATTGAGTAGGGTACAGAACAGCCAACACATACTAATGATGCCTGGGCTGCGAAGTCAGCTGGCAGCCTCGAGACACCCCATTGTCAGTCCCCTGCGCTCCGCAGTCGCCACAGCTTCCCAGTACCAGCACAGGCACCCCTTGCCAGAGCAACTTCAGCCTCTCTTTTTTTATTTATTTATTCCAAAGTAGGTCACTCTGTGCCATCTGTTGACACTTAAAAGCCACAGAAGTTTCCAGATTCCCTATGGTATCCTGCAATTTAACGTGTGTTTAATACCCTTTTGCTCTACCTAACTGTTGTATGTAGTGAGACTACTAATCACAAGGGATCATTCAATCAAGTAATGTTTTTAGCAACTGAGTACAGGTCTTGGAGTAATATACTAGAGGTGAGTATAACTGAGTGGGGAGGGAATGCAACAAAATGGACTGATTTTTTTGCTGATGGTCAGTAAGNAGAGTGGTTGAACGTTGGAACAGGCTGCCCAGGGAAGTGGTGGAGTCACCGTCCCTGGAAGTATTTAAAAGACATGTAGATGTGACACTTAGGGACATGGTTTAGTGAGCATGGTAGTGTTGGGTTGATGATTAGACTTGATGATCTAAGAAGTGTTTTCCAACCTTAATGATTCTATGATTCTATGAATCCTGGCCAACATGGCTTTCAGCAAAGAGGTGCTCATGCCCATCTGCTTTCTGCTTCTCCAGCAGCCTTGTTGAAAGCTTAGGGAAGCAATCAGTCCCATATAGGTATATAGTGGGTCTTGTCAGGCTCCAATTAAATTTGCTTCTCTTTTTCTCTAATGGTGAGCATGTGAAATAAAGAGCATTTCAGGTCCACAACTGTCTAACTTCCTTGCACAGCACCCTCAGCTCTCTCCCACGTGCCTGTTCAGTATGGATTACCCTCACACTGCAAGGATGATTTTTTTTCTAAATAGTGCTCTTGATTTGAAGTAGTGACATTCAGGTTATCCACAGGCAGATTTCTGGAAAGGTGCATCTCCACATGGGTGAATAGGGGATGCATCACTGACATCCCACACAAGTCCTAAGAAGTGCCTTTGGTATGTGATAGAGTAAGCAGCATCGATAAGGAGAAGGGAGGTCACATGCATGTGATACAAAACATACATAAAACATACTACAGAACACATGAATATCTGTTGGTGCATGACGATTGTGCATGAGAATGTAGGAGATTAACTTCTTATAGGAACTGGCCCTGGCTACTACCTGGATGCTGTTTGAGGTATACTCATCTTCCACCTGCTAATGTTGAGCCACCTCTGCCTCCTGTTTCATGAAAAGATTTGGGACAGTAGAAGAAGAGTCAGATCTCTATAAAGTGTAAATGCATAGACCAGATCTGAGATTTATAATAAACTATGAAAAGGTATTAAGGTTATGAAGTACCTGAACAAACTGCAACTCAGGGTCTCTATGATGTGCTTAAAAAAAGATAGCTTAACTCTAGGCAATGACGAACAGGCTGGGGTAACTAAAGATCAGGCTCTCTTGGACTAGAAACAACTAGAACACATCACCTAAGTTTGCCAAATGTCATTGGGCAATGCATGACTTCACCTCGAAATCATTTTAACCATTAGTTGAAACCAAAATGGATTGGACTAGCTTGTTCAGTAATACAGTTTGACGACAACTGTTTGCAATTTTCAGTACTGGTTCACAGATCTCTGGATACACTGGATGTCCTACTTTCCTTGGATTTTAAAAATATAAAAACATATTTGTTTCATTTCACAGTGATGACTGCACAAGTTCAAATGACCGTAAAACTATGGCAAAGTTCTGCACATGCGTTACATTGACCTGAAAAAATCCAACTGCACTCTCGTGAGTTATTCATATATATCAAGGTCAGCAAAGTTCATAGTAATGTAAATTAGAAATATGATTCTTTTTAATAGCCCTGCAGAAAATTTTTTTTTCCTTTTTCACTTATCTGCTTACTTTTTCCAGAAAACTGATATAAACTCAAACAAATCTGCAAATTCACTATACCCGTAAACCTCTTCTTGTCAGCAGTAAACCCAGGAGTATATGTGGTGAGTGCAAACATACTCTGTAAGTGTTTATTTAAGTTTGTGATATCACATAAATTAAATAAAGACTAAAAAAATCATTGTGTGTTATAATGGCTATTGCCAGTGTGTTATTGTTTTGTATATTCCCACTGTGAATATATAAAGTATGGGTTTGCAAATATTTATTTTGAAATCAGTATCTTAAGCAAATAATCATTATTAATGAACACCCGTAAGGCTTGTGTTCATATTTGCATGATTGGTACAAATCTGTTCAGGAATAAGAGCAAAAATAATTTTTAATGTAATTTCCCAAGGTTTTACGGAAAATGTCAACACTTAATACAAGTGTATTTATGAATATGTAATGTATCATACTTGAGATTTTTAAAAATTAATAACAAAAAAGCTTTGGGGGTAGAGAGATTTGCAATTAGACACAGTAAGCTGCTGGTTTGCTGTCTCAATAGCTCCTCAGTACCACTAAATCCACAACAAAGTAATTAATAGCAATTTATGATGCCTAACAGAAGTAATCCATTTAAGATTCCTGTGGATTGTAATTTTGCTGTCTATCTGCAAAATACTATACTCATATGAAACAAACTAGAGGCTTTCACATTTTTTTTAATGAGATAAAAATCTCCATCTATATTTAAATTGAAATTAAAAAAATAGAAAATTGAATATTGTTTGAGTTGAGTGGTCATCTTCGGTCTGTTTAACCCACAAATAGATATCATCTATGAACAAACAGCTGTAATGCTTCAAAGAGTCAACGGATTAAAAATAAAGATCTGTGAGAGCTGCAAAATACTTTTTTCCTCCAAGGGACTAAAAGAGCTGGGGCCTGACTGAGGTTCTGTTTGAATCAATAGCAGAATTAAACTTTATTTCTAACAACATAGGATGTCACTGTAAATAACTGGTGGCATATATATGTTAGGAAAGAGGCATTTTAACATCAGGAAAGATCAGACTTTTTTTCATTACTTTGAAAAGTTTAGAACAGTTAGATTTCATTTTTCACTTACATTTGCATTGTCATAAATATGAAAAATATTATCAACCATTTTTAAAATTGATAGAGGAGAGCAGCAATTAAATGTGTGGAGGTTTGTGTAACAGTTTTTTACTTTCCCTTTAGCTGTATAAAGACTTAACAGGGAAAACACTTGGTCTCATGAATATAGAGATGGATTAATTGTCTCTTTTACATGTAGTGGGAGGAAGTTAATGATGATGTGAAAAGTGCCTGCAGTTTTTGACCATTATACGCCTGCCTGTTTCCTCTGTGGTTGTTTACTGTGCTGTCCGCAACTCAAGTGGTCCGTGAGCCAGCCAGCGGATGAATGTACAGGGGGAAAGCCAGCAGATGTTGATGTGCATGCTCCTGTCCTTCCTGAGGGGTGAGCCAGCTTGTTGCTCAGGCTGTAGGATTTGACAGCAATAGAGACTTAAGATTGGTATCTTATGATCACTTTTTCCTTCCCCGCTCTTTGTGTTTATAGACCATTTAGTAAGTCATGCTATGAAATGAATCACTGAATTTACCTGACTTTAAATAAGCAAAATCTGCTTTTTAGAGGGAGAAAGGAACTAGACATCTAAGACACAATCAAATAACAAAGCCTCTAATATAACAAATAAAGGCTTATAGTGTCAGTAATGGAGCTGGTTTAGCATCAAGTGTCTTGATGGGACATCTATGTGATCAGGCTATTTTCATCACAAATCTTTTCAAGCTGGGATAGTATTATGATAGTAATGATAGTGCTACTACACAAATGACACAAACGTAGTATTTGACCTATAGTATAATGTGAAGTACATGACCATATTATAGGTTAAAATAGATATGTAAAGAAGGTGTAAGAAATAAAAGGGCATAGTTGAGACAAGATTTTTTTAGTGCAGGCATGGGTGGGGTTCAAGGCATTTTTCTCCAAGGTAAGGTCTCTCATGTTTGACACTCTCCTTGCTGCTACAAAACTAAACAAGTTTGAATATAGAAGAAAGAGCAAACAGTCAGTAAGTGTTGTGTGTTAAAAGTATTAGATATCAGTAACACCAGAGATTTAACTCTCTGTTTACATTCTGCTCTGCAAACTTCAAGGAGCCCCGTAATAGCTGTTAAGTTTTACGTAACTCTTCAGAGAGCCAAACCCAAGAAAGAAATGTAAGTTTATCTAGCCCTGTCTTTTAAACAGCTACCTGCCTTAATTGGCAATACTTAATTCAGGCAATTTTTGAACTTTTCTTGAAGTTAACTAATGTTCCTTATTAAAAAAACACACCCCAGATGGAAAAAGAAAACCAGCAAAAATACAGAACACAACTAAGTCATCGCTGCATTCTTGCAGCTTGCAGAGTGCAAAAGAAAATCTGCAGCAGATACAAGAGCACTGTTTTGTTAAACCAGTCTAAAGCCAGCAAAGCTTATACCAGCCTCTGTGGCTAATGGTGCATGAAAGTGATTGTTTTGAAAATAACTGTGTCGGTTTAAAATATTACTGCCTTTCTCCCAGAGGATACCACCCACACAGCGGAGTCAGCAGACTGAAAACACAGATAATTCTAAGCTGCTTCAGGATAAAGGCCAGTGTTTAAAGCATAAAATGCCAAGGGGGGTGGGGGCAGATTGAGTTAAGCTCTTGGACTTTGCACTGAAACAGCTCAGAGATGCTCGTGTCTCCTTCTGCCACCAGAGCCGGGGCAGGCATCTCTGGCAGGTACGCAGAGCAGGGGCAGTGGCGTCTCACATAGCCACAGCTGCCTTCTCAGTGAATGAGTATCTGAGCTCTAAGCATGGCTTTTACCTTGCCCTTTTGGGTACAGGTTCACAGCATTTGGACAGATGATGAGGTCTTAACCACTAAGTCAAGTAGCTAATACACAGGTGACTGGGAAAGGAAGATGAAAAAGGTCCTGAGGAATAAACATGCTGTGTGAGGAATTTCAGATTTAATTCCGAGTTTTGTACATGATGCAACCAAATCTGAGGGGAACATTAAGCTCATGTTTTCTGACTCAATCTGCTCCGGACAATGAAATTTTGACCCCACTATGATTAACTCGTAAGTGGTGGAAACGAAGTGTCTATAGGGAGGCGGCTTTGCTCTTCTGAATCCACCTATCCTGCATTTCTTTTCCCTTGGTAAGCAATGTATAAGACGTAGTGGCATCCTTGATCCATTAACAGTTAAAGAAGACAATATGCTTCAGTGACTTTGGCCATTTCTCTTTTTGAGATCTTTAAAATTCTTCTGCTCTATGATGATATTGACATTGTGATCTGACCAAAGAAGCTCTTAACACACTTTCTTTTTAAACATACAATCCACTTTTGTAGCATTGAATGTCTTGATACATACTTCCTAATATAAAGGTATTTGTAAACCAGACTGGAATGTTATTTTAGGCAAGTCAGTGTACAGCTCCTACACACAGCATCAGCCTACTTTTGTTTTTAATATTCACTGTGCTATTGTTTTTAAAGCTTGGATTTTGGCCTGAAATCCAGGCCACCCTGAATTCAACAGCGAAACTTTCACCGAGTTCAGCCTGATCTGGATTTCAACCTAAATGCCTAATGTTGCTAATGTGGGACGTGGTAAACTTGATCATCAAGTTTTTTATGGCCACAACAGATGTTCCTTCTTTTAGACCAATGGAAAGCTACCGAACCTCATCCACCCTCTAAAACAAAAATACAAGCATTTGTTTACAGCTTGATTCCAGACATATGAATAGAATTAGCAGCTGCAAAGTTTGTTCTTGTTTACTTACAAATAAATATGTGCACAATTTTTGCTTTTCCCAAAGAACCGTGGTGATGTCTGGATTGTATTTCCTCTGTTAGTAAAAGTATTTTTAAGTGTCTAATACTGCATTATTTGTTTATCACAATTGAAGTATCAGCATAGTATTTTTGACCTTGTTTTTAAAAAATGCATTAATTTTTTTTCTTGTGTCTAGTGGACCACAACAATATGTTTTAGATATATGTTTTGCATTTTGTAGATTTATAATTTAGATTGACTATAATACAATATTCTCATAATCATAACCTAAGGCACAACTTACAGAAAATGAAACAACTAAATATAAATGTTTTCTTCCTACTGGGTCAATCAATTAATTTTCAAATTTGCATAGAACATTGAAAGACTGCTGCCTTCTCCTAAAATAGGAGACAAAATGTGATAGTCTAACAACTGTGAACTGAAGCTTTCTAACATAACTCATTGCTTTTTTTGATAGGAACCGTCACATTTCTGCTGTAAATATCCAATAGTTCTGCCACACAAACAATTACCACATGCTGAGCAGAAGATGGAATAGGAGCAACACTGGGATGGCAAGGGCTTTGTATAAAAGGAAGAGAGACTTCATTTAGCATGTATCCATTGCTTATGAATAAAAATATTTTACACCTTTTCCTTTGTCTTCCCTAAATTGATTTGATTTCAGGAGTCATAACACTGTTTTTATTGCAACAGGAAAAAAGTTCCTGTGGCCTTTCTTTGCCAAGAAGGACCCGGCAGACACCAAGCTGAGCATAAGGCAGCAATGTACGCTTGTGGCAAAGAAAGCCAACAGCCACCTGGGCTGCGCCAGGAAGAGCGTGGCCAGCAGGTCGAGAGAGGTGACCCTTCCTCTCTCCTCAGCACTGGTGAGGCCACAGCGCAAGTGCTGGGGCCAGGTCTGGGCTCCCCAGTACAGGGGAAATATGGAGCTACTGGAATGAGTCCAGTACGGGCCCACAAAACCAACTGAGGGACTGGAGCATCTGTCATATAAGGAGAGGCTGAGAGAGCTGATACTGTTCAGCCTGGAGAAGAGAAGGCCCAGGTGTGCTTAAATACCTGAAGAGACAAACTTTTCTCAGTGGTGTCCAGTGACAGGACAAGAGGCAATGGGCACAAATTAAAAACCATTAAATTCAATCTGAACCTAGGAAAACACTTTTTTACTGTGAGGGTGGTCAAACACTGGCACAGGTTGCCCACAGAGGTTGTGGAGTCTCCATCCTTGGAGATATTCAGAACCTGGGCAGCCTGCTCCAGCCGACCCTGCAGTGACGGACTAGATGATGTCTAGAGGTGCCTCCCAACCTCAACTTTCTGTGATTCTGTGATTCTGTCATCCGTAAATCATCTGTAGACATGATTTATAGATCACCTTGTGAAAGTCTGTGGCATACACGAAGGCCATTGAGACTGCCCACAGTGCTAGGACATAGTCTGTAGCTTATTATCTAGGAAATGCTGATGATGAGGAAATCTGCAGAAGGCCATGCATTTTCTTTGTGAAAGAAGAAAAAAGAGTAAGTAAAGATTACACTGTGATTTTTCCTCATCTACATGAGATAAATGGAAGCACATTCCTCCTTTTGCCTGCTCTATCCTATAATGAACATCTCACACTTTCGCAAGAGGAAAGAGAGATTCCACATCTCAAAGGGTTATTGTAAAATATTAGCATTCCCAACATGGACAACTGCTGAACGTGTTGTATTTTATAGAGTCAGCATTTGTTACAGGCTAACACATTTATACACTTCAAAATATTGTAATTCAGAAAGATCAATTGTATACAGATGGAAAATTGGGACCTAGCACAAATAGACACACAGTATTAATGATAGAAAATTATGTTGTACATGGAGCGTGCAAATTATCTGGGATTGTGAAGTGGAAGATACCGAAATAACATACCTATTATCATGTTAACTGATATTAGCACTAATTATGATACATATCAGTTTTCAAACATGCAAGTTGGAACTGTCAAGCTGGCATAAACCCTGTAACACTTAACTTTTAAAAATTATTGGATATCTTACCAATGCATGCTTCACAAGTCCTCATGGCAGACAAAGAGGATTTTAAGCATATCCTAAAGGTTAATTTCAAATGATTAAGACTGTGGGCACATGAGTAAGTGAACCCTGTGATTACCTGAGATGTCTCAGTTGGGGGGGGGGAGGGAGGGGGGGAAGCAAACTGCGAGCAGATAACATAATCCCTAAAAGTAATTTAACCACTCCCCATGAGTGGTAAATTTTCCCTGGATGAGCCAGAGCTAAGTTTGTCTCCCTTACAAATGCCTGCATTCCTGTGCACTCCCTGCTCCTTCTTCAGCCCTTCAAACGAGCAGCCGGTTTGTTTGGTGGCAGCTGCCACAGTGCAATCTGCTCCGAGGCCAAGCCTCACCATTCCTGTGCCCGCTAGCTCAGGCTCAGCTGTGGCTCTGAGACTTGACATCCTCAGCTGTAAAGCCAAAGCAGCCTAAGCCAGTCCTAGACTAGAACCAGACAGTGCGCTGGCCACTTCGGCTTTGCACTTCGTGTCACAGTCACCCTGGCCATGCGTTGGCATCTCCTCTGCAGCATGCTGCGCTGACTGCTCTCATCTGACCCCACACAGAGCACATCAGCAGTCTGGCAGAAAACTAACTCGGCCAAAAAAGCCCCTCTTTTTCAATTCTCAAATCACAGGCTGCATCATACCTGGAGTTCTCTGCATCAGATGCAGATGGAGTAGAGACTGCACAAAAAGTACAGGAGAGGTAGGAGCAAGGAGGAAAAGTAGAAAAGCAGACTTTGAAAGCTGTAAAGAAAATAGGGTTTAGGGAGACTGGGACAGGAAACAAGTGGAGAGGTGACCTGGGCTGGCTGGGAAACAAACTGGGATTGTCTTCAGCAGAGACTGAAAGAGGTGGGAGGGAGAGACTGGTGCCTGGTGGAGGTAGGGAATACAGCTAGGAGGAGGGAGCGGGACAGGAGAATTAGGATCCTTTAGGTGAGGACAATGGGACTGCAAACACTGACTTGGAGCCTGGAGGGGCAAAGTAGTACTTTTTGGATGATGCTGAGGAGTGAAGACTAGAACTGGCTGGATGTGGTAAGTGGGGCTGTAACAAGCACCCAGAAACGGGGCAAAGACAGACTGGAGGAGCATTAGTGGAAGAAGGTGGTGGCTGGGGAAGGAAGGGAGAAAAAGTTTGTGCTCGGAGGATACTCCTGCACTGAAATGGAGCCCAAGAGTCCCCATCTGACTCTCACCTTTTTCCCACTGTCAGCAAATATCTATGAAACCTAACACAGCGCTGCCCCCGTGATACTCCCTCTCAGAAAACCATGACCTGCGATGCTAATCTTGGTTTGTTAGAGCAAATCAATGAGGTCTACACAGTAGATTTAATGCTCCGGAAGAACCATGTGCAAGCCACTTAAATGTCACATCGTCAAATGTTTATTTTTCCAGTTTACAGATTTTAAAAATACTGCAAGCACCCACCTTTGAGTGTAAAACTACTGATCAGGCATATGAAGCTATTGAGTGTACAGGATGAATCTCTGCTAAAGGTACAGCAGGCTGAGCAGGACCCCGCTTTTTTTTTAAAGAAATATGAAAGTATATAGTGAACAGTAATGCCTCAGGGAACCAGGTGCTTAGGAAGAAAAAACATGTGGGGTTTTTTTTCCCCCCTCACTAAAACTTACAGTGGGAGTCAACTCTTTCCACAAGTGCAAAAGTGGTTGAGTTTGATGGATGCCTAGGGTGGTTGTTCCTAAAGCACGCTGGCACTATCCTCAGGAAAACCCTGACTGCTCCAGAAGGCTTCCGGTCCTAGAAATCCCTTGGCAAACAGACCTGAATTACATGACACCTTTGCTGAGTATGTGCCCTCTCAGCTGCTGACAAATACTAACTGCATGTATCCATAGGGTAGTTGGAAGTTCAGCTCGTGTTTTTGGGTGGAGGGCTTTATTCCACTTGGAAGGATTTGGGGATGGAGGGAAAGAACTGACCACAACCATAGTACTTGCCAGAGTGGGTTACGAGAGTAAAAATAGCTCGTGACAACTATAAGGCATGGGAGCCTGAACTCTGCCTGGAGTGACTAAGAGTCATGTAGGGTTTGGCTGTCACTAGGAAAAGGACTTCCTCATTTTCTGTGGAGAAGGGAAACCTGCAGTTTAGTACACCAAAGCACCTCTCCAGGTGACAGAAAAGTCGTGGAGAAAGGGCATAATTGAATGAAGAAAAAGTGAATTTCTGATCATTCAATGAATACAGGAAAAACACCAGAATATGTCATTTTGTTTCTGTTGACTTCAGCTTTCATCAGGTGTAGGTTGGTTAGATACACAAGGTCCCTGATAGCCGGCCACATTCCTTGCTATCTGGCTTGTATCTAATATTAACTCCTGATGAGCACTTCATGCCTGTTCTAGCTACTGATAAACCATCATTAGTGATATGTGCACATGGGATTTTAAACAAATGCCATGTTGCACAACAACTTCAGGAAAAAAAAACCCAAACCCATGCATCTCATCATCAGGATTTCATTATGAAAGTCAGCAAAGCCACAGACGATGACTGCTTGGACTTTTGTGGACAGCACTATGTGCCCACATGCCACGCGGCGGCAAGTCCAAGGCTTCCCGAGCGCGTTGAACTTTCTGCACTCGGACTGTGCAGAGGCTTAGCCCATGTGCTTTGCGTGCGGTGCTGTGGATGGCATGAGATTTCACGTGCATAAACGAAGCACCCGTGCTGCCTGTTGCTGCGGGCTCAGGTGAGTGACCGGGCGTTGCACGTGCCCCACAGGTGCGGGAAGAGGACAGGCCGCATGCGCTGGAGGTGGCATTAACTGCGGTGGGGAGCGTCTGGAGCTACCACCGCCCAGCCAGCTACACCGTGCAGTGGCTCTCACCCAGAAATGCCAAAGAAGCATGAAGGGGAGAACAAAATCCAGGCTGACAGGACTTCTAGTTGAAAAAACAAAGGAGATGTCAGAGAAAATAGGGTATTCATTTCCACGCCCTGCAGAGCTATGGCAGATCTTGCACTCGAATGTAATCTCTGGGAAATGGCACATAGAGAGCAGCTGAAGACTGAAATTGTTTAGATGGTAAATACACGTGTGAGCCAGCAGCAAAAAACAGCGGCTAAGAGGACGAAGTGGCAGCGGGAAGGACGCCCAGACGCCGCGCTCAGGGTACGAGCGGCCGCACGCCGCGGAACTCCTCCTGGCGGCACCGGCAAGGTGAGGGCCGCCCCCCTGGGCGCGCTGGGACGGGTAGTTCTGGCCGGCCGCCACCTGCAGGCCGTGCCGGGGTGGCGAACTACGTTTCCCAGCGTGCCCCGCGGCGCCGAGGAGGCGATAAAAGAGGGCGGCGACAGGCTCACAGGCCGGTGGAGCGGGGCGAGCGGGCCGTTGGGGAGGGCTGGTGCGGCGGCAGGTGCTTCTGGGCCCGCCCCGCCGCTCCCTCATGAGGCCGCAGGACCCGCCGCAGGGCGGCCCCGCCGCCGTGGCGGCCGCCGCCGCGCTGCCGGCGCTGGAGACGCTGAAGCAGCGGGCGTGCGAGAGCGTGGAGCTGAACGCGGCGCGGCTGGGCGCGCTGAGCCGCGACATCTGGAGCCGGCCCGAGCTGGCCTACGAGGAGCACCAGGCGCACGACACCATGACCCGCTTCTTCTCCAGCGGGGAGCTGCCGGGCGCCGCCTGGGCCGTGCAGCCGCGCTACAAGCTGGGCACGGCCTTCCGCGCCGAGTGGGGCACGGCCGCCCCCCAGGCCCCGCGCCCGCTCCGCGTCGCCTTCCTCTGCGAGTACGACGCTTTGCCCGGCATCGGCCACGCCTGCGGGCACAACCTCATCGCCGAGGTGGGAGCCGCCGCCGCGCTGGGGCTGAAGGCCGCCCTGGAGAGCCTGCCCCAGCCGGCGCCCGTCGCCGTCCAGGTGAGAGCCCTCCCGAGGGCGGAGGCTGTGGCCCCGGCCCCGGTGGGCGGGTCGGCCCCTGACTCTCTGCGTTTGTGCTGCAGATCACGGTGCTGGGGACGCCTGCGGAAGAACAAGGAGGAGGCAAAATAGACCTGATAAAGGCTGGAGCGTTTGACGGCCTGGATGTGGTTTTTATGGCACACCCCTCGCAAGAAAACGCAGCTTACCTGCCCGATGTGGCCGAGCACGAGTGAGTGAGCACGTTCATGTGGAAGGGCTTGGCTTGTTACTAGCCTTTTCCCCCCTCCCCGAGTTGGGGAGCTGCTTCGCAAGGGGCTGAACTCAGGGCCGGGGACCTTGCAGGTGCCCTTCAGACGAAGTATTTGCAGTCAGCTGAGGAGCCAGGTCACTGTTCTGGGCACTCAGCCGTTCTTTCAAAGTGCAGCATTCAGCCTAGTGTTAAAGATCCCTGACTGCTCTGAGATAATGTTGCATGTGTCCTCAAAATCCATTCTTTCTTCTGATGTTTCTAGGCCTTTCTTTTTATACATGCATGTGATTGATTAGCTAAGTTTCATTTTTAAAAAAGTTTCATTTAAAAAACGCCTGTTCTTTAAACTTTAGAACATGCAACTGGAGGGAGTCTCATGGATCCTTGTTCCTTGCTTTCCTGGGCACCAGGTTATGTAATCCTCTGTTTGCATTTCTTTTAATCATTTTGGAAAGTGTTTCAGGTTTTCTCTCCCTTTTTTTGAAAAAGCCAGCCAGCTGAGCCTGACTGCTGTTTGGATCCTTATTAACTTCCAGCCTAAATTTAATTCAGGGCCATTTTATATCTATTAACTCTCACATAAACTTTTTTTCTGATTCAAAGTAGTTCTTAGCTTTCCTTCATGTTTACCCCCAGTATATATCTATAGACAGCAGTCATACCCTCACTCAGCTTTTTTTTGCCAGCTAGCCATAAAATTCTTGAGAAATTATGCCTTGTCTTCTTTTGATTAGCTCTACTGTACAGTGTCAGCACTTGTTCCTTTGTACTTGGAGTGACTTGACTTGCCTTGAAGTACTCCTTGCTGGATGTGTATAATCAGAATTGTAGACATTACATCAGGCGGAATTTCCTTAGACCTTACTCAGCTGATGCTGTGTCTCCTTATCACTTTTGAGACAGCTGGTATGTTTGGGGCTTCCTCTTCATTCATTTTCAAGCAATCAACTCTTAGACAAATACTTAGTCTGTAAGTACATGATCTTTTAAGATATTTTGGGGTTTCATTCTGTTCTGTCTTGGCCAGTCTGCAAGGCCATGCTGTTCTTCCTTTGATATTATAAACCTCTTCTCTTTTCATAGTGTCCCAGCAGTAGTCTGTCAGCAGGTTTTGTTATTACGTTTTATGCCATGGTTACTAATGATTCTTGATCCCAAGGTCTTATCTTGTAGAGACTCCATTAGTAACCTCCCTCCCAGTGCAACAGTTTTTTCCAAGTATTAGGTTTGGCTGTCTCTGACTTAATTCTGTAATATTTAAATAACTGGTTTTCCAACCACTTCTGACTTGATGTACTGTTTTCACCTTGCTTGTACTACCTTCCAGCTCCAATGTGCTTGATTTTATTGGTCATTTTGCTTTTGCCAGTGCTGTTCCTGGTGGATAATTTGCTTCTCTTACTGCTAAGTTTTATGGCAAAACAGACAAGGTTAGGAATAGCTAGTCTTCCTTACCTAGCTAGTTCTCTGCTGTAGTCCATGATTGTGTTTCTAAAGAGTCTTAACTGGTTATTGTAATCTCCTTCAAGACTTGTCTCAGCTTAGCTTTTGGTTACTGTACCTTAAGACTGTAATCTTCAAGATGCAGTTCTCATGAATAGTTTTCTCTTTCGGTTCATTTCAACTCCTGCAGTAGCCCTTTGAGTGTGATACTTTAAGATTCGGAAATCTCCCTTCAGTGGTGATGGTGTGCTGTAGGATGCAAGTCCTAGGTAGCCTTTAAACCTTGAATGTGGAGGAGGCATGGAATTTAAGTACTGAGTGAAACAGCTTACTATCTCCAAAAGCTTGAAATACTCAGCTTATGTCATGATTTATTTAATTATGAGATTCCAAAGGTACAAAGGCTGTTTTGATGACTTATAATTGATCTTTTGGTTGTTTCCAAGGAATTGCTAGTATTACTACATTTGCAAACTCCAAAGCTGCCTTGTGCCTGAAGTAAAATTAATGTACTGGGATAATTGGTGAATACATGCCAACACTTGCTGATTCTTATTCACTTACCCTTCACCTAATCAGCCTATTTATTGTTGGTCAAACAAGATCCACATTCTTCTGCTAATATTCTTAAACTGGCTTAGGGTTTCATTACTCACCAAAATCTGGTGTTTTTTTCTGAGAGTATGTGACATTTGTGTAGCAATAGAAGTACAAGAGAAGGAATGCTGAAATAACTTTTTTAAGAAGCACATGTTTCTTCTAGGGAAAAAAGATTGCAACATGACTTTCTGCTTGCCCTCTCTCCATTTTTTCGAGAATATCTATCCTGCCTTCTTTGTGAGTTGATTTGAGGGGTTGCAGTCTAATACTTGGGATGTTAATGGATAAGTTTTCTTATCTTGATTTCATAATGATAATAAATTTTAAATAAACCTCATACTTTACAGAATGGGATGTATGGTTGTCTTGGAGGATGAGGGAGGATGGAAAAGGATGTACTTGATTTGGATTGCAGGAGACATTTTCTGCTGCAAGAGTACCCTGCATTGTGTCCCTCTTTGCTATCCAGTATTTAAGTTCTGGTATTAACTTACAGCTGTGGCGTGGTGCAGAGCATGAGGGGTCAGCTCAGGATAAGTGGCTAAGTTGGCATCTGCAAGACAGGGGGTCAAGCAAGTTGGGCTGGTCCTAGGTGGGTAAGAGACAGGTTGTGCGTCTCAGCTGGGAACTCTTGAGCTTGAGGATGGAGTTTTTTATGTAAAGGACTGGGTATTGAGTACAAACAGATTTAGTTAAAATCTCTGGTATTGATAAAAAACTAATACTTGTGTATTTGATAAGTAGTAATACCTTATGTAGTTGTCAGTATTTAATATTTGCCTCTCGTATAAAGAGTTTTAATATAATTTGAAATACTAAATTATTTTGTAAGGCTACTATAAATGGCCCTCATAAGATGAAGCCAAGCATGAATTCTTACTGGATGTGTTTAGGTGCAATATTTTGGCTTCTACAAAGTTGGAGGATAACCTTTGCACTAGATTTCTTCCTTGTTGCAAGCCTTTCTACCAGCATTTTTGAGGTGTGCAGGGAAAGAATATCCTTTAAAGAATAAGCCTTTACTGCACTCTTAAAACTTCACTTTTGTTATTTAGACATGGCTTGTATGTGATCTTAGTAATGTGCTTTTGCTGTCTTATGGTTTACTGAAGTTTGACAAGAGTTAAGACAATTGACTTATAATTTTAAATCAGAGAAAAGGATTTGTTATCCTCTGAGAAGAATGCTAGTATGTGAAGCCTGTACTTCTCAGGAAAAGGATGTATAGTGGTATGTTACCAGTAGCTCTTTTGCCTGATTGGCTCTTGATATTGTTCCATTTCATTGGTTTTCTAGAAATCTTTCAGCATCTTCCTGGACTGAAAGATAGTTCAACTTTGCAAAAGTGTAGTGCCAGGTAAATTGTTCGGTGTTCTGCTGCACAAAACTTAAATATTTGTGTGAACAAAAGCAACTTTTTATTTTAGAGGTTTTTTCAGTGAATGAAAAACAAATAAGCAATGCCTTTTATTTCCTAGTGTGGCTGTGAAATACTATGGAAAAGCTTCTCATGCTGCTGCTTATCCTTGGGAAGGAGTTAATGCATTAGATGCTGCTGTTCTTGCATACAACAATCTGTCTGTTTTAAGACAGCAAATGAAACCGACCTGGAGAGTTCATGGTGAGATCCTCATTAAATCTATGTCCACCAAGTAAGAGTTTAGGCTGTTGAAATACTAACTTACAAAATCCCACAATTTAAAATATTGCATTATTGCACTAAATTAGTATAGTCACTTCAAATATTATGAAATAGCACCATTTCATTTAAATAGTTTGTCTGTAACCTTTAAAATCACTAACTTCTGAAAATAGGCTTATGGGTCAGATTCAAAAAAGGACACCAGTACCTAAGTAGAGGCTAGACAAATTTTAAGTCTTTGCACTTGAAGTTGCAGCTTAGAAAGAAAAAAAAAGCTAAGTTTATTTTGGTACGTGGCCTTGAATTCCTTACAGTTAATGTGTGTGTTTTTGCAAAGGTGTAAGATTAAATGCTTCTGAAGAATGAAGTATTACTGCATCATTTTTGTAGTAGACATTCCATTAATTAGACGGCATTTATATTGACATATATGGAAAAGTGTAGTGGTCTAGACTGACTGAAGTTCATTTGCTGAAGTACAAAAACCAAGTGATGGCAGAAGCCTATAGTTCTCATTAGTAGCCCAATCAACTAGATGTGAACTGGATTCTAATATTAAATATCTAGTAGACCTTGAAGTAGAAAGGTCATTTTGCAGTAAGATATGTTAACTGTTAAGCTTGACTCTTACTCCTTCAACATCATGCATTTCTTTTTGTTTTGGAAGTTGAGATGGAAGCTACCCTTTAACTATAAACCCAGGTTTCCTTTATTACATCCAACATAACTTTTTCCAAGTTGCAATGAAGAAACTTTGCCATTTCTACAGGAATTCTGAATGTAGAACTGTTTATTTGGAGTACTTGTTATGAGCTTAAAATACTTCCAGAAGTTCTGAGCTAAGGATCATTATATGTCTTGGCTGCTTGTGCTGTATAATACATGCGTGTATTTCTTTCCAGGATATCTGGATGGACTCTGGAAGCCCTAACCCTTTTGACTGTAGATGAAGATGTTGGCATTCTGTGCAGCATACGCAAATGAATTTCAGACAGCGGGCATAGCCTTATCTTACTATCCTATTGCTCTGTAGGAAACAAGGCACTTAATGATGAGCTTTGTTGTGTGAAACCCAGGCGTTGCAAGTTTAAGATTGGAGGTGCCTAAGTCTTCTATTGGCTTTCTTCATAGTTTCTAAAGGCTACATGGGTAATGTAGGCAAAAAACTAAGTATCTAAACAAGCCTCCTAGAGGTAACATTTCCTGAACCATAGCAAAACTTAAATTACTATGTTGATACAACTGCTGTCATAAACCTAGTTTTTAAACTGGAAATATTTAAAATACCTTTGGGAAAGTATAAGCAGCCAGAATGAGATTTAATTTTAGGAATGCTTTCTTTACAACAGTGTGTTGGAGGTCTTGTGTTGCAGGCTTGCAGTAACAGCTGTGGCTGACTTAAGTGATCCAAAAAATCTTAGTGTTAACCCACTAACAAGAACTGAAATAGTTCCCATTACTTGAAGTCTAGAATTTCTAAGCAATGTTTTATGTACTTGAACAATGTTGGTTTGAGTTTGTCTAATATTTGATAAGTTTTTTTTCCCTGCTTATGAGTGGAGTAAATGTTGCCACCTTGAAAAATAGGAACGTAGATTTTATGTTCGAGAAATTGTATTAAACAGGCTGTTAAAAAAAAATCCATCTAGAAGCAGGGCAAACTAGGTGCTATCAGTAGTGTGTAGACAGCCTACTTTTAAGCTAGATCTGCTGTCCAGTCTGTATTACAGTTGCTTTGAAATTTAAGTGTAGACATACTTAGACTCTATCCAGTTGCATTTACAAATGTGTTGGAAGACAAATGAAAGCTTGTTAAGCTACTTGTTTTGAGCAAACATGTTATGATGTGTCATGCAAATCTGCATGATTACTTACTTGCTAATTTCCTGGTTCCTTTTCTGTGATGTCTGTCCCTCTCATCTGAGCTGTTCTTTTTGTTATGGACTAGTCCTGATAGTGGTTTAATTCAGCACTCCGTTTACTTTGACTGTATTTGAGACTGGAAAGGTTTTACTTGAGGGGGTAGTTCATAGCCTTAATAGGTTTTCTGCAGCAAAAGTTAAGATTTGCTTATTTGCATCCTGATAGTGCTGTCTTTTCAGGCTTCAGTGACATACATCAGTAATTTTGTGCAGTATTTCCATTTAAGGTAATAGTTTCTCAGGTTCTACAGAAAACAAATCTTATTCCACATACATAAATTGAGGATAGGAGGCCAGGAAAACAAGCAGCCAATTGAAAGCAATGAGCTGTTAATGCACTGAAATCTAATGTAGAATTGAGGTCTACAATGTTTTTTGTTGAAATATCTAAATATTATGGTCTTTTATGATAATGCCTCTGATGCCATAATTAAAAGCTATGTAGTTGTCACACATTTCCTTGAGGGAATACTTTAAACTCAAACTTCATTCTTGAATAAAACTGTATGTATATTATACACACCAATATTTCTAAAGAATTAGTATGAGGAATCTAATGATCTTTCTGTGCACTGCAAAACACACATTACTCCAGTACTGCTGAGGAATGCAACTTACTCAATTTCTCTCCAAGCTGGCGAAATAAGTTGGAAACATTCTAGTTGAGGAAATCTTTAAAAGTTGGAATCCAAGGTAGCTTTATAACAATTTTTTTTCTTTTTCCATGGCAGCCAGATTGCTCTACGACTCCGATGCATTGAATTTCAGGGGATTAATTACAAATGCTAGTTTGGATATTCTTTAAGTTTATAACAGATAACCAAAGAATGCAATGAAATCATGCTGAAAAACAAACATACATTCCACTTAATCTGATGGGATGAAACTTTGTCCACATACTGTATTTTTTACATTCTTTATATATTTCATGCTCAGTTGATGTTTTGTTTATGTATTTAGTTCTTGAGCAAGGAGTTTCATCATCAAGCATTTGTATTTAACACTGGTAATATGACTTTTCCCTTTTTACAGGCGTAATAAAAAATGGTGGTGTGAAACCTAACATCATTCCTTCTTACACCGAACTAGAGTTTTACTTGCGTGCCCCTTCAATGAAAGATCTTTCTGTTCTGACAGAGAAGGTTGAGAACTGCTTCAAGTCTGCAGCACTGGCCACAGGATGCAAAGTAAGAATGTATTCATGGTCCTGTGTTTCTATTACACTGGCAATCAGGTAGGCAAGAACAGGAAATCGAGGCTTACAGCATTTGTCTGCATGGTGTTTAGCTGAAAGAAATCAAAATGTCAGTGATACTATTTGCTATTCTGTTGCTTTGTGTCCAGAATGAAAGCTTTGTTTTGTAAATAGAATGCCACAGAATCACAGAATAATCTAGTCTGGGAGACGTCTCCAGAGATCATGTAATCTGCTCTGTTCAGAGCAGGAGCAGTTAGAGCAGATTGCTCAGTGCCATGTGGACTTCTGAGTATCTCCAAGGATGAAATTCTACAACCTCTCTCAACAGTGGTCTACCCACTTCATGGTGAACAAGGTTTTTCCTGATGTTTATACTGTGATAACTGAGCCCTGGAACAGTATGTATGCTTGGAGAGATTGTGGTGTTTCATCCTTGGAGATACGCAAAAGCTGCATTGATACGGCCCTGGGCAACCAGCTCTAGGTGACCCTGCTTGAACAGGCGAGTTGGAGAAGATGACCTCCAGAAGTACTTTCCAACTTCAACCAACTTCTGTGATTCTGTTGTATGTAATAGGAGTTTCCTTTGTTGTCTCTTGTCACTGGGCATCTCTGAGAAGTCTGTTCTGTCTTCTCTCCACCCTCCCCATCTGGTAGCTGTAGGCAGCTTAACCTTCTTTTCTGAAGGCTCAACAAACCAAGTTCTTCCAGCCTTTCCTTGTATGTCATGTTCTCCAACACCCTAATCATCTTGGTGGCCTTCCCCTGGGCTTGCTCCAGTCTTGAGTTCAGGAGCACAAAACTGAACACAATAAACCAGATGTGGTCTCACAGGTGTTGTCTGCATCAATAATAAAGATATTAAAACAGTAATGGCACCAGTATTGATTACAGATGGATGCCACAAGGAAAAGGCAGCAATTTGGATTTTTGTGCTACTGATCATAACACTTTGAACCTGAATGTCTTCTGTGTCCACTGAGCCAGACCTGTCATCGTGTAAAGCTAAGCTTGGTCATGCACCATATGCTCTTCTGTGAATCTATGCTGGATAGTCACAGTCACCTTGTGATTCATGTGCCTGGACATGGGTCTCAGGAGAATCTATTTGCTCTATAACCTCCCCAGGAGTTTGAGGATAGGATGGTCTGACCAGTCTGTAATTTCCAAGATCTTCCTGGCCCTTCAAGATGACCTTCAGCTCTTTTTCAGTGAGCTGGAGCATCCCTCTTTCCTTTGTCGCATTAAACAGCAGGCTCATGTAACAACCAAATGTGAAAAACTGAGTGATTTTTCGGTTAGCATTCTTATTTTTTTTTGCGTTTAGTTACGTGGAAGTGTCTCTCCTGTGGCTGGTACCAACAATATCATTACCTTGCAATGTATTGCTAAGATAGGCGGTTCTACCTGTTCTGTAGTTACAGGTTGATGGCTAATACAGCTGTGAACAGCTCATCAGAACAAATAGGTGTAGTGTATATGAACATGAGCTAGTGAGTTTTAAGGTCTATTTGAGGCATGAGATGCTGTTTTCCTAGTATGGCCCCTCCACTCTAGCTGGAAGAGGATTTCAGAAAGTATGCTTTATGCAGCATGAAAGTTAAGATCTCTTTTGAAACTTGACACTGGTATGTTTTTCATACTTGTTTTCAAACTTCTTGCCTGTGTGAAGTCATTTCATGAATGGGGCTGTAGTTATTGGAAGTGTTCTAAACAAAAACAGTAAAATAGTAGAATTTGGTGAAAGACTGAATTGATTTCTAGGTAGTTTAATAGTACCTTCAGGGGAAATCATTAGAAGCTGTTACAGGAAATGTTTGCTTACTATTTTTGGAGATGCTGTCCGTGAAATTCATGCTTCTGGAATTTGGCTGTCTAGTGCAAGCTTGACAGAACACCAGCTGTGTTTTGATCAAGGCTAATATTTGGCAGAATGTTATATTTTTGAAAGAAACTTAGTGCTTATGTTTGTTTTGACATGGGCTTGAAGCATGGATATGTATTTAACTTTTCTGGGCTTTAAATTGTTTACATTAAATTGGCTTAGGTTGGTGAAAAATTTCTAATCATTTGGATTTTTTGTCTAGGTGGAAATAAAAGGTGGTGAAAATGATTACTACAATGTGCTTCCAAATAAAAGCCTGCAGAAAGTTTACAAGGAGAATGGAAAGAAGCTTGGAATTGAGTTTATATCTGAAGACTGTATCTTGAATGGTTTGTCAGGTAACTTGATCTGGGTTTTTTTGTTATGACTTAAGCTTGGCTTGATCAACTCTTAAGTGTATAAAATAATGGGATAGAGGTAGGTTAAACACAGTTTGGTCAGAAGAAAAAAACCAATTAGAAAATAGCATCTCTGTGAAAGGATTGTTCCTCTGGCCTGTATTTGTTGTAGAAGCTGAGAAATTTTCCCAACAGGTATGGAAAACAGTAATAATTTTCTGATTATATTTCTGAAAATATGTTACAGTTTAGTTGGGGGGAGGGATGGAAAGATAAGAACTGTCTTACTGAGAACATGAGGATGTAGAATGAATTGGGGCTCATTCTGTTGCTTTGAAATACAGAATCCTGGTTTATGCTAGGAATGAAGATGAGATTTAGTTTTTAGGAACCTTGTTTAACAATATTTTCCAAGCTTACATATAAACAAATGTATTAGCATCTAACTAATATTTTAGAGGGAGTTTTTGAAGAGATTTTTAAGTGGAAGTTAAGCATCTCAATAATCCTAACTTAAACCTCTTTACATTAACAGGTAATTCTGTGCCTCTAATTTTAGTTCACGAGTTCAACAGATTAGTTGTCCATAGAGTGCCATTCAAGTAGGTGTTCACTTCTGGGTCTTGACTATGTCTCAAACTATTTCACTTTCTTGGTCTCTCAGAGGTATAGTAATAGGAGTGTGAATTCTTGAATGCTCAGGTGGGTTTCTCATTACTCTTAACAGTTATTTTTTTCCCAGAATCTTCCTACAGGAACTCTGTTCAAGTCTTATAACTGCTTATACTTTATAGCCTTCACTACTGATCATAACTGTATATATAAATGTTTTTACTCCACTTACATTAAAGGTTTTTCTCTTTAGTTAGAAGGAAAAGATTGTTTTCAGTAAAAAAATGTTATTCCAATTAGTTTGATTGCAGTACTAATCTTCTGTATATTAAATGCAGATTATCTTTGGGTAGTTGAGATCTTGGTGTTTGGGAATAGAATTATCCAAACTTTTATTTGTGTGGAGGAAACAGCATATCTAATGGTATTCTGGTTGTTTTTCTTATTTCTTACTTCCCTTCCAAATTAAGGCAACACTAGCATATTTTCTCCAATTGGTTCATTGTCTTGGGTTTAAAAACAAATTATAACTAAAGGCAGATTTATTTTTTTCTTTATTCAGTATGGTACAAGAAAGACTTACTACTTTGCTCATTTAGCCTAAGAAAGGCGCTGAGGATCATTATTTAGAATGTTTACCATAGTGAAACTTTTTGGAGCTCTGCATTGCTTCCCTCAAACCATTGTATTAAGGGTGAAGACCATGAATACAGGTCGTCATGCTGGTTCAGAGGACTCTGAGTGAATTTAGTACAGACACCTAATTGTAATAGTGCTTTCATATGTAAGTTATATGCTAAAAGTGAAACATTAACTTGCTTAAACTGAAACTCTCTGTATGCCTGTCCTGTCCTTTAATTGCTTGTTGAATGTCAAAATGTGCTTGAGCAATTATGTTTTTATTGCACACTGTAGTAGGCCTTACTGAATTTTCTTTCCACAGCTGCTTCTCTGAGTGAGGATTTGCAGTGAGGATTCAGGAGTGATAACAAAGCACAGTCTCCAGAGACATAGGAGTGGAATTTTGTATGCTACCCTTTTTGGGAGGGGTTGAGTGTTATGTCTCATCTTTTTCAAGACCTCTATTTCTGTTTAGTTTTCATATGGTTTTCAATGTTTTCTTTTAGGATATCAGTTTCTTCTGTTGAAAGGGAAGGAAGATAGCTCAGTTGCTTCTCCATGTCTGTGCAGCAGAAAAGTCGTTAACAGATGAGCGTACTCGCTGCCACCTCTACATGGGTATTAGTATCGGTCTGCTTACAGGTATCGCTCTAGGCAGCTGTTACGAAGAATTCCTTTAGTCCATCAAATCACACTACCTTGCGTGTGCCTTGTGTGTGCTCCGTTCATTTGGCACACAGCCAGGATGATGTGAAATAATGTGAATCTGAGTTAGCTTTGACCAGGTGCCATGACCTGTTTCTCCTTCTGCTGGTAGGGTAGCTCTACTACAGGATATTGATAACCTCCCAGAGCAGATGGCTTAGTTTAGCATGCCTTTAGTCGAGGCACCCACACGTGTTATAACTTTGATATTTTTAGCATTCATGGGGTTCGTTGGCTTCCTGTGCACGAGACTGATATAGATAATCATAAGAAGGAGCCAGTATGTTTTGAAAATACCACTTTTGAAGCTTGGGGCTGTATATAAATGCTTCCTGGAATCTTTTGCATTTTCCCCTTTGTTCATGTTTGTGGTAATACCGGCTTCCATTATGTGCTCAGTGACTTGAAGAGGCTTCAGCATCAGCTTCAGGATATTTTTTTGAGAGGCTGGAGCTCCCAATACCTTTCTATTGAAGGTAGTGCACAGGTCTGTTTATTGCATTGATAACTGTGCAATTATTAATGCTTCTAGAAGGAAACCTGATCTGTACATCTCTAGCAAGCATACAGTTCCAGATGTTTGTATGGAAACTATTGGAATGCCTGATGTTTAAACATGCTGCTAGGTATGATAGAGGGGAAGATTTGACTGTCACATTTTTATTAAAAGCTGCTTGGTTTTTGGCTTGGTAAGCTCTCCATCTTACTAGACAATGCCAAATTTAAATCCCTTACATTCAACAAAAATAAATTGTAAACTGGTAGTTGGATATGGATTGGATATGGATATAATTTTAAGTGGCATTACATGACTGAGAGCTGGGATGCACTGAAATTGCTAATGCTTCATTTGCTGGGTGAGAGCAGAGAAAAAGGCCAACACAGTCTTTCCAGCAGCTTGTGTATTAGGACTTAGTAAGGCAAGTCTAGAATTCTTGGTTTAGTCTGGAGTAGGCAGAACTTCTAGACTTCTGATTTGTCTTTCCAGACTGGCCAAAGATTGGATCAATAGTATAGACTACTGAAAATTAAAATATCTTGTTGCTGTGCCAAGAGTTGGATTTTCTTCAGATGCATACTGAATTTATGGGAAGAGATAATTTTTTTGGACAAGCCTTGCTGCTTCTGTTTGTCTGTAGGCAGAGCAAATAGCAACCTAGTCTTGTCCTCTTTGATCACACAATGTAGGCTCTGTGGACTCACTTTTAATAACTATATGCTTCCAAGTAAAATCTATATTCTTCAATCATTTCATTACCAAGTCTTAAGGTATTAGCAATATCTTGTCTCCATAAAGTATCATGTTATGGAGGCTACCTGGTGTGTTACAAATAATTTTAAATCTTTGGAACAGTCATTTTATATGCTGTTGCTAAAGAAAAAAATTCTTACTGCTCTGATTGACCTGAAGAAAGTTAATTGACATCTTAGTTGGTCATCCCTATTTTTCCCCGCTACGAAACAATGCTTCCTCTGGTATCTGAATTTCACAATAACTGGCATGTTGATTTCTCCAGCTTCTAAATGTCCTTTTAACAAATACTTAGTGGATTGCTTGTTTGGGTAAAAAAAAAAAGGCATGCAGGAAGTAATTGCAGACTCTTGGGTGATCTACTATGAAGGATCTACTAGTTCTGCATGGTATCATTAAATAGATAAAGCAGTACTTTGAGATAGTATGTTAGCTAGTGATAGTACCTGAAAGTGCTAGTCAGGCATGAAAGAATCATCATTAAAATCTGCAGCGTTGCTATCAAGAATTGTTCTATGTCTACAAAGCACTAGCTTTGTCTGGAGTTTAGTTCTGATCTTATTTCAAGAGTGCTTGTGCTGTTAAGGTTTCCATAACTGAGAATAATCAAAAAGCACAGGAAAAAATAGTTGTCCTCAATCTGTTTTTGTTTAAAGATAGGTTGTTCCTACTTCAGAGTCCCCTACCTAATGCTGAATATTTGCATACTGGTGAAAAGTGGTAACTGTTGGGCCTGGTTCTAAGGGCTGTAGCAGGAAAATAACTGGACTGCCTGAAACTCCACGGTTTGCAGCTTCCATTGTTTCTGAATTAACAGCTTACTATCAGGAGATACTTGATAAAAAATTAATAGGAAATGGAATAGGAACATGCTGATATGTCTTCCTTGCAGTCCAGTAACTGATTATTGATCAGAAGCGCACTGGAGAGCAGCATCTGAAGATGGCTAGCTAGGGAAAACATGTCGGTGATGGGAGATTTCTGTATGGATAATGACTCATTAGAAATGCTTTTATTTTAGTATTGGGGGCAAAGGATATTCTGTTTTACATATGGGCTGGAGATAATATCTATCATACATTTTCTTACAGCACTCAAAACTCTTCAACACTTGTTCATTAAGAAAATTTCTCTGCTGCTCCTAGGTTCCACGGACTTTGGAAATGTTACATTTGTAGTCCCTGGGCTTCATCCTTATTTTTATATTGGCTCTGATGCATTGAACCATACTGAGCAGTACACAGAAGCTGCAGGTGAGTGGAAGTGAAAAGTGTTAGAGATTTATATTTGGAACCCCTATACATTGTAGGGACTGGTTGCTGTTTCTTCACTACAGCAAATCTAGAAATTATAAATATTTCAAATTACAGAGGATTAAAGCTTTCACATGCTTCTATGGTATTCAAAGCTACTGTGTAGTAAATGTATAAAAGTGTAAGTACTAGATCTGAAAGTGGCTGCATGTGAATGCCTGTTTAGAAATGGAGTTGCTTTCTTCAAGCATGATGGGAGCTGAGCTGAATATGGACCCTGAAACAATTTACTTAGTTAATTTTAAGGTTGCAGAATTTCTATTTTTGTGTTTAAAGTTAATGTATATGGAAAGGATGACCACTCCTTGTACTAAAAGCCTGACTTAGTATACCATCTAGACAGGAGAAATTAGAAGGATTATCCCTAGTAGCATATTCAGAAGAGTTTCTAAACATGAGCCAAAAGAGAAAAGTCAAAAGTCCAATACTCTGGAAATGTAATAGAGATAATAAAACTCTGCATTTTCTAAAAAGGAAAATGTGAACACTCATTTTCCTGTTTTCAGTCTTACTTGTTTACATCAGTAGCAGAAAGTTAAGTACTTTCATGTGATAATTTGTCTTGAGATATCAGAAAACAGACACACTTCATTCATGCAAGTAGATTTGTAATAAACTGTTCTTGCAATTGAAATTTAAAGATCTTATTTTATAGAATAAGCCTTATGCGGTAAATAATGGTTTGTATCTAATACTAGTAACGTAACCTGAGATTTCTCTTACGTTTTTTCTGCAGGGTCACAAAGTGCTCAGTTCTATGCTTTGCGCACAGCAAAAGCTTTGGCAATGACAGCACTGGATGTAATTTTCAAGCCAAGTCTGCTAGAAGAAGTCAGGGAAGACTTTAGACAGGTGAAGCTAAAAGAAGAGGGACAAATAAATCCAGCAGAACCTAACAAAGAATCTAGCATTGGCATAGGAGCATGTGCATCACACTAAACTTCATTAAACCTCTCTGGTAGGATTGACTTAATGGAGATGCTGTATTTCAATCCCAGAAGGGGCTGGATAAACACATAGCTGAAGAAATGTTCTTTTTTTTTTTTGGACTTTAGGAGAAGCAAATAGTATCATTGCTTTCAAAAATGTACAATTTCATCTAGCTGTAATGTTTGCTGTATTCAATATGGTGATGAATTTCAGAGAGAAGTCTCAAACATGTTGTCTTTAAGTTGCAGTGTTGAATAAATGATAGTGTTTAGATCCCTTGTCAGTGATTTTCTATGTATTGCTAAAGTGAGATTCCTTATAGGGGAAATATGGCATTTACATGGAAACTTTTGTTCTAAAATAAGCGCTATTCACTCGGTGATCATAGGCTGAATCTGATCTATGAAGCATTTCCCTCTGGTAAGTCACTTTTTCTTGGGACAAGATAGAGGCTTAGAACCTGAGCTGATTTCACTGGAGAGAAGGGTTTTGGAAGCATGCCTGGTTTTGACAATAGTAGCTTCTAGCAATGGAAGAGAACTGTTTGTATGGAAATGCGATCTGTAAAGGTTGATTGTCCTGAAATACATTGACCTTCCTTCTAATAAAATTTGGAGGTGTTGTGGAGAAGTCATTGGTCAAAAAATCGGAAAGCAACTAAATGTTTATTTGTTTAAATTAACACATTTAAACTACTGCAGGAAAATGCATGTGTACCTTTAAGTTCTACTCTAAGGCAACACAAGGTGTTGCACTAGCTTAATTGATCTGAAGGATGTGTATAAATTTAGCTAAACTGGTGGAAATCTTTTTCATGAAGATGCAAGCATGCTACTGTGAAGCAGTAAATGAAGGTAACCTTAAACTGGTTGTGTGCAAACCCCAGCAGTAAGCTCAAAGAAGCTTGCATTGAGGATTGCTTGTGCAGTAACTGGCTTCTCAGACCTGTTTGTTCCCATATCCTAAGCAGCAGATCTCTATAGTCTTGCTAGTTGTCCTTTCTGTGTTGTGTGGTTAGTCTGTGTAATCCTTCTTGTTTTGCTTCCCAGAGCCACTAATGTTGCAAATTTTATCTAGGTGGTGTTCTGTGTGTCCAAACCTGTTAAGAATTTTTTTAAATTCACTTGTTAAAGGATTACGTGGGTACACAGAGAAGGAACTCCTGTTTTGTTTGGATACAAATGCTCAGTCAATGGATAGACTGAGTGAAAAAGCAGCTTACTGGTTAACATTTTCCTAACTATAGGTATTATAGTAAGCTTTTGAAAAGAAGTCAGGCAAACTGTATTCCCCAGGAAGTCAGAATATCCAAAATAATTTCAGAAACCTTGTTTTTAACAGCACCAGTCTCTAAATGGTAAACTCTAGAATTCTAATCAGAATTTATATTTTATTAATTTCTATATTCAATTTCTAATTTTGGAAAAAAACAGATTCCTTATCCTGGTTTAACTGTGCACTTCCTCTGCATTTCTGTGCACTCTTTAACACAGGCCTCCAGCTGCTATTTAAGAATTCTATTGAGACTTTTCCTTCTTAGAAGGAAAAAAGTGTGACTAGGCTGGCTTCTGTTTGTATGTCATGTAGACAGTGTAGACATAATTTGACAGTTTTTAGATTTTCTGATACTTCAACCTCTGCTCTTGTAGTACTAGGACACAGATTATATGTTATTATATTAAATGCTCAGTGTCTTTGGAAAAAGGAAGTAACTGTTTATCTGTTTCTGTAAGAACTAGAGGCACAACTAAAGGGGCTTGTTTTGATTACAAGCCAGTTATTTGAAGAGTTGAGTATGACTGTAAGTATTCCAGGTTACAAGATGGTCCTTCCACCAGTATCCTTACTTTCATTAGCAGGCAGTTTTGAAGATGAGGGTTGGACTGTGAGCTATAGGTATGTCCTGGGTAGTGAGCTGGATACTAAATCCAACCGAAATTTGGTCCAAGGTTTGTCAAAGGAACTTTCTCCTTAAGGTTTAATTTAAACCCTGCCTTGCCAGTTCTCAGACACAATTACAATTCATTAAGTTCTACTGGGTTAACAAGTTAGTTTATGAATTTCCTTAGCATATGTGGCTTTTCATTTTCTCCTGCATGAACTGCTTAACTTCTTGCTTTGCTGTTTTTAAGATGGAGTGTTGGGATCCCAGTGATAGCAATACATGCTGCGTTGTTGTGTTTTCTGCACGCTGATGTGCATTACTGAAGCCTTCTCTGTTCTCTTTGTCCAGACTTAGCTGGCTGTTGGCTGCATAGTGTCCAAGATCATTTAATTAAACACGTCTGCACTAAAAGGACGTCTTAATGTTGTTGTAATCATTGCTGGAATTAAAATGAAACTGAAGTCCTGGATGAGTTGATATCAATAAAGCAATTTAATTGTGACTGAATTTTCTTGTCCTTTGATTAAGTTTGGGGGGCTTCATGACTTCGTTTCAATGGTGTGTTTGTTTTCCCCCCCCCCCCCCCATTTTGGTATGATTATGTAAGAGTGAGGGTGTTTTAAGCTTTCCATTTTGGTCTGCCATAGTGAGCAGTTTTTTTGTGACAGTTATTGCTTTTCAAATACAATATTTAATGATAGTCTTTATAATCTTAGGGCTGTTTTAACTACTAAAACATGTTAGAATTCATAGAATAATAGGAATGGTGCTTGGGAGGGCTGTCTGGAGGATCTCTGTTAGGCTAAACCTGGTCCAACCTCCAGCTTGAAGTGGGATCATTACCAACACTAGATCAGGTGAGCTTGGCTTCATTTGCTGAATCCTGGAAGCCTCCAAGGATAGAGACTTTTCAACTTCCCCAGGCAAGTTAATTCTGATTTGTGCTCAAAATGTTCTTCAGGTCCAGGACTAAAGCAGTTTGGGATTTAACATAGGATTTTACAGTCACAATGATACTATATATGAGAGAAATTTATTTCCTTTGGGAATAAAACTCACTTCGATTTTCAGTGATTTGTGCTTATAAATCACATGTATATGAAAATACCTGGCATGTTTTTTAAGTTACCCTAACTGCAGTCTTCCCCAAACCCTTTGTAATTTAAGAATATTGGAATATTTGTCGAGAACAGTACTTCTAGCAATCAGTCAAAATGTGTAGGTAATAAACTATAATTGCTGACATGATTCTGAACAGCTGGTAGCAAATCGCAGCTGTTTAAGGATGAGGTGATTATGTTCAGACTTTGGAAGTCTGCCAGCCTACCAAGCTACAGTGTTTCTTTATTTAACACCTGTCCTAGAACTTGAGTGAAAAATGTGTGGTTTAAAACAAAAAATTAAAAAAAAAAAACCAACATGAAATTCCATGGATTTCTTTTTCATAAAAAGCTTTGAAGGAGAGAACTTGCACCCTGTGTGCTAAGCTATGTGGTGTAGAAGGGTCCAGCAGCCTTTCTTCAAACAGTAAATGGGAGCAGCTTATTTTCTTGTGAATCATATTTCCATAATTATTTAGCTCCCCTTGCCTGAGTGCTTCATACCACAGAGACCAAGACTATTCCTGTGAATAAGAGTCAAAACACATTAGCTGTGGAAATAAATCTTTGTCTAGTGTTCATTAAAAGTGGTCTTACAACTTTCTAACAGCATTCTTTAAAACAGATTTTTATTTAGAGCAAAATATTTGGATTAAATAATTTAAAAATAAAGACAAAGTCAGTATACATGATTTCCTGGTTTTCCCCAAGGTTTATTATTTCCTGCTCCAGAAAGTAGCAGCCCTCCACAAAGCCTTTGTCTGCCAGCCTGGCTGGCTGCTGCTGGCATCCATGTTTTTATTAGTGCTGTCACCTCACCGCCTTTCTCCAGCCTGGCGAGATTGCAGCGTGGCTCTCTGCCACTGTTCTGTAACTGCCACACAAGATTTTGGTGGTTCTATGAAGGATACAGAAGTGCATCCCTCTTAAAGAGTTCTTACCCAAATTCTCTACTCAGCCAAAGGCGGGTAAGATTGCTGCTGTTTTAGCTTCCTTTAGGCACTAATGGAAGCCAAAAGTATCTGACAAACTCATCAAGGATTTCTCTCAACCACAACTGCATGTGGACTTATTTAAAAGTAGTTTCCTCAGTCCTAGGAAAGAATGAAGTCTGCGTGGTTGTGGACAGTCTTAACAGCCATAAGCTATACACTGTTACACAGTGCTGTCATTTATGATTGCTCAAGTACCTACACAAAGTTATCTTTTCAGCTGTCTAGTCTCGAATGTAATACTGGCTTATCTCTTCTTAGCTTCTCAAGACCTCATGGAAGGATCAAAGCACACAAATGTAGTACATGTTCACCAGAATTATAGTGCTGGAGTCTTGTTTCATGACAACTGCTTGATAAGTACTTAAAATTCATGCCCTACCAGCGTCACAGGATTTAAGGACATTTGGTATTTGAGTGGAGCAGGTTCTGAGCAAAAAGGTCTTACGTACAGGTACAAACTCATGGAGATCGTTCTTTTGAAGGTAGAAAACACACAATGCTGTACAAAGGTGAAGTTTTATTGTGATTTTGAGTGCTTCTAGAAATAGACAAAAAAACCAAATCACTCTGAATTATTGTGGAAATGGAAAGGAGCAGAGTGTTAATGATTGGATACAAAAACCATACACTGGAAGGTTAAAAGCCAAAAAATGGTGTACGTAAATATGTTTAATGAGTACAGTTGTTGATAGCAAACACTGGCTGTATATGACATATCCTATGCTTATAGAATACATCTATATACACATTTATATAAGACTGAAAAGGCACTAGAGTTTTCCAAATAAACCACAAGTAAATTAACAATGTAAATCCAAACATGGAGGCCGGGGAATCTGTCTAGGAGGACGTGCTGGAAGGGAAACTTTCAAAATCACATGGGAAGTTAGAAACCAGTCTTCCACTGAAAGCCAGGGAATTCGAAAGTCCAGCTCCCATTTGTATCTTCAAAATCTCCCTTACTATACTGTTCAGATGCCAAAGAATGTATGTAGCATGAGCTTAATGAGTTTATAAAGGAATGTACAGTACTGCAGCAAAACTACATAGCATTAGGCTTCTTATGAAGCTGGAGAGCTTACTATAAGATCTGGCATTCCTGTTCGTGCTATTCTTATAATTGTAGGAAGAAATTTGTAGAAAGAAATGGATTCTTACAATGCTGAGGATCTAAATACATTCCTGTGCAAGTAGTGCCCAAGAAATCTTGGAGCTATTTGTGGGGGAAGGAGCCATCAGAATAAGGTAGGGTGGCCAAACCTGGTGGCCAGCCTTTCATCTGCCTTTGCCAGACTGAACTTTCTACCTTCATCTGACTGAAATGTTTATGGTTTAAGAAAATATGTATTTGTTAATCTCTTGAAAAAACCTCACTGGAGAATAATATGATACGAAGGAAAGTTGGTAAAACAAAGCTAAGATGGTATGTGTATGTGAAAAAAAAAGCTATGTAGAAATTAGTAGTAAAACTCTCTTATGGGTGGGTGTGTCTTTTACCGATTTTAGCTTCTGTGATTTCATTGCCTTACCTATGGACCGTAGGCTGTAAGTGCAAGATGAGTGTAGGTAGTTTTGCAGGTCATGATTTTAGCAGTTGTAAGAAATGCTGAGTATGTTTACATGACATTTATTTACATAGGAAATTAAAGCAACAACCAGCAGTGTTCAAACACTGCGATGTCTGTGCCATGAGCCTAATGCGTAGAGTGGCAGATCAGTCAGCCCAGGGCAGATTTCATGTAAGAAGATTCACTTTCATTTTGGAGACACAACTGCTTTGGTCTGATTCTTAAAGCAGCTACACCTGTAAAAGAGAACAGCATCTGCTGTGCAGGGAATAATGAATTTTGTAATTGTGTGCAAAATCATGCATGTGTTTAAAATCCTGTTAATCCAAACCCTCAGTTACCTTTGTGGTGTGGGTGGATAACACAGGGCAGCAGACCAACTGAACAACCTCACTTTCTGAGACACCTTTGGTGCTCCTGTTTTTGTAAAGGCCCCTGATTCCATTCAACCGGTTCTGGTTTTCCTGAAATATTTTATTACTTCTGCATTACAGATTTTGCCTTTTCCATACAGAGTGTTTATGCTGGTTGGCTGCTCTGCAGAAACTGTGATGGAGAGCTGGGACTTAAGTCAATGCCGAGTGCCCCCAGCTCCAGCTGTGTCTCCTTGCTCCTGCCCTGGAAGGTGCTGAGCCTGCTCTAAGGGCACGGTGGGCTGCAGGGTGCCAGGGGGATGGGTGCAGCATGAAAGCAGAGTCAGTTAGATGTACCTGGGTCTGCAACGGAGCTGCTGTCTCATGGTAGAAGCTCCTTTTTACTTCATTCCGAAGTTTTTGGCATGGTATCTTTAGTACCTCAGATATAAAGTCCTTACAACTACTTTGTCACCTGTTGATCACCTTTCTATTTTGCTTTTACTAAAAATGGATGGACTAGGCTTTTCCTGGAAGCGAGTTCAACTACCAGTGGCTTTAGCAGGGACAAGAAGTTACAGGCTGCAACAGGTTCTCAGGCTGTACAGACCAGTAATGGCCAGACTGTCTCAGAGAGAAGTGGCTTCTCCTATAGTAGTTTTCGTCTTTTTGTCTTCAGTCTTTTAGTCTGATTGTCTTTACTGGATCATTTGGTAAAGAAACCTCTGTTATCTCCCAGGAAACTCAAGAGCAAAACTCCCACAGACTCAAATAAACAGATCCAAGGAGAGCTCCTGTGTTTCCCAGGGGATTTGGTTAGCATAGCAGAAAGTCCAGCTTTTGTTCATTGCTTAGTAAGTGTACATTGCAAGTCATATTTTAAAAAGATAGTCAAAACAACTTGGAAAGATTTCTTTGTTTTAAATGTGACCGAGACAAAGCACAAATCTGAAAGTATTCCTACATGGACCTGTCGGTGCAGTACTGCTGGGGCAGCATGCATTTAGCAGTGTAAGCAAGCTTTAGCCAGCAATAACCTTGCCAAAGTGTTTCCCGGTCCTGTGTTTGTAGTGACCATTTCTGACCTCATCCTGCCAACATGCAAGTGTTTGCATATTCTTTGTATTTATTGGTATTGAACGTGGTAAGTCTGCTGAGTTGAGAGATGTACGCATGCACTCAGATACTTAGAGAGAATTAGGATCTCAGGGGCACAAACGGAGGATGCACCATATATAAGCAACCGGCAATTATAGTCACTTGTTAAAATAGTTTACAGTGGCCTGTGAGGCACAAGAAGGAACATAGCACAGCTTTAAATAAATATAAAATTTTAGATTGTATAACCTATATTTTGCTGAAATGTGAAACTTGCACAATTATTTATGCCACAGATGAGTTGCATCTAATAAAATAAAAATCCTGGGAAAAAAAATCAATCTTCCTTCCAATTAAAACAATTCTCCATTTTCTTTCTGTTAGCCTATGAGACGGTACTTTTATTTAATGTCACAATGCTCTGTGACTGCAGAAGTTATGTATATTTATGAAAAAATGGACCAGTATATCAAATTAAATAGAATGTATGCACCAGGGAATATTATCCTGGAGTACTTGTCGATGGCATGAGTGTCAATCCGCATGCTGACGTATCTCTGGTTTTTCCTCCTGCCTGAGCCCCTTTCAGACCCCAGCGCCAGATGTACCATCATTCGATCTTGTTTATCTCCGTTCTCGGACACGTAGTGCCCCAGTTCATTCACATCCCCATCGTTGTAACTGCCGTCCATCATCATGGGCCGAGGCTGAGGCAGGCTGCACGCACAGGGAAGCTGTGGACACAGGTAAGTGCAGGATGGTTTTGTGTGTCCAGACATACAGAGACATCCCTTTTCTCCTTACAAAAGCAGAGGAAGGGACAAGCCTGGGGAATTCAGACTGCTGGGACACAAAAGGGAGAACAAGAGGATGGAGCTGGGCAGCAGCTTTTTGCTTCTCCATTTTCGTGTCTGCAAGACACAGCGCAGTCAGGGAAAGAGCGGGGCTGCCTGTGAAAAAGCTCATTTGGCTTAAGTATCGGGGTGTAAATAAAGGTTGGACCTGTACCTTGGAGCTGAGAAAATCAGAGAAGAGGGTAGAGGGAATCCGCAAGGAGGAATGTGTCAGGCTTGCCCCATTTGAAAAGAAGAGCTTAGGTTATAATTTGATGTAACGAAGGCAGAAGGGGGAACTTTGGACCACTGTGTATAAGTTTAGACTGTGCCTGGGGAAAGGTGAGGGAAATCTGCCACTTCATCTGAAACCCAAAACACAGTATCCATCTGGTGCTATTCACAGGCTTGGATCTTCAGCATAAAAACATATTTAAAGGTAAAATCCTAAACCCTATCCCATTTATACAGGCAGTGGAGGGCCTGAGTGCCCTCAGACTCTGAAGAAAGAGCAGTGGGTTCGGATGTGGGTCGTCTGTAGCAAATTTTTACAACCAGGAATGCCTCACTGCTGGTGTCTTTTTGCACACACTGCATTCTCCCCAGGCAGCTGAGAGCAGCACACTGTAGCTGCAAACTTTTGAACATTTCCAGACATTTGCCACACCTTTTCGCAGGGGCATAAAACTGCATCGGAGATAGAAAACCTCACCTTATCCCGCACTTTCCTCTCCTTCCGCTCTTGCACTGTAGTCAGGTAATTCACTGCCGCGTATTCCAGCACCGAGAGGAAGACGAACACAAAACTGACCCACAGGTAAATGTCCACTGCTTTGATGTAGGAAACACGAGGCATAGAGGCGTTCACCCCAGTGATGATCGTGGACATGGTCAGCACGGTGGTTATCCCTAGGAATACACCAGCAGAGAGCCTGTAAGGCACTTTCAACCCAGGCTCTTCATGACAAATACAGCTGTCATTACAATTTCCTGACATTTGAATTTACCTTGCAATATTGTTTTTCACATTTGAATGGTGGGTGTCGCTGCCTGAGGAGGGTCCAGGCAGCCCTGATTTCTTACTGGGGTTGTTCTGTCTTTTTGGTGAGAACAGCTCTAGTTCTGGTCTCAGGGTGTTGCCAGCCTGGTCCCCGGCCGCACCACCAGCCTCCCACCCCACAGCCAGCAGCATGCTTTGACCCCGTGCCGGCTGCGCCCCATCTCTGGGCCCAGAACAGTCCCGGGGGGGGCTACAAGGAGCTCAGCTTCTAGTTCACCCCCCCTGCAGCACAGGCACAAGTGAAGCCCATCTGCTGCTGCTGCTGCTGCTTCCACCGGGTTCCCCAAGCCTGTGGTTTTTGCCTGCTCCTGGGAAGTCCTGCTTGGTGGGAAGTCACCAGCCAGCTCCCAGGCCCAGTCTGTGCCTTCCCTGGAGCACGGGCAGGGACTAATGGGGCCCCACAGGGCAAAGCTGCCCCACGTTACACCATGGCTGAGCACAATGAGCCCGTCAGCAGGGCAGGAGCCCCTGTAGTTCAGAGTTATCTTAGCTCTGAGGGAGGATCTCTGTGAACCTCTTATTCCAGGCACTAATTATGTCACATTAACGATCCCTTTCAAAGTTGAAATTATATATATAAACACAAAGGACTGAATTCACAGGAATATCTAGGCACTAAAAGGGTAAGAAACTGGCTGGACGGCCAAGCCCAGAGAGTTTTGGTGAAGAGCTAAATCCAGTTGGAGAACGGTCACGAGCGGTGTTCCCCAGGGTTCAGTTTTGGGGCCAGTGTTGTNTGGTCTCTTCTGCCAAGTAACAAGTGATAGGACAAGAGGAAACGGCCTCAAGTTGCACCAAGGGAGGTTTAGATTGGACATTAGGAAAAAATTCTTTACTGAAAGAGTGGTCAGGCCTTGGAACAGGCTGCCCAGGGAAGTGGTTGAGTCACCATCCCCGGAGGTATTTAAAAGACGTGTAGATGAGGCGCTTAGGGACATGGTTTAGTGGGCATGGTGGTGTTGGGTTGACGGTTGGACTCGCTGACCTTAGAGGTCTTTTCCAACCTTAGTGATTCTATGATTCTATGATTCTAAAAGGTACTGCTAAATGTAGTGCCTACATCTCTTGAAAAGGCATGGCCCAAACCCTTATGCTCCTTTTAATGATGTCTCAAGGCAATGGATGCTGTTTCTATACACAGACATGGGTAACTGCCCCATTACTCTCTCTGTTATGCCTGTATATATCCTCTCCACTGAGGAATATAATTTTAACAATAAATAAAATGCTGAGGAGTGTTGCCTGGAATAAGCAGAAGCAAACTTGGGCTCAAAGTCTGCAAAAATAGAAAGAACACTTTGCTAAGGGCAAAGCATCTGCTTTAGAAGATTTATGTCCATAGCATAGTTCTTCTCCCTAGCATTGTGACTTCTCTGGCATATGGCTTCATCTGTCTGAAGGGTGCTGCAGAAGGGGAAGCTGAATCCCTCACATTGCACTGTAAACTCATTTAACAAGTTGAACAACGCAGCTCAGCTGAATGTGCTTCCTCCACCCTCCCTCCTCCAGCAAAACTCAATAAACTGAAATTTTGTCAGGGCTGCTAATATTGATTTTCACCTTCTCGCTCACTGAAGTCTCTGAAGGATACTGACAATTTTGCTCATTCTGTGCCATGTCTCTGTTAACAGAAGAAAAGCAGAGCAGGACATTTGCTCCCTGATTTGCACGGCGTGCAGCTAGCGCTTGTGCAAGCAGGAAAGGCAATTAACTTGGCACTGCAGGGCAGATGGAGAGTTTGTACCATGGCCAGTCCCCTGCATGGGGGACAGACGTGTGGCATAGCTGATTTCAACGCCACGAGGCAATGCAGGGGCAGTGCATAGCACAGGGGATTTTGTCTTGATAGCCATAGTTGCAGCAATTGTCTCTTAGGTCTGCTGACTACAAGATTACGTTTACCTAAAGGGACTCTGGCAGGAACTGCTCGGCGATCGATCCAGAAGGACACCCAGGACAACATGACCATGAGGGTGGCAGGGAAGTAAGTTTGGAGCAAGAAGAAGAAGATGTGTCGGCGTAAAGTGAAGTTTATGTAGAGGCGATTGTACCACCCTGTATAACAGAGAGAAGGAAAAAGAGAAGTCATATCGACATCGAACTACTTTCAGATAAGGTAATGTTGTGTCAGCAGAATAGCGCCTCATTTGCTTTTAGAAAAACACAGTTAATGACCACAGATCATTGCAGTTTACAGAGAAGACTTCTTACTGAACCAACTATCAAAGCCAAAGCGTCTCTCAGGACCACATCTTCCAGAGAAGATAATATAACCTGTGCACCCGGAGAGTTTAATTCATGTTAAGGCTTGGTGTGATCTTGAAGAGGGATTGCCTTTCCAGGCTACATAACCATCAGGATGGAAGTCTGTGTCAGAGACAGCAGCCTCGACATGGAAGGAAGGCAGGTCTGATGGCCACAGGGAGACCTCCCAGTGGACAATCCTCCATGGCCAAGGTCGAGAGGGACGGTTTGCACCCCTTCTTCCCCCAGCCCACCCTCTGGCAGGCACTCTGGTACCCACCTGTGCTGCTGTAAAAGGCGAGCTTTGTGGTGGTGTGAAACTCCTGGATGAGGAACTGGGACAGCGATATCCTCTCATCTGTTTTTAGGGAATCATTCCCATTCTTCCAGTAGAGCATGAGGTCATCTTCAGTGTAGGCATCTAGGGGAGCAGAGCAAACCTCGGTGCAATGCACTGAGCCAGCTGCTATCGCACCCACAGCGCAGGGTGTGCCCACACACCTTCCCGGCTACCTGTGAGGTCCCAGTTGAAAAGGCCAAATGCCACTGCCCAGCTGAGAGCCACGATGATGGTGGGTGTCATTGTGGCAAGGAGTGGACTAGATCATTGTGACAGCCCTCAGTCCTGATGCCTGGTGCGTTTTGTAAACCCTTTTGTTTCACTAATCATAATTTCTCACACATAACCTGCTGTCAGGTAACCCACTGCATCAGAACTTGAAAAATTGTCCCTTATAAATGTCCTAAAATCAGAAGCAAAGGAAAGGAGACTCAGAGGAAAGAGCCTGTTTGGGGTAACAGGAGAAACAATCTATCAATGGTCTGAGGCATGCAGGAGGAAAAACTCTTGGATAAACTTTCTGCCTCTGATGCACACATGAACATTACAGATCTCGGTTTTTTAATACATGTGGAAATATAGTAATGTTAATCCTTTCAGATTGGTTTAGTGGCAGCTTTCTAGACAGGGAGAAAAAAAATCACACGTAAATATATTAAAACAGAATTAAGATTATAATTTCTTATTGCAAGCTTAAGAAGGAGAAGAAAAAACATCCTAAAAAGCTAAATGTTTAAAATGTCACTGTATGAAATCTAGCCAATTTGTCTGTGCGTCATACTTGGGACAAAGGAGCTAGATGTGGGTATAAGCTGGGTTTATCTCAAGTAGGGGCAAGAAACATAAGAGGAAGGTGATTAATGTCACTGCCCCAGTGACACGGTTTCTACACCATGGATGAGCAGATGGTGCACGTGAAGGGCATAGGGACATTTATTTATATATTTGAGGGCATCTGGGCAAGCGGGTGCTGCTGGAGACTGCTGACCTACAGGCGAGTGGCCCAGGTCCTCTGGGGACGGGGTGGCAGCGGGGCAGCCTGGCTAGCTTTTGGGGACGCTGGCAAGACAGTGCTCACAGCTGGTGTTTAAAAACACTGCACTGTTGCAAACACCATCTAATTCTGGTGAAAAAATATGGGCAGAGGGTTTTTCTTAGTCTTGAAGTCTGCTGAGTTTGATTAGAGCTTCCATGAACATAGCAGCAGTTTAATTATTGGTATAATTATTGATATAATTAAATACAGTTTGGGTGCCCATGGGGTGCGGCCCTTGGCTCCCCTACACCTCCGCTTTACTTACAGCTTTCAATCTCCAGGGAACATGTCTGTGTGTCCAGGGGAAAGCGACTAAAATCCATGTTGCACATTGCCGTTACTGTAACTCTAGGAATAATAAAAACCACTCAATTAAAAACTTGTTGTCTTATGTGACTGAAAAATAGTGAAGCTGTGAGGTTTTTTTCTTATTAAGTAACTATCTGGCCAGTAACAGATCACTGAAAATAAATACCTTCCAATCAGCTAAAGCCATTCCACTTTAGTTAAAGCCATTTCTTCTCAGCAAACTAATGTTAGAAAAGATGAAAGCTAGGCTGTTACAAATTGCTAGTAGATGACAAAAATACTGGAGAAGAAAATGGAAAAGGGTAGAGAGGGCACTTCCTCCTCTTTGACTATCAGCAAACATCCCTCTGCAGAGACCTGTGCTTTCAATGGATGCTTTATACAATAAAATAATTCACATTTGCCAAAGCCATCCTAGTGCCATGAGGGATGCAGGTAGTTTTCTCCACACACTGCGAATTTGCAGCTGCTCAGTGAGACCCCGGAGATCACAGCTGGGCAGCAGCCACCAGAGGGCACAGGCAGAGCCTTCCTTGGGGCAGGAGCTGGATGCCACAGAGACCAGGGAAATGCTTTGCCCCATCAATCCAAAGCTCTGGTCTTGCTATAGTCTGTCTCATTTTTAATAGCACAATTTTTTGGTTGCACTGGAAGCAACCACAAATATTGACTCAACTGGCTTGAACTCTAGAGGAGTAACTGAAAATAGAAGTATAAATCATAATGGGGAAAGAATTAATGAATTATAGCAGGGCTAATGGTAGACAGACTTCTGTCACATAATGATAAAAACAAGATGCAGTCCCTTATGTTAGTAGTCCTTTTGCATGTACGGGTTCCCACTGATGTTGCTTCCCTATCTGTATTTAGTCCTTGAGTGAAAGTGCTTGGCTCAGATTTGTTGTTTAGGTACCAGTGAGGTCTACAGTGCTTTCCAAGACAAGGCAAAGTCTGGCAAAGAACCTTAAAAAGGCAGACACTGAGGAAAAAATATAATCTACAGGCAAAGACATTCAGCAAAGGCAGGCAGGCAGTAATAACCCATTTGCTTTTAAGGGGAGATCAGCATTCATACTTCCTCAGCATTCATAAAGCACTCCAACCTGCAGTCGCCGCTGAATAAAATAATAAAACTCTGTCAATTTGCTATTCAAGACGTTCACCACCATTTTGAGCAGGACAATTGTTTAAGCACAAGAGTGCATGGCAAGATCTGAGTAGTTTGATATTCTTCTGTTCACATCTTCTTTAGACAACCATAAATGCTTGCAAAGCAGATGATTGGTATCATGTAGCTAAATGAAAGAGTATATAGGCATGCATGCTGTAGCTGAGTTTTATGTCATTTTATTGTCCTTTTTTATTGTATTAAGGACCTGAGCAAACTTTGCAAAGGCCTAAGGAACACCTGAACCTTTTCTAATACGCTGAGTGAAGAAAAATCTTTAATAATGCGAAGGTAGACACTGTTCAGGCTGTGAATTCCAATGAACAGTAAGATAAAAATATTAGAGAACAAGAAAATTCTTGTCAAACTGATAACCCCACAGGGAATCAAGAATTGCTTTGCTTGCCTTCCTTTCATAAAATCATAAAACACCTCATGGCAGGCTCAGCTCTACCTCTGCCACTCCTAAGGTCACTGTCTAACATGCCCTTAAAGACCTCCACAGCCTTCCCAAGCAATGTGTTCTGCAACCTTATCATTAGTTAAAGTTAAATCTGTGCATCTTGCTGCTACTGACCTCCTATTAGATTTTCCTTCTTTTTTGTCCTTCAGAATATGTTATCTATTATCTGATGCTTTGTTTATTTAACACATATTTTGCTATTTCATTGCTGTGGAGGTGATGTCAACATTCTTGCAACAGAATATTGTAGAGCAATTTCCTCTCTAATAGGTTTTTATGGGTCATTTGGCAATACTTGTTTTCTAACTGGATGGAGCTGCAGCCAAGAAAAACAGAAGCACTGATTTTAGTTTCTTTTGGAGATTGGCAGATGCCCTCACTTAGCTTCTCCAAGCATGAAAGTAACAATTAGAAAAAAAAAAATCCTGTTTTAATAATCTTCAGATTTATGGTCAGCAATATTCAAGGAAAGTAGGTACCTAAGCTGTAAGCAGCAACCCTGAGCCCACCGCCCCACCCCTTGCCTCACACTTCACAGCTCCCCAACACCAACAGCTCAGGGGTGCCTCTGCTTGCAGTTACGGACATCCCCAGGCACCTAGTGTCTGCTGCTGCACATTCCCAATAGGGTCTCCATGTGGGTTGGGCTGAGGGGCTCAGTGTCTTATTGACACCTAAGACCCCACGAAGTTTCACAGGCTGAGCCTGTCCAGCCTGTTTCCCATGAAGAGTTTGTGTTGAGGAGGGGGAAACCTTGAGAGCAGTCGGTGGGATCCTGTATTTTTTGTTTAATCACCTCGTTGCTTCTGACACCCACCCACACACCTGCGTTGCTTTGGAGTAGGAAATATCTTCCTTCAGAGCTGATCCACCAGTTGGAAAATAAGGGAGAAAGTCAGGGTTAGCATCACCTCTCAAACTAGAGGACAAAACCCTCACTTGTTCCCACGCCCCCTTCAAGGAGCTTTCATGCATTTCATATGAAATAGATAATGCACAAAAAGCACAAAGAGCTGAAGTCGAATGTTTGGGTTGCTCTAGGCGTACATGTGAGTCACCAGGAGCTACATACCTTTGCTCTGAAGTTTGTCGCTTCGTATGCTGAAGGATGCTCAGCCTGTCTTGGTGCTTATCATAAAGTTAAGTTGTGCTCAGTATAATTTATACTTCTTCATAATTACCTTATGAATAGAAATTGCATGTTTTGTTAGGCCCAGAGACTTTGTTGTGTAGTGGAGTGAATAAATATAGCTGCTATGGATTTCTGTTTCTTACTAGACATCGCCCTCTTCCTTAGATAATGCTTTGCCTCTTCTGCAGTGCTCCATGGGGATCGCAGCCCACTAGTCCCCGGTCAGCTGCTGCGAGGGACTGCCGCGTCTGGCCGCAGCTTCCTGACAGCAGGAGCAGGGCCCAACCACGCACACAAGGCGAAGGGACACTGACGGAACCAGCAACGTTGGCATAGAAATGGGCTTCCTGTGACCCACACTTAATGAACTTGCATGGGGACTCAGATGTCGGTGGATAGTCAGCATATTCATTCTTTCTTATGTTTTTTTTTTAGTATGAAGTTGTGCCAAAACACAATACAGGAATCAATTAAACTGCTTTCTCTCTCACTTCACTAATAGCTCACATATTGACTGAATGCAGCTTTACCTGAGGCTATAAAGTACCTTCCCATCTGGCTGGACCCGCAGCATGACGTTGTCTGTGGTGGTGTCGTGGATGAAGGAACGCTTGGAGTGAACGAAGAACATGTCAGGGACCCAGATCTTCTTCACCAGCCTGCCATCGAAGGTCATGCTTTGGTTGTTGGTGCTGGGGAAGGACAGTCTCTCGTCTTTCCAGTAGTGCCTCAAATAAAGCGTCATGGTGAAGTCCTGCAACAAACAGGCTTCTGTCACAACTTAACGCCTTATCGGCATAACAGTGACTTCTCCTCTCTGGGACAGATCACAGCCTGTAAAGCACTATTCCTCAGGGCATGTCCACTCCTTGAGCTGCAGGGGACATGGCCAGCTGCGGCTCATTTATTCCTCAGGTCAGACCAACTTACTGGGTTCAGAAATCAGAGCCCGTCCAGGTGGCGAATCCACCTCTGAAATGCAAAAGTTGTGTTTTGTTGTCTGCCACCCTCTCCAGGGACCAAAAGGCAGACACGCCGAGGCAGCAGTACGTGGTGAGTACTGCTGACCACTTAATCCCCCAACCCTATGATGCTGAATTTCTGGAGCCAACAGTGAAGAAGCGTTTGTTGCCCACACTGCCCTCCACACTGCTCCAGCAACTACCTTCCCCATGGCAGCTGGAGGGGCATGCTGCAGTGGGAGCTATTCCTCCAGCACAGCCACTGAAATGTTTTTGACTCAGTATTTGACCGAAATGGGGTTTTTTTTGCTCTTTCTCCCTAAATATTTCACTCTTAGATCCAAGGCATGCTCCTTCTCTTTGAGCTCTGTTGTATTTGGAGTCTGATCCCAGAGGCACGTACACTTGGATTTGCCTTTTTCTTTATTTCAGAGGAACCCTTCACGTATCTGAAGATAAGCTCACGCGTAAGTGTTTATAAGCATGGTATCTTCCAGTGTAATGTAATATATTGCACATAAACTCAGGGAAGTGTCTAGGACTGACCAGTCTGCCCTGGTGTCTGGAGTAGAGGAAGTCAGGTGGGTTTGGAGTGTTTTTTTGAAATTATTTGACATTTGGATTTTTTCTTCCACAACACTTTCCAAGTGTTTTGAAATATGGGGATTTCTGCAGCCTTTTTTCAATAGAAGTGATTTGTTAGTTGCAGCCAATGCTATTATTACAGTAAAGGCCAATATAATTCTTGGAAATGCTTTATACCACATCCAGCTGAAGCTCCCAAAACCACTGACCATGTAATTTCTTCTTTTTCGTTTTATCTATTCTATAGGGGTTTATAACACCTTTTCCCTGTATCCAAATTTAAAGATAGTTCTGGGAAACATTTTACATTGACCCCTATGTGTTAATGTGTCCTTTAAACAGTAATAAATTGACAGACATTTGTTCTTCAGAGAGAATTCAATGCCTCACTTTTTTGCATAAAGTTACTTTTATGGTTGCTGTGGAAAAATCAAGCATTGTCAACTTTCATTAGAAATTATTTATTAACACTAGGTTTGGGCTATTAAACTGGGATTCACAATATTTTATAATGCATCATCTGAAAATCCCCCAAGCAACAACCATATAATAGCTCCCTCTTCTGCTGGTCCATTTCTCAGAGACACTATTAGCTTCTCATTATCTTTGCAAATGAATTTCCAACTCTGGGTAACAATCTGTTTTTTCCTTCTTCCCATCTTTCCTCCAGATAAAACAGCTGCCCCGAAGATCCTGCAAAAGCTCTGTTAATTTCAGCGTCAGTGGCCCACAATAGATATTTATACATTTTAAAATCAATTTGACAAGAAGAATCTGATTTGTGACATCCTAACGAAGTTTTATAGCCGCCTCTATTATTTTACCACTTTCTTGCAAATAGTCAGAAAATAGGAGAAAGGAAAGATTGCTGTATCTAACTCCTTAAGCTAAATTTAGGACAGAGTGAAGAACTCTGTCACCAACATCTCTTCATTTAAAAAGCAAGCAATCATCTTGCAAAGCACCATGGCCTTTTTCTTTAAAGCTGCATGAGTTAAAAAGAATTGATTCTGACAATATAAAAACTTCTCCATCATTATTTTGTAAACAGTCAAAACTGACCCTGAATGTTTATTTTTATCTGAGGCCATACAATGCTTTTCCTATGTTGCTGGGTGTTGCAGCACGATGTTACAAGAACAGGGACAATATTAAAAAAACAGGGGAGGTCCCTCAAAATCATCACGCTTGCTTAAAAAATGAGTGGCGGGGTTTTTTTTAAATCCTGGAAGTTAAGATTTTTTCCTTTGCCTTCAAGAACTGAAGCCTTTCAGGGGCTCTCTGGTCACCTTCACAAGCTTTCTCCTCAACCAGGAGGGCTGGGACCACCCCGGGAGAGGCAAACGCTCAGGGTCCCCACAGCTGGCGGTCAGGGTGCCGAGAGCACCGGAGACGGGGGACAGCTGGAGGGGCTGGGGAGAACGTGCACCCTGGTGCACCCTGGCTTTGCAACCCTGCTGCACCCTGCGCGTGGTCATTTGACTGTAGGTATCCCAGCCCACTCAAAAGCTGAAATTGCTGTGGGGAGAGGAGCCCAGCTGGCCGAGGAGCACACGGCCTCCGCATGCACTTGCAGTGGCAGTGTGCAGCTGGGGCAGCTGCAGAACCCCAGCTGCACTGCCACATAACCATGCTCCTAGCTTACCCACGGGAGGAGGCTCTTTAATCCTGTGGCCATTGTTAATTAGGAGCACAGAGAAGTTGGGGCTTTCTGTGAAAGCTTCAGAGCTGTTTGATACATTCGTTGTAACAGCAAAACATTTTGAAAAGTATTCTGTATTGGGGTGTGATTTTTTTTTCTCTCTACCAAAGCAAAAGCTGAGCTGCTTATAGACTGGGGATGTTCTAACAGGGTAGGTCTGAAAAGCTCTGGGTTTTGAAAGGGTGAATAAAATTGGTGTAGGTCTTTCAATGTACATGCAGGGCCCGTTCCCCTTCTTTACTCCCATTCCCCTGCATGGGCTGTTGTTACATGTTGAGTACTTGTCAAATCTTCCCGTTGAAAATCTCCTGCAGAAATCATACCTTGCTTTTGGCAGTGTTTTGTGTTGAAAAAAGCCCCTCCAGCAAAAATCATCAAGACCAAAATCTGTACCACTTCAAGAGCATTTGAAAACCATCTGTTTTCACATCACTAATTGTAGGTAGGAAACAAAGGACAGAGACTCAGTAAGGAATTTAGTCTGTGCAGAGCACCAGCATCAGTCCTGTGTGTCCTGAAATCTGACTTCAGCATCAGGTTGAAGATTCAGGAAGGACCAACAGAGCCTTACCCTGGTCCCCAGCACACAGCAATGGTGATATAACTGCTCATGTGCCAAAGGCAGGGTCTGGAGAAACTTCTTGCCTCTGAGCTCATTCTGGCTGCCCTGTGAAGAGCAGTACTTACCAGTCTGAACCAGTGTTGCTCTCAGGATGGCTACATGGCTTCTGGTTAGTGGCCCCTGACCACCTCAGAGCATGGCCAAAGTGAGACCATGTCTGCAGTGTGTCAAAATGACATAAAACTAAGGCATTAATTGGTCTCCTCAGAGCTTTTAAACATCTTCTTTTAAACATGCTATCACTTCTTAAGAAAATGTAAAAACCCAAATCCATTTAGAGCAGTTTTGGCAGTGTTGTATCATTTTGTCCTAGAGAAAAGAAAATGTCATATTTCTTCCTTCTGCTTCAAGGGAGATGAAATGGCAGCATGAGGTCAATAGAAGTAATTGTCAGCAGATTCAGATCAAACCAGAATCTACTTCCTGGAGGCTGTGGAGTCTCTGTCCTTGGAGGTAACCAAACCCCACAGACACAGCCCGGGGCAGCCTGCTCTAGCCGGCCCTGCTCTCAGCAGGGGTTTGGGCTAGGTGTTCTCCAGAGGTCCCATCTGGCCTTGGCCTTTCTGCGACTCTTACCATGTCCACCTCAGAAATGCTGTCCAGACTTTCAACTTGGACATCCACTCCAACAGGAATTGCAGGGCCTGGGGGAAAAAAATTAAAAGTTGACAAAGTATAAACCTGGTGAGACAAAGTAATCCTCTGGCTTTTGTATCTTAGAGATAAAAATAGATGCTCGGTCTGAAACAGAAACAACAGTAAAACAATTGAAAGTAGAAGCGATTGGAATTCATAAAAAAACCCTCCTAATTAATAACAATCAAAATCAGCAATGAAACTGACCTGTTACTGACTTTCTCTTTTTATTGTGTTATCCTACACACGTCCCTTCAAAATTTAAAGGCGGTTTTAATGGCTTTTAACTCTAGTGCTTCGGTCCAAGGTTTGAGAGACGGATGCCCAGCAGATCATCCATGCACATGGTGAGCAGTGGTGGCACAACTAAGGGAACGTGGGAGAGTTACTCCAAATTTTTCCCTCATTTCTGCTCCCTTCTCAGGCTAATAACATCCCTGAGAGCTACTCTGTGTATTTGGCTTTCACATCACTCAGTGCTCAGCTGTGGAAAAGACAGGGTGATAGGAGGGGATGCGTTGCAGGACACAGGCATGTGCCGCTAAGCCTGGGGCTCCCAAGGGGAAGGGTCTGACTGTGTCCCCACGTAATAGGGATTTCGATCTCTTTTCCCTCCTCCAGGCTTTGACTAGCCCCTTGTATACCTCTGGCAATTACAGTACAGGAGATCTGTCAAAACAAATAATGCTCACATTAGAAGACTGCTATGAAACTGAAACTCTTTTAAATTAATTGAACATGCTGGTATTTGGTATATTGAGCATTTAGCAATAAAATCTTCTTCCATCAGAGTATATAATGGTATCCTGGATTTAAATGACCATCTGTCAGCCAGAAAGGGTAGATAAATTACAACATTCTCTAATCCAATGGGCTGAAAGAAAACGTCTTCTCCTTCATTCATTTATCTGAAAGCTTAGGTTGCTCTAGCACACAGCCACAAAACTGTGAGCAAGCATTAACACATGGCAGTTAAAATATTTTCTTTTGGGTTATAAATGAAATGGCCAGGTCAGGAAGCGTGGTGCGCGATTTGATTATTCTCACACATCGCCATAGTACGACAAAATCTTAGAATTTCCCCATCATCCAGGAACAAATATAAGGTGTGTTTGCAGATTTTTATCAGAAGAAAGTGTCACTGAATACCAGGAATATTATATTGCCTGTAATCCCATTTCCATGCCTTTGACTATGCTATTTGCTCATCCAAGGAAGAAGGCTATTCCACTGCACCCTAATCCCCTCCGAGCATGTCATGAATTCACAACACAAAATAACAAAAATCAGAGACAGAAAAGGCTTTCCTTGTCGATCTGCTTGTTCACCTGAGTACGTGTTACAGTATAAAGAAGCGACAGCGTAAAACAGGAACAGTGACAAATGTGCACGTTTCATACCTCCAAAACCTGGTCTCATGCTGAAGTCATGGTCATCTATTCGCAGCAGCTGCTCTGACTTCGTCAGGGGAGATTTGGTGATGTCAGGGCTTCGCTTTAGGATTGGGCTACCAGGAATAGAGAAGCACAGCTATGAGCCCTGAGCAGTGCCTGTGAGAAGTACGTGCCCTATTCGCTCCATTACCCCTTAGACCATTTATTCCTTAGACCATAACCATGCGATTGCTTGCAGTGGTTAGCAGCGTGTCATTAAAAAACGATTCCTGCACTCAACATACAGCTTAGGCACCTGTGATAATTCTGGCACTGAGAAAACATTTGTTTGGTGACTTTTTATCTCTGTAAAATTATCTCTGCTTATAGCACTGTTTGGAGACAATCATTCAAAAGTTGGGCTGGAGGAATAGTGTGTGTGGATAAGTGAGGCATTTCTGACATTGAGTTATGACAGGGCGTGAGGCCAGGAATTAGGGAAGCAATATATCAAATAAACTACTGGCTGTTGCCCAGGAACAAAATGGAGACAGGCTGGGAACCAGGCCAGGAGGCAGGCCATCTCCTAACTTGAGATAAAATTATTAGCTCCTGCCCCAGATTTCTAACGAGGATAAAAAAGGAGCATTAAAGACTGGGCAGGTCTCTGAGCATTAAAGAGCCTGGGAGGGTCATTCCAGAAGCTGTTGGAGTTGCACCAAATACTGGGTAGAGGACGCTCTGCTCCTCCTCCACATCCAAGGTGCAAAATGCTGTTCAGCGCCCAGTGGTTTGGCTGGGATGGTGGTGGCAGCAGCTCCTCGGTTGCTCCATCATGTAGGTGAAGCCTTGCTGCCCTCAGAGCCAGCTGAATGCCAGTCGCTCGGGCAGCAGGAGGGCTTAAAAACAGGCAGAAAGTTTTTGCTTGTTCTCGGTTTGAGAAAAGATGGTACGCTCAGAGAGGCACTTGCCTGAATGTACCCAAGACAAGTCAGAAATAGATTAAAGGAAAAGAGGACAACAAAGAAACTGGATGGGGAATATATGTTCCTGAGATAAAGCTCCTCCTAAATGAGACCGCTTAGCTGTGCTGTACTTCTCACAGACTCCTGGGCCGTTGTACCAATACCACAATCTCCTAACAGAGTCCAGCGGTGTTATCAGCGACTCCTCTCTCAAAGCCAGATCTTTATCTGGACATGGAGTATTGTACAAAGATGCTCAGTCGAAGTTTAATAATTTCTAGGAGTGGCGAGTTGTCTACCTCCATCAGTGAGTCCTTCTAGTCATGAATTAACCCTCAGGCGTATTAAAAGGTGGCCCCTGCTTCTGCTTTAGATTTAATTCAGCTTCTGAAAGACCTGTGGCATTGTGAGCGTGCATCGGCTGAGACAGGAGAAGCGATATTAGCAGGCCACTGGTAAAACCTTCAACATTTGTGAGCAGGCTTGACCGTGCTCAGAAAGGCGCTTTCTCCCTGGCAGTGGCAGAGGGAAGGGTGAGGTGTGATGGAGGGCCCATGGAGGGGGGCTCAGCTCTGCGGAAGGGATGCTGGGAGGGAAGGCTCCGGCTCACGCAGCACAGGCAACACAAACCGTGCAGCAGCGCAACTCGAAGCCCAAGGGGCTCTGGCAAATGGCCATGGTGTCACACCTCACCTCCATGAGGGTGTCAGGCAACGTGGCTTCCTCTGGGGCCCGTTGGATCCTGCTAATGGCATGACTCCTACTAAATACGACTGACATGCTCGCGTGGTGTCCCCTTCCCCTGCCACAGCCTCGGCCCGGCCGTGGGGATGTGGCCGGTGGGGCTGGGCCAGCAGCAGCCGCCGGAGGGTTTTCCGTACCTGCCTTGCTTGTGCGCCTCGCCGTGGGCCTCCCGTCTCTGCCGCTGCGGCCGGCTGCACGGAAACGACAGGAAAAGGGAGAGCTGAGAGAGGCGGTCGCGGGTGGGTGGGTGAGGACATCGGGAGGGAAGCGCAGTGGGAAGCACCGGATCCCCGCGGCGTTACCTTCTGTCACACGTGCGCAATGGCTCTTACTTTTTATTTTAACCCTCTTACCGAAGGCGGGTGTCAGGCGGGCCACAGAGGGTGCAGAGGGTGGGGGTGCCAGGGGCTTGCAGCCGGGACAGGGCAAAAGGAGGTGAATGATGATTTTTGTGAGGTGGGACGCCACTGGTTTTGACTGCCTGGCAAAGGACCCCGGCAGGCGGCTCGCCTCCCTCCTCCCGCAGCCATGGCCGGTGCCCTCAGGGGCTCGGAGGGAGGCCATGCTGCACAGGCCGAGGTGGGCTGCCCTGGGGCCTCTGCCAGTGGGGAGCACAGCCCTTACATCTACTCACCAGAGGCAGCTGGGTGTTTACATAAGAAAAAAATCTTTTCAAAATATTCCAGGGGAAAAAAAAGTAAAAAACTGTGAAAATATTTGTTTCTGGTTTCATACTCTCTCCCAGCTGGCTGTCAAGAAAGCTCCTCTCAGATGTTTGGACAATATTTTACATTATCATTAAAGGAAAAGATATTGCTTTTAGCAATGTAAGTGCTAGCTTGAGCAAAAGTAACATTTTAAGCATTTAACAGTTCTAATTAATCTTTAATTAAAAGTTTAAAAAATTAGCTTCTCTCTGTAATAAACACTAACTCCAAACAACTCTACTGAGACTTTTTGCCTATTAACATACATTTCAAATCTTTCTGTAGAGATTTACAGCAGCAGAACCCCTTTTGCAATAATGAGTGTCACCATCCTGAGCACCATCATCCCTTTGGTGAGCTGTGGCCGAACTCCAGGCCTTGCAGGACGGTTTTTGCCTGGGCTGGGAACTCTCTGACAGCTGATAGCATTGGAGGGAAATTCATCTTCCTGCTGCCACAGAGAAGCAGACAACCTCCGCATCGCCCAGGTGAGGGGTGGGCACACTGGGCTGTATCACTGACTCGCCCTGGAGGGAAGCATTGGCTGAGTGGGATTGTTTTTTTCCAGAATCTGCTCTGTGCTTCCCAGAGGAGGGCTGGGAATAAGCCCACAGGCAGACCAGTGTTTGGGGGAGCCTTGAGCCGTGCAGCACCATTACTATTGCAAGGAACAGCTTCTTTGGCACTGCTTGGACCTGGGCATCACGCAGAAAAATGCACTTGCAAATGCAAAATGCACTTTCTGGAGTCTTCTACCTTGTCGATATGCCCTTGGGCTGCCGCTGACGTGTCTCGCTGCTGCCTGCTTCTCATCTGCTGGCCGTCAGGAAGTAATTTCATGTGTTTTGGGGATAAGCAGATTCTAGCGAGAAGCTGACCTACTTACATGACTTTAAAGTGCCCTAGTAAACTCTTGGCTATTCAGGAATAATGCTGGTATTCAAACAGGGATGAAGCAGGCCATGTTTGTGCAATTTCTCATTTTCATTTGTCTTTGTAGAACTTATCTAATGCTTCATGTTGGCCCTGGCCCTATCTTGCCTGTCGAGGGAGCCTTCAAGGCATGGCCATCAAGGATTCGTGGCTGAATCCTCCCTGTCCTCTGCACCCAGCAACCCCAGGTGGTTCTTCTTACTTCTTCCAGGTGATTCTCCACTGCCTCTAACTTCATTCCCTTATCACAAACCAGCTTAAAATATCCCCCATGCTCCAGCCACCGCAAGGGACTCTGTTCTTTTGTGCTTTGGTTCAGCTCCTTCACTTCTTTTTGCCAGTCCCCTTCCCCTTGTCACAGCTCTGAGGTTACCGAGCCTCCCCCACTTTCCTGCCTCCTCCTGTGGCAGCAAAACCTTTTCACCTGTTGCCAATCATTCCCCAGTTACTGCAATTTGAAACCCCATTTCTTTCTACTCAATAAATAGCTTTTCTGGTCTGGTTCCTGGGAAGTGCTCTGCTGGCTAAGTGATTAATGGCAGCTCCATCACAGGACCCCATTAGCCTGCCCGTTTGGGCTGGGAATCAATGGCAAGCTGCTACTGCTTCCCCTTGCACATCTACAGTCCCTGAGCATTTGCAGCAGACAGACGCACTCGGGAGATTCGGTCCAGACGCTGCTCACAGATTGCTCAGCGCAACTGTTTGCCACTGTGGCCACGCAGTGTGATAGTATTGTTCCTGCCTTCCCTGGGGTGACAGGCTGTCTTTAAAACTAACCGATAACTCCTTAGGTAAAATAAATATAAATAATGAACAACCTTTTTTTCCCCCCTAATGTCAATATTTATCTCCTAACAGTGAGAGTGCCTAAAGGCATTTCATGGCTCATGAAGCTCACTGAGACGCTTTATGAAAAAACAACCGCTGGAGCAGAGCGGCATTTATTCACAGTGCTCCCTGTGCATTGCCAGAGTAGCTCTCAGGCCCCTGATGGCAGCTGTGGTGATGCAACCTCTCCAAAGTCATCATTATTCCCCCAGATCCCCCCCACCGCTTCAAGGGATCATGAGATGCCTCTGCCCCAAAGGCTGAGGCAACTGAAGCTTAGGATAGCTAGGAAAAAAAAAATCAGCAAAACCAGATTTTTATCACTGTCGCTACAGACAAAAGGCAAAAAGCAGTTACTCTTTTTTTTTCAAAAGCCTGAGATTTGTTATGGCACTTATAGTCCCTCCAACACAGTAAAAAGGGTTGCAGGGTTAGGGATAACCATGTCTGATTTTCAGATGAGACAGTCCAACCATGACATCTGAAGGTCCCAGCAGGCATTTCCAAATGCCCAGCTTCGCAGTACGTGTGCCAGAGGAGTGTCAGGTCCACACTTGCAGTGTGCACCAGAAAACCCACAGCATTATTCATCTTGGAAATAAGAGCTTTTGGAAGCAACCACAACAAATGTGAAAGAAGTCATTACGTATCTTAGTGTCTTAGTTTGTAATTACTTATGCAGCATACATTTCCCATCTATAAATCATACTCTCTTTTCTCTATGGGAGGCAATATGCCTGTAGTAGGCAGTGACCTATTTTACACTCTTATTAGGATAATCTCATTAGGATCTGAGAACAATTTCTTCCTTGAGGAGTTAAATCAAGATACAGTTTCAGTTCTTCAGGAAAAAGTAAGGTCCAATGTATTTTCCTCAAAAGTGAAAGTAAGTTGCTGAAGTAATGGAGCCAGATTCACATGGTCTTTCCTGGATCCAAGGGGTGACATCCTCGAGCAACGGTGGGTTTGGCAGACTGGGCTAACACTAATGTTACTATTATCAGATTTCATGAAATTCTGGGACAGTCTGTTCTCTCCATCCCTTATGGTATTCTTAGATCTGCAAAAAGGATGGCAGATCAGAGAAGAGATGTCAGAACAGATCCTGTCTCAGAAAATATTGTTTAGATGTGTCTGTGGCATAATCTCTGTCCCGTCGGTTATTTGCATCATCAGCAACATTTTGGCTGGGGGCTGTGGCTGCAACTGACCCCAAACCTCCTACCCTGAGCGGAGGTGCCTGCTGCCCCAGGAAGCCTGGCAGCCGCTGGCTGGGGCAGAGGCACCCAGGGTGCCCGTTTCCTCTCTGGTTATCTTATGCCTGGGTGATGCCTCCACCCCTTCTCTGGTGCAGAGACTGTGGACTCTCCCCCCCTACCCTCTGAAACCAACACACGCTTAATTTTGTCAGACACAAGCTCTGCAGCTCACGCTGTGCTGTGCTGCAGCTGATCCACAGCCTCTCCTACCACTGACGCAAGGCAAGGGAGGGTGTGGATCTTGCTGACCCAGTTTTCAGCAGGACTTTTAATTGGAAAGTAATGAAAGTGATGAAAACTCCCTCATCCCTGCTAGCCGTGCCACAGCACTCGGCTCTGGGCTCCCTGTCCCTGGGTGGACACTGGTGGGCAGCTTGTGTGGTGCCTCCTGTCCTGCACCTGCTATGCCGCACAGCCTTCATGCCATGCTGGGCAGGGGAATGGCAGGAGCCGTGTTCTCCTCAGTCTGCCTGTAAAATTATGGCTGGGCAAGGCCCTGACGAAACTCTGCCCAAGGCAGAAGGACGAGGAGAGAGCAGCAGAGGCAGCCCAACTCGCTGCAGGGGACAAAGCCTTGGCGGGGAGGACACAGGAATGGCAAAGGTGTATTGGTACTACTAAAGAGCTGTGAGAAGTGTAAAGGTCTTATTAAAGACCTATGCCTAAATATTTGACTAGTTTTTGTTTCTCCCTCTGTTTTATGACCAGTTAGTGACTTGCATTCATACCACATCAGCATCATGTTCAAGGCAGAAACCAGGCAGGGGGTGCTGGGTCAGGCAATGGGGGAGAGGCAGGAAGGGGCTGGGACTGTGCGCACAAACATACATAAGGTTTCTGCAGAGAAAAAGTGGGGCAGATGCAAGGAGAGCTTGGATCTGCAACAGAGAAGAAGTGAGGCAGAGGCAGAGAGCTTGGATCTGAACAGAGCCTATGCATTGGGTGAGACTGAGGAGAAAAGAGGCTCGATAGGCAGAGATGGGGAGGGAAGGGAAACAATGGGTAAGGCCAGAGGGGAAAACATCAGAAGGAGCAGAGAGGAGACATCAGGCTCAAACAGAGCCTCATCATTGTGTGGGATGACACCAGGGGCATGGACACCCCAAACAGTCCTGCATGAGTAGGGGTGTCCCCTCACCACAGAGGGGCGGGGGACAGAGATACTGCCCAGCCCCTGGAGATGCATGAACCTCCCTGGGCTAAAGAACCTCCCAGGCTGTGTCCCAAAGGAAGGAAAGAGGTTTTGGAGCAGGGGGTTCACAGAAAGTTCCCTCATAACGTACCTTTGACTTGCAAATGAATTGGGAAGACCTTCTCAGCAAGCAGGAGATGCTGGTGGACAGGTGGTGCAGCAGGTCTGAATGAAGACTGAGGGGTAGCCCAGAGCCCAGAGAAGTGCTTTGCGGGAGGAGGAAAAGTGAGGTAGCTAAACGGGGAGAAAAACCACCCAGCACCTGAAGGAGGAGAGAGCAAACTTGCAATGGGAGGAAGCTGCTCTTATCCAGCGCCATGCACTGCAGGAGACACGATCCACTGTGTAACATACTAATTCCCAGGGATCATGTAGGATAGAAATCCACTAATTTGTACTCAAATTGGGAGCATTACAAAGTTGTGAGCTGTAAACAAGCCACTAAAAACTGAGCAAAATTAATCACGAAATATATTTTATCTTGGCATTTGGCAAATGCTTGTTTGCTTGTAATTATGTTGAGTCATGTGTCCTTATGATTAGTAGGTTTAAAGATGGTGAAGAAACGTGACCCATTGCTATTATAGGTGGTTAAATCTATGAAAAGAAATGGGGGGAAAGTGCTATTTTTGATGTTCACATCACAAAGTCTGAGAAACAGTGAGATTCAGAGCTCTTCTAGCATCTTATTTTTGAGTGATACGGAAAATTCAGTGAGAACCCCATTTTAATCCAATATTACTTGAATATAGATCAATCTGAGAAGGCAAAATACGCAGAGGCAGGAGACCTTTTAAATTTTGCACTTCCTTGGTTCTTTGCCTGGACATAAACACCGGGAAAAGAAAAAAAATGAAACAAACCTACACATATTGATTATTCACAGAAATGTCATGCCACCTGAGGTCTTGGCACTGTACCTGATGTTGCAAAAATGAAAGTGCCCCTATGTGGCAGAAATTGCATCCAGTGGGTCTGTGGGTTTGGGTTTTGTGTTCTAGCGGTTGAAAGGAAGGGTCGGAGGGAGCAGAAGGAGCGTGGCTGGGGCGCATCCTGCCAGCTGAGGAGGAGGCAAGCACGGTGCCAGGGCTCAGCTAAGTGAAAAAGAGAAATGGATGAAGGGAAGGGGAGCAACTAATGGGGCAACACAGAACATGCTGAAAGGTTTCATGTCTGCCCCAGCCTTTGAAGAAAAGTTGACTTTTAAGCAGGTGTCAGCACAGTGCAGATCAGGGAAGGGCATGTTAAGGAATATTTAGATAAATTGGAAGTATTTAAGTCAACAGAGGCTGATGGCACTTCTGCGGGAGCACTGGGAGGACCAGCTGTTACAGTCTCTGTAAACAGGTACCTCCAAGGACTCCTCACAGACGGGTGATACCCCTGAGAGAGGGTGAGCATGAACACAAAACCTGGTTTTAAGCAGGGTACAAAAGAAAGGATGTTGGAGTTTTGACGTTTGGAAAGAAACTGGGACAACTTGTGATCCGTTTGTCTGCCCCTCCAGGGATAATGAGATTATAAAGATCACTCAATGTGAATCTTTGCAATAACTGACGTCAAATCAGTCTAATGTCCTTTCTGACAGTGTAACTAGCCGTCTTAGTGTAAACAGAAGAAAAAGTAGATTTGAATGAGGTTTTTAATATTTCATTACTAAACTAGGAAAATACGGTTGAGAGGGAAGTGTGACTTTGAGCATGGTTGAAAGACCATCATTAGAGTAACTGCCATTACTTTGCTGTCAAGAGACATTAAATGTCATCTCACAGATTTCATCCTGGAAACTACTAGTCAATATTTTCAATAATAATGCAGATGGCAGAACTATAAAACTTGTGTATGACACCATGCTTGAACGAGAAACAGACAATTTGGCTTCTAAGAACAGAATTCAAAGCAGCCTCAACGGGTTGGAGAAATGCTCTGATGTCAGTAAGATAAATTTCAGTAAAAGAGAATACAAAGAACTGCATGGAGTACAGAAAAATAATTGTACAAATGCAGAATGGGGAATAACTAACTCATTATCAATACTACACTTGTCTTAGTTCCTTATTTACAGCAATGAAACCACTCTGTCTGTATAAGGGCAATCAAAAACATCAACAACTAAGGAATTTGTTCACACTACAGAAAATGCAGAATTGTAACAATTCTGCTGTTGGGCCAATGTTAAGAAATATTCATATTGGCACAGGACCAGAGACAGATTTAAAGTAAATGGACTGAACAGTAACAAGTCACCAGGTTTTCACCCAGAAGAAAGCCAAGTAAGAAACTGTTGAACCAGCACTTAAATTGTCCTTGGCACCACAGGAGTGGAAGGTAACAATTTTCCACTTCTTTGGAAAAAGAGCTCCAAGTGGAATCTGAGAAGCTACAGACTGCTTCACTGGACAAATTAGCTAGAACCATAGTAAAAAACACCAATGTTAGACACCAGATAAACATAATATATATTGAAGAAGCGCAAGAGACAGTAGGACTTTTCTTGAGGGATGTTATGCACTATAAGTATAATAGACTTCTCTAAAAAGTTAATGACCTTGTAGATGAGGGTGATCAAGATGACACAGTGTACCTCAATTTCCAAAAAGATGCTGACAGGTCCTTTCCAGAGGCTTGTAAAGAAACCAACCGGTCAGAAAGAGGGAAGTTCCCTTCATGTGAATGGTTGCAAAACAAGAAACAAAAGGAATAATGGAAAGTTTTCACTGTGAAGAAAGGTTTTCAGTATAGTCCCATGGGAATCTATGATAGGATCTCTGTTGTTCAATAAATTTATAAATTATTTGGGAGAAAAGAATAATTACTGGCAACAATGTTTACCGAGGATATGTAACCGTTCAAAGTAGTCACAATCAGAACTGGGAGTGGAGAATTACGGCAGGGCCTCATGATGCCAAGTGACTTCAGATAAAATGACAGCAGAAATTCAGTGTTAGTAAATTCAGAATAGTGTACATTATTTTGTACTTTGTATTTTTGCATTTTTTCAATGTCCTTTCAGAAACAATGTTAAGACAGTGATGGCCTCCAAATCAGCTGTTACTGCTAGAAAGACATTGAGGTGCTGGAGCATGTCCAAAGAACGGCAATGAAGCTGATGAAGGGTCTAGAAAACAAGTCTTACGAGGAGCGGCTGAGGGAACTGGGGTTGTTTAGCCTGGAGAAGAGGAGGCTGAGGGGAGACTTTATCACTCTCTACAACTACCTGAAAGGAGGTTGTAGTGAGGTGGGGGTCGGTCTCTGTTCCCAAGTAACTAGCAATAGGACAAGAGGAAACGGCCTCAAGTTGCACCAGGGGAGGTTTAGATTGGGTATTAGGAAACATTTCGTCACCAACAGGGTTATCAAGCACTGGAACAGGCTGCCCAAGGAAGTGGTGGAGTCACCATCCCTGGATGTATTTAAAAGACATGTAGATGTGGTGCTTAGCGACATGGTTTAATGGTGGACTTGGCAGTGGACTTGATCTTAAGGGTCTTTTCCAACCTAAACAATTCTTAGTGTCATTGTGGCTATTTCTTTATAGAAAGAGTAAAGCAAGAGAAGAGAGAGAGAGCTCAGAGGTGGAAAGGGCTTCCAGGCAGCCTAGCAGGGCTCTCCAGGTGAGAAGGGAGGTAGCAGCCGAGTGATACGGTGCAATTGTATAAAATCGGGAGTGGCATGGTTAGAGTGAACGGGAATTTGTTGCTCCAGACTTTTCACAACACATAACAAGGAGAAGAAATTTGAAAGGAGGTACATAAACACGGCATGTCATCACACTGTGAAATTCACTCTCACTGGAAGCTGTGAGTGTTACAAACACAGGTAATGTGGAAGATGACTGTTTATAGAAGACAGTCCAGCAGGAACATTTCAGATGTGAATCCAACTCCTGAATCAGGAAATCAAACCATTTATATGTGCTCAGGAGGAAGGAAACTGCTTTGCAGTATCTTTGGGTTTGTTTGGGTTTTTTTTTTTGCTGGGCTGCAAATCATAGGTTTTTAGAGTCTGTTATGTCTTCTCACACCAGCTCATAAAAGACATTGGAGTAATGGTGGGCTAGAAGACAACATGAAGCTGCTGATCCTGAGCAAGTTACATGGTAGCAACATTGACTGGAGATATTATCAGTGAAGTGGTGCAGTACATGGGTGTATGAACATAGCTACAGAAGTACCAGTAGAGGTAATGTTCTGCCATGAATCACCTGAATAAAGATAGGAAGCTATGTGAACTGTAGACTCAAAGTAAGTTCTAGAAAGGCTGAAAGGAGGCTCATGATAATGGTGAAAGTAGAAAATATCATTTTCAAAGCATCATCATTTGCAATGATAAGCAGAAAGAGGACACTTTTGGCTGGCTTGTGAGAAAAAACCACAAGACTTGCAAGAAAAGCTGTCATGCAGGATTGAAGTTACTTGAAAGAACAACAGGGATGGAAAGGAAAAATGGAGAAATAGCAAAGCAATAATGAAAAATAAGTTAATGTATAACAAGATAAAGAACATGAGCACTGTTGGACAGAAGAAAAGAATTTCTGGCAAGTAGAAAAAGAGATAAGACAGGCAGCAGCAACAGCTGCCAGAGGAGAGCAGGAAGTTACAGAATAATATAGATTTAAAAGCAACTGGAGAAAATCTGGCAGAATTATGTGTCAGGGGAAATGGCTGTGCCTAGGGTCAAATAAATGAGGCAGGTGAAGCAGAGGGCAAAGAAAATCTGGGACAAAAAAAGAGAAAAAGCAGGTTGGAGAACAGGAGGAACCTTGAATGGGGGAAAGAAAAGGAGTGAAGAAGATGAAGGTGAAAGGAGGAAAGGGAAAGGCAAGTTACCAACAGGGGAGGTGGAGAGATTCCAGCTCCATTGGCCTGAAGCCCACACTGGGCTTCTTATTGCTCTCCTGATACCCGGCACTGTAGGTCCATTCGGTGTCAAGGTACAACGCAAACTGCCGATCTTAAAAAGCAGTGCCCTCGGAGCTGCGGGTGCTCAGCGCTCCAGTGGATTTGGCTCGCTTTTGATAATGTGCTCCTATAGGCGATGCTTTCAACAGGCATTTTATGGGCTTATCGTGGACTCTGAAGATCTGATCTAAAGACAGCTTGCATTAGTAAGCTTTGTTCATGCAAATACATGCTTTCAGGATCAATCCTGAAGATAAGATACAAGAGCAAAAGTCCAAGACAAGAGAACAGGTTAAGGATTGCTGGGAGGTAAAGGAAGAAATCCTGTTAGGGATGAATTTATAAGGTCAGAGAAAGCGTTTGGAGGGCAAGAAGGTAGGAGCTGCCCTACGTGTAGGAGGCAGCCTCAGTGAGGATACCAGGATAGCCATGTGTCATTTACAAAGCACAGGGAGCTTGCACACAACGTGGCCAGGATTCAGAGGAGCTGACAACACAGAAGTCCTATCCGAATTTAACAAAAGCGAGGGAAGGTAACCTTAATGTTGCAAATATTCAGGATGATGCTGAGCCTCTGAGAAAGGACCAGGAAGAAACAATGACCATAATGATACAGGGTGGCTCCCATCACTTAAGAAGAGTGTCACTAACTGTAATAACATCTGAAAATGTCATAAAGAGAAAGATCTTTGGCCATGAAAGAGACCTTGTCATAACAAGCCCAGGGCTTATTGTAGAGTATGTCATTCATCTGCTGTAAAAGATAGCTCTTACTGACAGAAGCGTGGACAGTGAGTTCTAGAGGAATAGAAAATGAGTTGCTATTTGGAGACCAGAGTGAGGCAAAATGATTGTAACACAGCCAGGGAATGGTAGGGACATGACTGAAAACACGAAGAGGGTCTCTTAGCTAAGATTAAACAAACATCATCTGAAAATATTGTACAGTGAAATCTCTTCTGCTGAGAGTTGTTTGTCTGAAAGGTGGTTATAATGCTGTCCAGGGAGATTTTAGTGTTAAAAGAGATTTTTTTTCCCAGCAGTTAGCTCTGGCAGAACAACCTGGGCTCAGCTCCAGGCCATTTGTTTTCCTATTACTCATCCTCTCTAGCAGATTCTGCAAGTCTAATTAGCAACACAGGCTTTGGCCCCTTTGTTGGCATAACGATGTTGTGACCTTTAGTGACCCTTTATACCCTTCTAGTGACCCCCGTGCAGCCTGGTGGCTTTCCAAGAGCCTGAGCAATTGGGAAAGCAGCAGCCAGCCCTCTTGCCGGTGCTCCGGATCTCAGCTCCTTCCTGTAGGGGTTTTGGCACTGTGGATTTAGCAGGAATAAAAAGCTTTGCAAACCCTGCAGGGTTTGCACTCGGCTGGCTGCAAACTGCGAACAGGTCCTCAAGGTGAGAAAGGTTTTATTTTCATACTGCTGCTCTTTCAAGTGGAATTCCTTTGAGGTGATTTGTCCTGGAGATTAGCAAAAGTAAGTAGCTGAGTCTTTGACTGGCACACAGACATTTTTACAGTGAATTGCAATATTGGAGGGCTCTGTAATAAGTCCCATGCAATAAAGCTATCTACTTTGCTGCTTTCATTGTGACTGTATGCATACTTTGACCTACACTCATTTGCCATGTTCTTGTCACACTCTGCACTGTGTCCCAAAGCTTTATTTCAGGAATTATTTGGGACTTCTTGCAAAATACCTGTCATGCAAACCCAGTCCCCAAAGGACTGTGCTGCATGCATGGATTCTTGTGGGGGAAACCATGCCTGTCTGCTCACCCTTCTTCAAGGTGGTTCTGTCTCAGGATAGAATGGCTACCTTGGGATACCTGCAGTGCCAGAAATTTTAACAGAGAATATGTCTGACACTGCAGCCTCCCATTCACCGTATCAGCAGAAATGCAAAGGCTGTGGGATCAGCAGATGAAAGGGCAGCCCTGTGGGATATGGGCAGGTGAAAGGACAAGCCCTGGGGCTGAAAACTTCAGAGCAAATGGTGAGTTTTTATTTGAAAGCAGAGTCCAGAGCAAGTGAGTCTCCTTGGAAGAAACTAATACTTGCAGAACGGCACCGTCCAAAGAAACAAGCTAAAAGCCTGTGTATTTCCTCCATCAGCTGCACCATGAGAATCAGGAGCAAAGCTGGACATGTCTGTCAGGGACAGCAGGATGCTGGCAGCACACCCAAGGTGGCAGGTCTCTACAGCAGGTGCCTGCACCTCCTGCCAACACCGGTGGCTGGCGCTGAGCCCTGGCAGTAGGGCAAGCAGATGGTCTTGTGCCCCTAAAGGACTTCTGGAGGCTAGGGAGGCCATGGGTGCAAATTAAGTTGCCCTGAGCATCCTGCAGTGGTGTGGAGCCAGCCTTTTCCACTCTGAATAGATTTCCCCAACCAACCTCCAGTGAGGCATGTGGGTCTCATCAGAAGACAAAAGCTGCAGTCAAGGGATGGATTTCCATCCTGGTCCTTACCATAAGCCTTATGGAGCAAGAGATAACAGCACACAGAGAGGAGTAACAAAGCCAATTGCTATTACTGCTTCCGCATAATGGATATTCAGGGCTGAGTCTTGAAGGGCGGGGAAACAGAGTCAATAACAAAATGTTCGGGAGCAATCTTCACTGCAAGCTTTTTCTGATGTTATATAGCACACCCCCCCTTGCTCTGTTTTTCTTCCAGGTCTAATTCTGTGATGGAAAAAGGCTTTGACTTTGACTGAAATGCAAAAGAACCGTGCCTACTTCAAAACTGTCTTATACGATCAGCATCTTCATGTATAGGGAACTACATGTGAGCGCAAGAAGGACTGGCTGTACCTCTAAGACGAGGTATCCTGCCATACACAGATGCCAAACATGATCTCCCACTGCGGGGCTGCAATGGAGACCGTGACCACAATCCCAGGAGGTCAACAGGAGTAATTCTGCACCTGCATGAGGACTGTACAAATACTGCACCAAGTCCTGATGTCAACCCTGAAAAAGCAGTGAAGGGACAGAGGGAAACAAGCAAATGATTGAGCCAAGGTTTGGGAAACATCCTACACTGAGAAATATAAGAAGCTTAATCTTCTGAATATATCTAAGTGGAGATGACGAGGGAGCTTGATCCACGTGCAAGTACCTGGGTGGAGAAGAAATGATCTAGCATAGAACAGGAGCAAATGGATGGAAGCCGAATTTAAAAACTTGTGATCCTATTCTGAGTTTATTTGACATTGAAGGTAATTATCGTAAATTAGGGGTTTGTTGTACAGTTCATACAGAAAGCTTTGTCGTTTGTGCTCAGTAGGAAATCAGATGGATGACCATAATTGTCCTTTTTTACCTTGCAAATTATAAGGCTGTTAAAACCATTGGTCTCTTGTGGCCTATCCCATCACAGGAGAAAGTGAGCGCTGTGCTGGGCACCACGCTGCTGATGGACAACCCTACAGTCATGCGCCAGTGTTGCTCCTCTCTCCCCATCAGCCCTCCTCAGCATCAGTACTGCTCTACTGAGGCAGAAATAGGCCAGCAATGACCTCCCAGGCCAGCGTGGGCGTGCTGGGAGGGCAGTGGACCCAGTTCCTCAGAGCCACGACACCTCAGGGCTTTTTGGTGGGCTTGTCCTGGCACAATTACACTGTATATACAAAGCATGGGTGAAGAGGCAGTTCGTACATGAACTAAATAGGTATTTCTTTTGCATTTTGAAATATTTTTAACACTCTGCTGCTGTGATTTTTTATATTGTCACTTAATTGCACTGACACTGTTAAGTGTTTGGAGCAGTGGGAGTTTTCGTTAAAGATGCTAAAGAAGAACATGGCTGCGTGTACGCATTCCTCTCTGCTGGGCGCTTTTCAGCTCAAATGGTGGTACCTTGCTTCTCACCCCTTTATTTTGCTACAGCCAGCATATCACCTCCGCTGCCACTGTCATGAAGCCTCAATGAAAATAGAGGTTTTGTGGCTGTCTTTCCTCCATACTGTCTCTGGTAATGCATCCCCCGGGGGTTGGTCACAAACAGAGCCACTGCATCCATTTTGCCAGTTATACCTCCATGAAGGTGGCGTCACTGCTAACGCCATTCCCTATGTATAAAATGGCTCATGGACACCCCAGTGCCAACCAGGACACTGCAGTCACTCTGTAATGCAGCCCTGACTTGCTACAAAAGCTACAGGAAAACAAAAGTGCACTGCACTTTCCATCCCTTCCACCTTTCAGTCATTCTTCCTGAAGGCTAGCAGGAGTGGTTTGAATTCCTCAGGACTGTGTCATTCCTGCATTTCCATCCCCAAACACTTTATGGTATTGACGGTGATACAGAGTCACTACAGAACAGAAACAGCGACTATAGCAGAGCAGAAACGACATAAGTTCAGTCTGTCACAAGCAGATCTACACAACATTTGAACAGAAAATGAAATGTGTCAGCTATATTCTCCAAAAAAACACCCAAAAGCTTTTTCCTCCAGATGTACCTTGTTATGTGCCTGAGTATAAAAATCCTCATACAAAGTTCCAAATATTCCCCAAATAGAATATAAGTAATCAGAACTCAGTTGTAGCAAAAAACCTTCCTCAACTCAAAACCTCCTAAAATGGCTGTCTACAAGATAGTGGGAGAAAAATGTCACATAATAGTCTTTTTGTAAGAGGGAGAGAGAGAAAGAGAAGAATAGAGAATATTTTAAATTTTTAAAAATATCCTAATTCAATACACTGAATGCTCTTTCTGTTTCCTCTAATAACTGACCATAGCCTGGAAGTTTGCAGAGAGACTTTATTTTTTTTCCTCTCAAAAGCTCTATAAAACAAATGGTATAGGAATAATAAAATAAATTCTGAATGTGTTCATTTGAGGTCTCAAGTCAATCTAATCTTCAGTGAATGCAGCAAACCTCATGGACCAAAATTTCCTCACCACTTTCATGTAAATACTCTACCATATTTTAACCACCATAAACATGAGCAAGTGCTTCTTTTTTTGCACCCTTTCAAACTTTGAGATATCTCACAAACGCCTTTTTTGGGGGGGAGCAGTGATTTTCACTGTAGAAAATGCATTAACACTCATTCATTGGCAAAAACAGCAACAGAAAATATTTTTGACTGAGAGATCACAACCTGCAAATGCAAACTCTAATTATCTGTTAGTCATTATATCTTCACCTGAAACATTACATTTGTCCGAACTGTAGCTATTTGAATGTAAAAAAATAAGACTCACCTGCCTTTTTTGTATACCTCATGTATTTCTTTTCCTTGTCGGTGGGCTCTGCATTCAGTGGATAAAACCCATCCCCACAACAGGAGGAAGATGCTAAAATGCATTTTATGGACAGTCAACATGTTACCTGAAGGTTCTGTATCCAGAAATAGTCCATACAAGAAGAAGAAAACCAAAATGTAGATCCTGTTTCTCTTTTTAAGACATTATCGGTCTGATCGTTATTGAAAGGATGTTTACTCATACAAAAAATCATCCTGCAGTATTTAATCTGGACAGTGGGGAAAGCAATTTCCACTAAACCTATAAATCCTTCTACGTCAGACGACAGGGATTTTCTAGCAGTGTTGAATTCACATATTCTCAGAGAACAATTATTTTTTGTCCAAACAGGCTATTTTATTAATTGGTTTAAATTGAACCCTTTTCAAGTACTTGTGGGATATAGCGTATATATATTTCTGCCTGGTTAACCAAAGTAGTGCAATTGGTCAGGCAGGTGTCATTAGTCACTCTTTAATCACCAAACTTATCTGTGTAGCATGATGTTAGTTACAGGCATTGCAATAGATTGAAAAGTGTTGATAAACATGCATCAGTTTCCAGCAAAAACTCATTTCCATTTAGCTCTACAAACAATATTTTGATCCTGTGTGGTTTTCTACATTACTTTAATATACAGTGGTACTGTGGCTGGAGTAGTTGGTGCTTTCAGGACTTGTGTCACGTACCTCACTGCTCTGCTGAGCAGGGTCTCTGGAAAGTATCCCGGTGTGCAGAGGAAGGCGGGGAGGACAGCATGGGGGAGACAGCTCTCCTCTCTGCATGGGGCTGTTTGGAGGGATCCTGCTGAAGCAGAGCAGCAAATGCCAGAGCTGCAGGAGAGCTCGGGGGGCTGATGTGCTGGGTCTCACGTGGCTGATAAAATCCTCATAAGTGCTAAAGAATGTAAAACAGCATGAGCAGAAATACGTGGTCGAGCCAGCCACATTGCCCATCTCTTCAGAGCTCACCCCCTCCCTGCATAACCCACAGCTCCGTGTTTACTCTCCTTCTCCTCTGTGCCTCCCCCCAAGGCCTTGCAGCTCTGGTCCCACCTGTGCCTTATCATGGAGATGTTGCCCCATGCTCTGCAGACACCACCAGCCTTGTCCCACCCCTTTGCTGGTGAGGCTCTTCTTCCCCTGCCTGTTACCCATGGATTCTATTTTAAAGCAGTTTGTCAAGTCACTTGACAAACTCTTTTCATGAAAGCCCTTCTAAAAACCCTGGGGAGCAAATCTCTACCTGGTCTAATCTGCCGTGGCTTTACTGATTTCAGTGAGCATTTACACTGCCTCAGGATCCACAGGAACAACACATCGAAAGCCACTGAATTTCATTCCATCAACCAAGATTCAATGTAATGATTTGTTGGGCTAAAACATTTCCTACACAAAGTCACGCAGGCTTCAAGAGAAGGCAATCCGTCACTAGCAGTTTGTTGCAATGGTTAATCACTGTTACTGTTCAAAGAAGTTGTACCCATCTTATCTTTGAAAATTATCTGCATTCAGTTTCCACTGATTCACGTATCCTTCTCAAAGAGGATAAAAAGTACCTTAATAACTGTTCTTTTCACCTGTGGTGATATTAGGTCTGCTATTCTCTGTCTTTGCAATAATTTATATGAAGTTTTGGGACATCTTTCATCAAAGGAACCTTTTCTTCTCTTTGAAATACATTTTTGTTACTTCATACACATTTTTTTAAAAGTGCTGGTCCCTTGCTCATGCACCAGAGGCGCAATGAGGATTGACAAGCAAAGGATAACTATGAATTCACTTAGCTCCCTGGAAAAGCTGGAGGTCCCTTGGTACACATGAGAGGACGGAAACATTCGTCCTCTCACTAACAGAGGGAATTTACTAAAAGAAGATATAGAGAAGGCAAAAAAAAGTGTTCAATTCCCTTTTTTTGCATTGTTGTTCATAGAAAAGTTCAAATATGATTCAAAGAAAAATCCTGGAACAAAGCAACAGACAGCTTCTAAACTCCCAGAATAAAATGACTGAATGAGGGACAGACATGGACTCATCAAGAACAAACATGTTGAACAAACTTATTTTCTTTCCCTGACAGGCCAACAGACTTCATGGCTTGGGGAGAAGCAGTAGATTTAGATAAGCTTGCAACACCATCTCACATGACATTCTCATAAGCAAGAAAGGGAAGCCTGGTCTTGATGAAATGTTGGTGGGATTGATACCTATTGGTAACGTTGCTACCTTTAGCTTGGTACCTATTGGTAACGTTGCTACCTTTAGCTTGGTTTATCTTGCTGTACTCCAAAGGCAGTTATCCATGACTCCCTATCAACGTGCAAGAAAGTAGCAAGTTTTGCAAATGATCTGCAAGTAAACTGAACCAACTGGATGCTTAACCCAAAGAGAAGGCTTGACAAGGGTAGAAATGGCACAGTATATAGAATCATAGAATCACTAAGGTTGGAAAAGACCTCTAAGATCATCAAGTCTTTAGGTATGTAACAGTTACTTCAGAGAGAAGAATACTCTGTTCCAAATGGCCATGGTATACAGAACACAAAGTAAAGGGCTGAGAGATTAGTAAGGGAAAAATGAGGTTAGATACTAGATTAGATACTAAGAAAATCTTCTAACAATAGGGACGGTGGAGCATTGCAGTAGATTACATGGGAAGAGTTTGCAATTGCTGTCATTAGAAGTCACTAAGACAGGTATAGCTGATCCTGCCTTAGGACACCGTGCCACCTCCAGCTCCTGCTCAGCTCAGGGGCCCACTCGGCACCCACCCACTGGCACTGCTTTCCCTGCTCCAGGGCTTTATCCCTTCAGTCACTTTGTTCCTCAGAGTTCGATGAGACCTTGGGCTTTTACTTAGTTACTGAGGCCATCTAAATGCAGGTTTCCCAGGCTGCCTGGGACTCTAATCCTGTATTTCCTGGGTTTTCATTAACAAAGGATGGTGAGAAATGTCACAAAAGTAAACATTTCATTCCATTTGACCCAACCATATTATTATAATAGACAAGAAAGATGGGGACACACTTTTTAGCAGGGCCTGTTGCAACAGGACAAGGGGTAATGGTTTTAAACTGAAAGAGGGTAGATTTAGCCTAGATATAAGGAAGACATTTTTTACAACGAGGGTGGTGAAACACTAGAACAAGTTGCCCAGAGAGGTGGTAGATGCCCCATCCCTGGAAACATTCAAGGTCAGGTTGGACGGGACTCTGAGCAACCTGATCTAGTTGAAGATGTCCCTGCCCATCACAGGGGAGTTGGACTAGATGACTTTTAAAGGTCCCTTCCAATCCAAACTATTCTATGATTCTATGATTCTAAGTTTCATAAAATAAACACATTTTGAGCTAACCAAAGATACACTTTTTCCATTTGACCACAGAAAAGTCAACTATTTGCCCAATTCTATTTATAACCTATCTCCAAAATGAGAGCATAGTCAGAAGAAAAAGTTGAGTCTTTTTTTTTTGCCCTTAATTCAGCTATGTACTGGGACGCTGACCTTGTCAGGAGCAGAAATCCAGTCTGGAGAACAGTCACACAAGCCACCAGCCACCATAGGGAACCAGGAGTACTTTCAGTGCCCAAGAGGGCAAGGCACAATGCAGTGTAATTGTCTGCCACAACGATAACTCCATTCAAATCATGAATCAGGACTTCTCATTTAATTAATTACCCAAAGCTTCAAATAGTGCAGTAATACACAGTATGTGTCGTGTGAATACCCCTGGAGCTATAATCAGACTGCAGCAACCACACATAAAAGAGCCCATAGCATTTACATTTTCTAACCTCTTCATAACAGGTGTCTGCCTTTATCTAAAAGCTTTTAATGCAAACGTGGATTAATATGTCACTGTATCTCTATTGTGATTTATGTTTGCAGTACCTGGGGGAGCACAAGGGTACCTGCATAATTGATAGGATGCTGTTTGACTTCTGGAAAGTTATTTCCCCTGTGCAGCTCTGTTTCTTTCAGAAATGGCACTCTGTGTCTCCAGGGCACACTGTCAGAGTATAGATTTTTACTTCTTTAGTGCCTTCAGCCATGGGTATTGTCAGAGACTTCAAAAATCAGGCTTAATATGAAGTTAGTGGGGTTTCTGAATCCATTACTTGTGTCCCTTTTTAACAAGTGTACTTCCATCCTTTGAGACATTCACGGGAGATACATGCTCACTCTGCATAAGGTGAAATATATCAGCTGGATCCTTCATGTTTGTTGGATGTAGAACCATTTCCTAGGAGGATATTAGTACAGATGATGAATAAAATTTGATCAACCTGGGGATAAGTGGCATATCCACTGAGTTTCACTATGGTGGTGTCAGCAGAGCTGGTGGCCATTCATAGCAGTTGTAGCTCTGCTCTTTGTGTGACTTGAAATCAAACTCTCCAGGAAGTTGAGAAGATTAGAGAAGTGTGAATACATGTATTTACACTGAGGTGATTAAAACTGAAGAAGCCCATGCAGAAAAGCAAAGAAGATATTTCCTCTGCAGGCACAAGAGGCAAATAGACTGTGTGGGGAGCAGAGACCAGGAGCTGCTGGCAAGAGTGGGGCAGGGGAGAATGTCCAAACAGGAAGATTTTACTTTTCAGTGTTAAAGATAATGTATGAGCTGGCATAAGTGCACACCAGGATGGGAGTCACGCCACTTTATACTGGCCAAGGATTTCACCGCAAATAGCTTTGGGGCTTTATTATCGTATTTGTCTTTATGGCCCTGCTCCTTTCTGGTCTCTCTCGCACCCCTCGTTTATAATATCACATCGGAGCGGGTTCACATGCTCTTCGTGGTAAACACTGGGACTTCTCCAGGTAGTAATGAAGACATTAGTGGACCCCAAGAAATCATAAACACTAATGAATAATTAGATTTCCATGCAACATGAATGGCAGGGAGGAGAGATGTGCCAACAAACCCATGACCTCAAGCCTTCTTATCACAGAATGAAAATCAGATAGAGGCAAGGCACTGTACATGTGCCTCTAAGCCGCTATAAATCCCTAAATGGATTGTACTCTGTATGAAAGGCAAGGGAAATAGGCCAAGCCTGCACTGGGCAGAAACCTGAAAGGCTACAGCAAACAATGCAGTGCTTCAGGACTAATGCATTCAGTTGCTGTTTCTCACTGCTGAAATGAATAACAATGCTACAGCACCACAATGAGGCAAATCTTTATTACCACTCCCGTTTCATTAGAACTCTTTCCTCGGGGATGGGAAAGAGCTTTCCTCAGTCTTTGTCCACCGAATGCTTCTTTTCTCCCCACATGATGTGTCGTTGTGCCCGTAGAGACTTATTTGAGTTCATAAGTGTCTTTACCTGACCTTACACTCTGTTTGAGAGATTATGTGCACTGCGTGCTGAGCTGTGTCCTTTTGTTTCAGCTCATTCTGCAATTTCCCGGAGCTGCGTTAGCTGGATTAGGCGGCTTTGTGTGTACTTGGCCATGGGGCACCAGACCTTTTTGCATGGAGGTTCTGCTGCTAAAACTGGAAAAAGATACTTTAAAAAGTAAAAGATAAATAAAAGATTAAAAGACACTTTTAGAAAAATACTTTAATTTTAGCAGTTTAAGAGGGCTGAATTGAAATATTGAAATATGCCCACCGCAGCCTGTTGGAAAGTATTTTTGTCTGCTACTAGCAGATACACTAGAGGAGGCAAATATGGGATGCTATGGGTGTTACGGATTCCCCTGACGCTCGCTCTCTGTATGTCCTAATACCCAGAGCATACAGTACACTCATTTACCAGGAGGGAGTGCTCCCTTAAGGGTATGAGTTTAGCTCTGTTGGAAGATCCAGAACTAGAAGGTATGAAAGCATTCAGACTGGATTGAAATTATGCTTTGCGCATCCTGGATAAGGACTAATTTCACTCTGACTACTAGATGCTGGTCCTCAGCCCTCCTATTCAGCCCACGCCATTCCCCTTTTTTGCAATAACATTTCTTACACATAGAACCCTAGCTAAATAGGGTTTCCCAGTTTCCTCTACTGTTCTCGCAGCCCATCTGCATCACCCCCATGGGGAATTTCATCAGTAATACGCTAAGGGCCCCTGCCTGTCAACCAAGAAATAATTCAAAAGACAGCAACAAAATGGAAGAAAAAACAAGGGTGATGAGACAGAAATTCTTATACACAAACACCGAGACTCCAACAGGGCCATCTCGAGGCAAAAGCTAATGCAGGTATGAATGACAGCTATAGAACTGTCAATAACAATTCAGAGAAGATGGAAGTGCTTAATAAAGGAGTTGTTCTGCCAATATTCAGAGGGGATTAAATGAACAACTGAAGTAATTGCAGCCCTCAACCTGACACTGATCCCAGGCAAAATATTGGAATGGCTGATATGACACTCAATAAATAAAGATTTAGAGGATAATTTGATTAATGTCAATTAGCATGGCTTAAAAGAAAAATCTTTCCAAGCTAATCCTTTTTTGATTAATTTAAAATGTGTTTGCTGGAGGAAATGAGGCTATGCAATGTGCTTCTGTAAGGCATTTAATGTTGCACCACACGACATTTTGATTAAGGAACTGCAACAATACAATAGCAAGATAAAATAAGGAAAATATTTTAAAACTGGATAAAAAACCCATATTGAATATGACTGTAAATGGCAAATCTTCATCAGGCAATGCAATTATCTCCCCAGAGAGACTGGTTCTTTATCCTTTTCTGTTCTTGTCAATAAGCAAGAATAAAACACAGACTGCTTCCTGAATAAGCCTGCAGTGGCATGAAGTACATAAGAAAAACTGAAGGATCACTGATGAGGAGTAAATGGAATATCACAGGGAAAGGCCCAGAAACTACTAGTGTCATTTGACTACAGCTTACTGCAAAACCATCCATCTAACAGTCAAGAATGTGGGTCATAATTTTAGGATAAGGAGGAGAAATTCTGGACATCAGTGGAGAATTGTCTTGGAAAACTAGCTGAACAGTACCTTCCCATACAAAAAAACATGGCCAAAATTTGCTAGCTTGTGTGTTTAAAAAAAGGAATATTGTAAGAGTATGAAAGTTATATTACCTCTTTACGTGATGATGCAGACTGTTTGAATGTTTAAAATTAGAGTTCTCCTCTATCCAGCAAGCTAAAGATTTATTAAAATAGCTTTATTAGATCTGTTACAAGATCCAGTGTCTGGAAGACCACAGAAGACAAATTTGAAATAGAAATAAATTAATTTCTGTTTTTTTAACAATAACAATAGTTTGTTTCTTTACAAGTGTATTTTTTAACTGAAGAAAGTATGATTTTCTGAAGGATATGGTCTAGTTGTCAGACAGGGATAAATCTAGGGAAGTCCAATAGCCAGTGACATAAGGAAGGGCTGATTAGATGATCAAATAGTCAACGAGCTCAGAACCACCAATTATTGGCACCAGCTAACGTGGCAAATTCTAACAGTGCTTTTGAAAGACAAATTTATTTGGATCTGACTACTTTTGCTGAATTTGGCAGTGATAATTAACTTCGGAGGGTAGTATGTTATAACAGTTAAGTAATTATTGGTCAAAAAGAGGTTCTTAAACAAATAATAGATTATAACAATTTGTATTTTTAAAAGCAAAGACAAACAAATATCACAATATTCTCCCTTGGTAGATGTACTCTGAGGTACACAGTGGTTTTCAGTAAGCTGCTTCTTGGAATCACCTACTTCATCACTGGTGGACCCACCAGCCAGCCACGAACGATCTGCCTGGCCATGGCTCACAGGACTCCCACATTTCAAATACGGCTTCAGCATCACTTTTAACTTTTTCAATCAAACACTAGGCATCTGTATAGCTTATCTTGGATTTATTCAGGGATGAACACATGAACAGGACAACTGAGAGAAACGTTTTTAAGCTACATAGTCTACTGGCAGCCTCTGGACTGTGTCTGAAGCACTCTGCACAGAGTATAAGGAGCCGGGGGGCTCGCCTGTCCAAATTCCTGACCTGCAGCACGGACAGCTAGGTCCAGGCCAGCCATCAGGAGGTAGCTGTCTAAGTCAGTCAGGTGCATTGCCTTCCAGCAGAGGCTGTCTCGCTGTTGAGGACAGCAGCCGGGTGCAAAGAGCTGTGCCGTGGGATCCTCCTCATGGGCTTGTGAGAGTATTTTTTCTAAGTGTGCAGAGTGAATGATGTGATTAATGTCAGCAAGTCCCACCTTTCTATCCTTGTTTTGTTCTGATGTAATCTCGTACGTTGAATGCCCGTGGACAACCTGTCCCAATGGCTTCCTACATGTTTCCCCTCACTGCAGTCACTGCAACCTTTTACTTTTGGCACGAAGATATCCAGGAGCTTTTGTTTTCCTCTGTGAATATGCTGCAGCATCTCCAGCTCTGTCAATTCTGAGATATTTCATGGTTTTGCACTAACATTGGAACATGACTGTAGATCGGGGCAGCTCTAACAACAATATTCCTTGAATTTCTGTGCTGACATGATGTTAGTCTGACATTTGGATGTACTGAAGCTCTGTGAATTACACATGGTCATTTGGAAAATTACTGGTTGGCTCCTTTTCCGCAATAACTGATCTTCATCACTATAACACTAATGCCTCAAAGCAGCAATAAAAAATGAACCAAAAAGGTGTTATGAACTGCACAGAAACACACCAGGAATAGAACAGCAAACAGGAGCCACAAATTTGTAACGCGCAATTCTGATTTCAGTAGCCAACTTCTAAAAGCTGCTAGATGGGTTATCACAGATAAACTTGTCTGACAGAGTTTCACCCCCACCACTGGTACCGTTTATGGCCTCTAGATCTCAAACTGCCTGCAGTCCTTCTAGGTCTTCAGATCTGTGATGAAACAGAAATGCCCCAGAATGCCAGCAGACATTCCCCACTGTGTCTCCCTTCAACCTGTTGCCAATAAGTGTAACCCCACTGGTGTTTAATTGCTCTGTCCTCCAGATTTACATAGGTGAACTGGAGTTATTTTAGACCATTTCCTCAACCAATGAATTCCCTGACAAAAAATTCTTGTACTAGATACAGCTTGGATTTGCACTCTTTCTTAAAATTTTATTCTAACTGAAACAATTGCCTGCTTTATTGTCTCCAAGGATCTCAATTTAGCAAAACATTCATTTGCTCAGTTTGTCTTACTGCTGTTGTTAATGTCGTTATACAAATAGTGGGCTGAATCCACTGTGAAGCACATTGTGTATCTCCACCAGCTTAGCTTCTACCCCTTGTCTGCAGATACCATATGGTGTAATATGGGAAGATACAAGACTGTAATTAATAGAACATTAGTCTGATTGGAATATTTAACTGAAATAAAATACTAATAAGAGGTCTTGTTTTGCAGCAAGAGACTGCAAGTGTATAGGAATCAACAGATGATTATGTAGCATAGAAATCACTGCCATTGGCAAATGAGCAAGCTTAGTATGTGTGTAGAGCTTCTTGAGTATTAAAGCATCCTGCTTGTCCCTCTGATGAATGAGAGGGTTCCTCAGGTGTCAGCACAGACTGTTCCTGGAAGTTGCTTATGTCACAGAGGGAAACAAAACCATAAAAATGCACCCAAAGAAACCAACAAGTTGGTCTGCCAGACTGACCCAGGGAAAACTTCCTTTCAGATTACAGAACTGGCGCTCAGGCTAATCCTGGGCACACATGAAGAACACATCAAGCAGATACCTAAAAGCTTTTCCAGGACAAGTCTGAAGAGGAGACCTCAGTGCCCAGTGTCCTGCCTCCATCTGTCGCCAATCTCCACTGCGCTATCAGAAGACAAAACCAAAGCCTCCCTGCCCTTTCTCTCATCCAGATAAAATGTATGAAGAAGAGCAAGTGTGGCAGTGTCCCAGTCTTTGAAGGTGACTGGATCAGTACTGAAATATGTATCTTAAATCCATGTGATCCAAACAAATTACAACCATCAGCTTCCCTTACCCTTATAAAGAAACAGAGCAGATGGATGCCCAAAGCCTAAAAACTCATTTGCATAAACTCATCAAACCTCATCTTGTAATGCTTTCGCTTCTCTGACCTCACTTTTTGGTGGGTAACACAGGTCCTCAACATTACTGATGGATAGTTAGAAATCTTCTAGTTTCCAGTTTTGCATTATTCATTTCTATTCATTTGAACCTGTATCAGTTTACCCTTTGACATCAATAATTCTCCTTGTCTGGTATTTATCCTTCCTGAAGTGTCCACAGACTGCAATCATATGCCTTCACAGCCGTGATTTTGCAAGGCTCAAAAAGGCAAGCTCTTTAATTCTTTCCTTGTAAGACAGCCTCTCTATTTCCCTAACCATCCCAGGAGTCCTTCCCTCCACCTGCACCTGTTCACATGTATATTTCTTCAACATAGGTAACCAGAATTGTACAAAATATTAAAAATGAGGTCTTACCAAATACCCTACACCTGGTGATATTTTCTGCCTTTACCAAAGAAGTCACCTGCTAGAGCATCATTAGCAATCTCTTTAGTATCTAATTTTTCCAATGCCTTATTAGTAAGGGAGAACAATTCACGTTCCTATTAAATGTGGGGATCCTCTGCTTGACCAGCACAGTCAGACCTCTCTCCTCAGCTACTTACAACTGATGGGCCCATCAGCACTTAGGAGCAGTGTACCCGACAGTCCAAACTTTGTGCAGGTTTCCCAGGTACACCAGTTTCATCAGGCCACAGCAGATCTTTACCTGATGTCACACGCTGTTAGCAGAAGAGGATGGCTGCATAATGAAACTCATCTGGGCTCCCAGTGGACCTCAAAATGGTGCAAATGGCAAGAGGGGTTTGATGAAACACTGTGTGGCAAAGCCCTAGGGCTGGATGGCAGGGTCTGTTTCCACTTACGGTAGGGTCTGTCTAGGTAAGGGTAATGTGCATGGTGCTATCCATCCCTTACGGGCGCGCCATCAGGGAGGGCCTTCTGGTGTGGGGCAGCTTGCTCACAGTTAGGAGGTGCCCCTTTGCCCAGCTTAGCCTCTTCTGCTCCTAGTGTTACCTCCGTGGAGGCTGCTGAGATTTCTCAGGGATTCAGCAGAGCCACCAAATCATGACTTCTAATCCTGTCATTTCCCAGACTGCATGGCCAGAAGCAGCTATTAACTGTCAAGTCTTAGCGGTGTTTGAAACAGAGCTTTTATTAATTTTGGTCTTCATATCATTTACAATTTTTTATTAGTGTCATTTTGATGTTCATTTTGCGGCACAAATTATCATTGATCTCTTGAGACTTTATTGAAGTATTCGATAGGCTCATTTCACATCAGAGTCATAAAGGAATGAGGCTTGGATGCGAGACCATCAGCCTTGGTATCTGGTTTCTTGCTATTCCAAGAAATTGTCTGGGAGCCAGACTTTTTATTAACACAACCACTGTCTAGAGCTGATGTATTTATCCCATGCCATGGTTTTAATGTCTCCCTTTTAGTTTGCAAGAATATTTGAATCTTTATAGAAGTATGAACTGAGCTTTAAGAGGAAGTCTTGATGTTTGCATTTCTTTTCTGATGAGCGTACAGTGAGGAACAGGCTTGTTTTCCTGCACGATCTACTAAAAAAGGCTTGATGGTACTTTCTGCTCTTAAGCCTGGGAGATCCAACTTAGACCAGGCTTTTCAGGGTCCTGTACAGTTGAATTTTGGATACATCCAAGGGTGAAGTTTCCACAGCTTTCTGAGCAGCTTTTCAAGCAGCTTTCCCCTTGTACCTTGCTGCAGCTTGTGACTATTGCCACTTGCTTTTTGTCAACATCACCGAGAACAGGTCTATGCCTCCCAGAAAACAGAAAAGTCTCCTGAATGTGCTGTCATCATTACTGGGTGAAGCACTGCTTCCTGCACTGACCTGGGAGCAGTGATTAAGCAGGGGACATCCAGCTTACCAAGGTCAGAGAGGACTTGACCTGCTGCAAGCAGAAGCTGCATAGGAAAAACAGAGTGACAGATGTTGAAAAGGAAGGGGTTCAGCGCTGGGGTTGTAATGTGGTGGGTGAGCTGCGTTATAGAAAAAGCCAGTCCTTTTTTTTTTTTCACTTCCCCATGTGGTTTCACCATTGTTTCTTCTTTTCGTTTCCAAACCAGGTCAATGCCAGTTATATGAATCTGTGCACGTCCCACTAAAGCAGTCACATGCGGAGGCTGTTGAAAAGAGCCACTGAAGTGTATGAGCGAGCACGAGGTGCGGCGCTGGGGGGACTGAGGCACAAAAGGTCCATCAGAAAGGTCTCAGCAGCTCACTGAGGGGAAACAGATAGAAAAGGCAGTGTTTATCTTACATGGCTCTATTTCCAGATAAAATAGAGAAAACTGGATGTACATCTCCTCACAAGCACGCTAGCAGAGTGGTAGAGTTTAAAACATATTAGATACACTCATAAAAGAGGAAAGCCTCAACAAAACCACAAACATAATTCATACAGTTTTTGCTATGACCGTTTTGGGTTCTCACATCATTGCTTTCTGCACATTGTCCTCTTCCTGAATGTTTGTCCTCTTTACCCTCTCACAGCCAGCACCTTACCTTCCTAATTCAACCTCTTGCTCTCATTTCATTGCACATTCAAGCCAAGGTGAGCAGAAGCGAATGAGCCAGAGCAGCAGCAGGATAAGGCAGCCCTGAGCAGTCGCCTGCCCCCTGGACCATGTGCCCGCGTCGTGGCTGCCCCGCTCCTGCTGCCAGTGCCGTCTGCCTGTGTCCCACCTGAGACTGGCCTGGGGGACGAGACGGGATGGGAGGTGAGCCTTACGCCCAGAACTACAGTCTGTGGCTGCTCCTGTAATTGCAGCCAGGGGAACAGGATCATCTGCAATTTTTATTTCCATTGGGGTGCAGGGACACAGAGGATAAGGAAAAGAAAGGGGGAATTTTTGTTGTTGTTCACTCTATTTTTCTTGTGCTTTTCCATCTGGAAAACCAGCTCACTACTTTTTTTTTGCCCGAGTCTCAAGCTCTGCAACAGGCAGCTGCACTGGGAAGCAACGCTGACCCAGGCTGGCTCTCTGCCTCTCGGAGCGCAATGTGGGCCGTGGTGCAGGCAGTGGCATGGGAAGCAGTGGGGGCAGTGGGGCGGGCAGTGGTTGGGGCTATGGTGCTGAGTGGTGCAGGCAGGTAGGCAGCGGTGGGGACTGTGCTGGAGGCAGTCATGCAGGCAGGCAAGCAGTGGTGCAGGCAGGCAGCAGAGCAGGGAGTATTGTAGGTGGGCAGTGGTATAAGCAGCTGCGTGAGCAGCAGCACAGGCAGGCAGCAGTGCAGGCAGTGCTGTGGGCAGGCAGGAAACAGTGCAGGTAGTTTGTGGGTGAGCAGGCAGCAGTGCAGGCAAGCAAGCAGGTAAGTGGGCAGCAGTGCAAGCCGTGGTGCAGGCAGAAGTGTGGGCAGTGGTGCAGGCAGCAATGCGGCCAGCAGTGCCAGGCAGGTGGGCAGCGGTGCAGGCTGGAGGCAGCAGGGGAAGTGGTGCAGGCAGGCGTGCAGGCAGGCAGCAGTGCACACAGGCAGCAGCAGTGCAGGCAGGCAGCAGTGCAGGCAGGCAGGCAGCAGCAGCGCAGGCAGGCAGCAGTGCAGGCAGGCAGGCAGCAGCAGTGCAGGCAGGCAGCAGTGCAGGCAGGCAGGCAGCAGCAGCGCAGGCAGGCAGCAGTGCAGGCAGGCAGCAGTGCAGGCAGGCAGGCAGCAGCAGTGCAGGCAGGCAGCAGTGCAGGCAGGCAGGCAGCAGCAGCGCAGGCAGGCAGCAGTGCAGGCAGGCAGCAGTGCAGGCAGGCAGGCAGCAGCAGTGCAGGCAGGCAGCAGTGCAGGCAGGCAGGCAGCAGCAGCGCAGGCAGGCAGCAGTGCAGGCAGGCAGCAGTGCAGGCAGGCAGGCAGCAGCAGTGCAGGCAGGCTCCCACCTGCTGGAGACAAGCAGCTCCACAGCTACTTTTCCCGGCTGCCTGGCAAGCGGATTCCCAGCAGATGGGGCCTGGCAGGGATGTCCACACTGTGCAGCCCCAGCATCACCGCCCAGGGACCAGGGTGGGTCGGGGAGGAGATGGAGGGGGTTTGGGGAGCAGGTCGGGGCTGGCTGTATGGTGGTCACTCTGAGCAAGCCATGGCAGGAGTGGAAAGGGAAGGAGGCATAAAAGCAATACAAAAAACTCTTCCTAAGGGGAGGAATCACTTTTTCATGCAAAAAAACCATGACCAGGAGACTCTTCTTTAGTATATGTGTGGCTTTTGAGGGTCTCACTCACCCAATTTGGTGTATCAGGGGAGTTTACCCCAGCATGAAAAAGAACTGTAGGCAGAGGTGTATTTGTATCTGGAAGGAAACGACACCTTCCTGGTACCCTCTGGGGAAGGGAGAAGATTGGAAAGGTCCTTCACAGCCCATAAAACTGCCCAGGGTGGGGGAAGTGTGAAAAAATCCAGGTTGCTACCGTCCACAGCCGCCCTAAGGTGTGGATAACCGGTTACTTCAGGGGAGCCGGCTGAGCCACTCCCGCGGGTGGTAACACTCACCCAAAGATGAAAAAAAACAAAATAAAATATATCTATCCTTTCTTCCCCCTCCCTCTTCAAGAGACATAACTCTCTAGTTATGCAAAGCTGTCTAGCATTCATTAGTGCCTTTGTTTATGGCTTTGGTTTGAATGGCAGTTTCATTGAACTCTCGGGCACTTGAAAATGGGCTCTGATTTCTTAGGCGGAACCCTTTCCCCTCCCTCTCTGGCAAGAGTGAATTTGTTATCAGAGGCTTGATACAAAAGCATTTGAATGGTTTGTCTTTAAAGGAAAATAATGTAATTATTTCAGAGCGAAATCCAGAGCAGAGCTAATAGAAGGGGAGACAGTGGTTTGAGATGCTCTGGACAAGGACAAAAAGCAGACTCTGGGCATGTGTAGTTGCAAGTTTATGGCTTTGCAGCACAGCGTGCTGATGCCAGCCCAGAAATAGTCCAGGAAAAGCAGAAATCTCCTCTGGAAATTCAGCCCATGGTATGTAGGAACACAATGGCTGAGTTTTGTGCTGAATATATAAAGCATAACATGTCTGGGAAAACAATGTGCCCTTGCCAAAAGAAAGAATATTCTAAGATCAGACTTAAGTTTTCATTTTAAGAGGAAGAGAAAGTTGGTTTTCCATGATCAAAAATGGAAATCTGACACGATTACACTTATCCATGGAATATAATCCTGCAATCACAGTAGAAAATGGAACTGCGTGTTTTTTCCAAACATGGGCACTTTCAAAGTGTGACCAAGAGACTCGGGGTATCTCATCGGGTTACTGAGCACACTCACCGCTGAGAGTGAGTCCTCCTTGATGGCGATACTCCGCTCCTCTGTGTATGGTGTCAGAGGAAGGAAACATTCTTCTTTTTGGCCATTGCACTGAAGACTTCCCAGCGTAAGAGGAGACTCCCTATGGGACAAACCTGCTTTCCCCTGTCTATGTTGGGCCCTAGGTAGGATCACTATATTTCTGGCAGAAAAAAAAAGGGGTGGTAGAGAAATATCTGGGAGCTGTGTGCAGAGCAGGGAGATGTGGAAGAACTGCCCCGTGCGCCCGCAAGGCCCCAGCACACACACATTATCGCCAGCCATCAGTGCATGGTGTCCTATGCTACCACCCAGAGCTGAGCCCTGAGAATGCTGCTTCTACAATACTTGAAAAAAAAACAGAGAGGAAAAAAAAAAACAGAGAGAGAAAAAAAAAATAAAACCAGAATCATCTTCCCCTCTCCATTAAAATATTTCTGCAAGCTTTTCAAACTTTTTCCTTTTTTTCACTCCCTTCATTTCCCTAGCTTCTTTTAATAGTAAGACTGAGCAAGGAAATGAAATAAACCCAGAAAAACTACAAAGCAAATGTTTCTAAAGCAGCATATTTTGAGACAGAAAATGTTGGTGAACTTTTTTTTTAAGATTTTTAATTCTTTTAAAACCCCAAAGCCCAAGAACATATTGGGATTTCTGTAAAACATTGTCTGTTCTTTTTTGTCTTTCTCTAGTGCCAGAGCAAATGAAAAAACGGTTGTTTTGTATATGCTTTTTGCACATGGTATCTGCACCTCCTTGGAAGTACTCATCTCTCCATTTGGCATTAAAGGCATTGTCCAGTGTGCCAGAGCCAAAAAAGCCATTACCAATCTCCAGGCTGTCATCCCTTTAACAGTAACTTCTTTCATAGCCCAGACAAAGTATTAGAAAATATTCAGCATTTTTGAGAGATGATTAAGATGATCTAATGGGGCTCTTCCATCTCTAATGTCAATAATCAAATGTTTTCATCTCATTGCTCACTTTGTATTGGTGTCACAAAATTTTCTGTCTGTTATATATGTGGCCTGTAATTTCCATTACAGCACATGCAGAGTGAGTTGCCCATGAGTAAAATTAAGTGGATTTTGCTTTGTGCTGAGAAACATAAAGCTGCTCATGGACTTTACTGGTAAAAAACAGTGTGTGAAAAAGGCTCAGAGAGGGTGCGATGACCATTTTGCCTGCTGACATCAGTACCCAAGCCCACCGCTTGCATGGCAGCCTGCTGGGAAGCCTCGTTTACACACCGGGTACCACCGGTTCACACACTATCGGCTGACAGCCCTTTGGTGGTCGGGGACTTCTGGAGATGTCTTGCCTGGGCAGCGTTAGCCTGGGCAGCAGCCCCACGGTATTTCTTTTCACCTCTCTCGTCTGCACAGTGGCTAGTTTAAGCCGCAGAGCAGTTTGAGGGTGCTGCTGGCCAGGCTGTTGCATTGGCAGCACAATCCCTCAGCGTGGTGCCCCTGCCCTCCCATCCCCGGGATCCGGGGAGACGGGAAGCCTTTAGGGGCAACGTCATGCTCCCAGACACCAGCACAGGGCTCTTCCGGGTCCCCTTAACATGAGTGTACATAAATGGCAAAAACTCTAAGGAACCACTTAAATAGAAATTTGCCTTGCTCACACAGCCTGCGTACCTCGCTCTGGCTGCACCGATTAGTTGCGGAGTTAATCACTTGCTGCGTCTCTTTTGAAGTCTCTGCCTATGACAGTATCTCTGCCGCCAGCCTTTCTCCCCACTTGAAGTCCTTTGCCTGCACAGAACTTACTTTGTTCTCATACTTCTTACAGATTTAATCTGCTTTCCGCAGCTTGGCATCACTGCAGAAAAGCAAGGTGAAATGGAAAGGAGACGAAAGAAAACCCCAACATCTGAGAGATCCTATTTTACCTGCTGAGGACCCACGCTGCTCAGGAGATGTGAGTCTCATTTGTCTTCTCCTATTCACATGTCACAGCTTGCGGGGTTTCTCCTACTTTATGTACATTTATTTTGTGTAAGTCAATATACTGTAAAATATAAAATGCTCAAATAAAATGGAATAATTCTTGCCTTAAGCCATAATTGTAAAATTCCTTCCAAATTTTTCCTGTGAGATCATCAGTAAATCAGTAGGAAGATTCCTATCAGATCATGGGTAAAATTAAATATAGTAAATAAACAGTCCTCACAAGTACAAATCACTTTCCTGTATGTGAATCGATTTTATTATATCTGTATCCTTATGTCACAGGACAACCATAGTGATTCTTCTTCTTCACTGGTAGAGTAATTATTGACATTATGTATTGATGTTCCAGTGGATTTGGTTTTCCAGTGAGTTTTGCTTTTGTTCTCATGGCTTTGGGATCATATCTCAGACTCTCTGGCGGGCTGAGTGCAGGTGCCTCTGCAAGTGCCCCCTGCAAGGGTGACACTGACACAGCCTGGAGAGACGGTGTCACCTGCAGAGGAGCCCAGGAACCAGCTCCTAAAGCCTCGTCTCAAGAAATGCCTTAAGGGAGGGAGAGGAAAGTGAGTGAGTCAGTGTGAAATGCATTGCTCTCTTGCAAGTGGAAATAGAGGTCCCAGGAGCCTCCTGATGGCTGCAAGGGTGAAAGCTCGTGTGTGTGTGTCCACCGTGACACTGTCCGCCATGATCCGGGTGGCTGTGTGGTCTCCTGCCAAAACCCCTGCTGCTTAAGCTGGGTTTGACCTCCTGCTTTTCACAGCCGGTTTCCTTGTGGCTGCTGGAAGGAGAGGGCTGGCTACCCCAGCCCCACGTGCAAGCACAGCCCAATACAGCTGCACCCCTGCTCCTCGCACCTTCCTGGGGCAACTCCGTGCAAGCCAGCGTGTCCTGACACCTACCAGCCAGCCCAAAGCACCCGTGGCCATGGCCAGGGAGCCAGCATCATCCCACCAGACGTGAGAGCCCTGGTGTGCCCAGGGCTGCACGAGGCCGTCTCCTGCATCCCCGGGGCGTGGGGTCGGCGCGGTGCCCCCCTCCCGCCTCACACCGCCTCCGCCACCACATCTGCATCACCAGGCTATGGTGCAACATATTGTACTCTTTAGGAAACAAGCTCAGGGCTCCTGGAATTAGGATCTGAGTGACGCTGGCTGAATCATAACCTTTAAAAAATAGCAGATTTTTTTTTGGTCTATTTTTCCCGCAGTGGAACAAAGCCGGATTTAAAGGTCTGCTGTGGGTGGATGATTGCAAGCCTCGATCCCCGGCCAGAAGCATTACATTACATAAAGAGTTTTTTTCTTCATTAGGAATTAATCTGTGCTAACCAGCTGTCAACTGCTGGTAATGACTGTTTATTAACATGCTGCCCTCCCCAGACTAGGGGCATCTTAACTGACTTATTACATTAGACGTAATATGAAAATGCACTTATCCATATCCCAGGCACGCACGGGGCCCAGCTTTCCGCCTGCCCGCCCACGCGTGTGCTGGTGCAGGGGAGCGGCAGGGCAGGGCAGGGGCTCAGCCTTCCTCCTGCCTCTCCGCTGCCCGGCTGCGGGACGTGGCCTCAGCTCATCAGAGCCTCCCCGCTCGGAAAGTAGAGCTGATAAAAGAGACCCATCCTGTGAAAGTGTTGCTTTGGATTATACTGCGGGCATTATTTGCCACCATGGCAGGAATCAAAGTTTGCAGCCATGCAGAAGGCATGGAAAAGTACTTCTATGCGTTCGTGGAATGCGTGAGTTTATCGATGATTGTCAGGTGGGGGGGTTATTCTGCCCAGTAGAATTTTTGTAAGTATTCAAAATTAGTCACTTCTGAGCTGCCAGGTAATCTCAGCAGGTGTTATGGAAAAGATGGGGCTGTTGTTCATGGATGAGTTATCGCCTCTATGCGGTATAATGAGACATTTAATGAAATAGCTGAAAAACATATATGCCAATGAAAAAGAAAAATCAAATTCCAACCTCAAACCATGCCGCTTCTTCTGCAGAAGGAAATGGTGGGGGCGAGCAAGGCTTGTACAGCTTGATTGCAGTACAGCTGCTGTGAGGCTTTTCTGTAAACAAACTGGGGGGCTTTGAGGAGGGTCACAGATGGAGTGGAGGTCACCTAGTCCAAAGAAGTGAAGAGCAGAGGAAACCTGATAGATATCTGCATAAACTTGGTACATGAACTTTCCTTCATATCCACTGCAGGTAGCACAGGGTGTAACAGACCCAAGTTACAGCAAGGGAGATTCAGCCTGGCTGCCAGTAAACACTTTCTAATTTTAAGGCTGGTTAACCACTGGTATAAATTGCCCGGGGAGGCTGTGGGATTGCAGGTTTTTAAGAGCAGGCTGCACGAGCATCTGTCAGAAATTATTTCAGTGCAGTCAATATTGCCTTTGGGCACGGGATCTGGCTGGCCGGCCCCCCTGCGGCCCCACCGGGCCCATTTCACCCGACTGCTGCAGCAGCGCTGGGCATGGCAGCCTTGTCCTGGTGGTGGGGATGTGCCCCAGGTCTGCCATGCCTCGGCCAGCAAGGTGTCGGCGCGGGAGCTGGGCTGAGCCTTACTGCCCTGTGCCAGGGCCCTGGCGCACACTGAGCCTTTGTGCTACGCCTGTACGCTCTGCCCAAGCACCCAGGGACCGAGCTCAGCAGCTTCACCCTCTCCAGCCTTCCCATCCCTTGAGAAACATATTTCAGCCCCTTTCCCTCTTCTGTGGCTGCCATCAGCTTGTTTCTAGGCAATTCCTGAACTCCTCTCGCAGCCCCATGGGGAGCAGAAACGAGGATCAGGGTAGGCACCCGAAGGTGGCTGGAGGCAGACACCAGAAGATGGCTGGAGGGGTGTCTGCTTGGCAGCAAGTGCATGTGAAGTCTCTGACTCCGTTACCTGCTCTAATGACAGCAGAAAGCGGGGAGGCTGGGCTGAGATATGGGCAAGGTGCTCAAGGTGTTGAGGTACGTCTAGGTTCAGGCACACAGCTGGGAAACGGCACCAGGGGCAGTTTAACATCACAGTGCTGAGCAGAACTTGACAGCCAGCCAGGTGGGTGAACCTGAAGGCTCATGAGAAATGAACATCAAGGCATGAGCTCCGTACAGGCTGAGCCAGGGACCAGAAGCATGCCTTGGAGTGGCCATGGGGCTTCGGGGCAGCCTCCCTACTGGGAACGGACGTGCCTGAAAGCATCTGTGAGCATTTTAGGGCTTAGGTAGCAGCACAGGATGGAGAGACTGAGGAATGAAACTCTGGATCTAAAGTGCTTCCTGGGTTGCTGCTCCAGTCCTGGGTGTGCTGGTGGGTCCTCCTGCGGGCTGCCTCCTGGACCTGCACCCGCCAGCCGGCCGGGCCAGGCCAGGCCTCGCACGGCTGCGTGCTGTGCTCCTGCATCATGTTGCTTGATACCTGAAGTGAGGTACAGCCTCGGACTTCTTTCTGAGGCTGCTTCCTCCTCTGTGAAATCAAACAGAATTTTTTTTTTTATTATTTGTACCAGGCTGTTTTACCTCCTCCCAACTAAACTACTTCAACTAATCAGTTTATTGGATTCACACAGTAAGTTTCCTTTCCAATCTTACAGACAGAGTTTGTAATTGTGAAACAGCCTCGATGGTTTCTTCCCTTGGCAGAGCACCAGCACAAAGGTCGTTTGCACTGGAGCTATTAGTCACTTCTTCTCATGGCTTTTGTCAGCAGCTGAGACGTGGGAAGAATATTGACATGCTGTAATGTTTACGTCAGCTGCCAGAGGACTAAGGAAGACAAAGCACAAACATTACAGCCATGATTAAAGAAAAGTTGGACGAAGGGAGGAGCAGCTAATGGCTTGGCAAAATACTGCCTTTGGCACCGTCACAAAAATACTTATTTTCATTTGTGGGGGGACTTTTTTCTTCTTCTTGCCTCTTTCCCTTTCCCTACTTTTTTCTCTTTTTAAAGGAAGCCATGTCCTGCTAAGCGGTGCATGGTTGGGTCTGCATGAGGGTGGGCAGGAGACGGGGAGAGCCCTTCTGTGGGAGGCTGAGCTTGGGGAAGGGCAAGCTGATGGGCAGCATCACCGCTGGGTACCATCACCACCAGGCAGCATCACTGCCGGGCACCAGGCATTCCTGTGCATGTTAGTGAGGTAAAGAAAGACACCCACAGAGCTCCTACCCCAGCCTCACTCTGTGTGAGTGGTGGTGAGGGCTCTGGGCAGCTCAGCAAGTGCCACTTCCATTTAGCAGCTCAGTTCAAAATTGAGTTGCACAGTTTTCATGTCCTCTGTCATTTCGGGCATAGAGTGCCCAAGAGCCTGGGACAGACCATTTGACCACAAGTAATCAGCAGGGCCTCCCATTTCAGTCCTTTCCTCTGCTGTCTGTGCCATACACCATCCCCTCTCCAAACGAATGAGCCCTTTGAAGCAAGGGCTCCTCTCCCTCCTTCTCTCCTGGGCCACTGCTGGGATGAAAGGGAGGTCTGATGTGGCAGGAATCTGACAGGAAAATCCTGCAAACAGACACCACATCTGCAGACCAGGGCACCAACATCCCTCATGGACAAAACACACATGGAGAGCCCCCAGACCCAGAGGAAGAGAAACGTTTCCTTCAGTGTGCCGTCCTGGGGCCAGATCAGGGCCGTTTGGGGCAGGTGGACACTGACCCTGCAAAGGAGGGGTCTCACGGAGGCACAGTATGTGGGACCAAGCCCTGAGGAAAACTCCTTTATTACCATCCCCAGGGTGGCAGTTTGCATCTGTGTCACTATCATGGCTGGGGGTGATGGTTAAGGTGATGACCATCCGAGATGGTTAGTGTCTCCAGATCTGGCCCAAGCAGGAGTTTCCTTTCCTCCCCATATAGTTTTACAAAGTCCTCCTCAGCACTGCACCCGAGCACCTAGCAATATGCACTAGATGCCGAGGTTACTGTCTGGGGCAAATGATAGGGTCTTTCTCTTGTCCAGCTCGTGTCTTGTCTCCCTGCCTAACGGCTGCATAACTCTGCCTTTCCCATTTTGTGGAATGGCAGCTCTCCTGAAACTGTAGATGAAGAAAGAGCAATATTTTTACTTGGAGGCTGCTGCAATTACAATCTGTGAAGGTCTCTTCCCAACCATACCAACAAAAATGTGGTCATTATGCACCTTAATAAGAAAGGTTTAAAATTTTATGGTTGAAATGAATTTGGATCCTAATAAAAATCCAGATAAAAAGGAAAGAGCCAGGAGGCTCTAATGTTCTGTCCCGTTTCCCAAAATATATTTGTTCAAGTAATTCAAACTGTCATTACAATTAACTTGCCCTTTCATTTCCCTCTCTGAATTCCCTCTAAGCTAAACACACATTTTTCTTCTATAAATCTGCATGACAAGTAGAGCAGTAAAATCTTTTTTTTTTTTTTTCGCATATCGTTTTATGTGCATTATCATTTATATGCATTTTGCACAGATTGAGTTGCCAGGCACTTTTCCTAAGCTAATTTCTATGGTTGCAAGCACGCACATCCACACTCAGAGACCCCTAAAAGACTTGTGGGAGAAGTCCGATTTGGACAACTGGCCAAGATGAGTCTTGTGCATTTTCTCAAAGGCAGGAAATCTTAAAAATCAGGTGTGAAATCATCTGCTAAGGGCTTTACTTCTTGTTCCGAAGAGCAGGCAATGCAGGGCTGTCCTCGTTCTTGGGTCCCTTGCAAAGGGAGGGCTGGGGGCCGCCTTTGGTGGCATGCCAATGATGTAGCCCCCACCTCTCCGGTGCCGACAAGATGAGCCGGGAGGTTGGGGGACATCTGAAGCCTGTGTATGTCTCCTTGTGTTGGTATGGAGGGGCCTCTGCCAGGTTTCTCTGCCCGGAGCTGCCACAGGTATGTGGCTTCCGCGCAAAACCCTGGCTAAGGACCAGGTAATGACACGCATGACCAGAACTGAACCCAAACCTCTAGCCAAAACAGCTATATCACCTGCACCACACCACCCCTCACGACTGCCCCACGGCTGGTGGGGATCCCACCACTTCTGGCAGAGGATAGCTTTTTCTTGCCCAAATCAAGGAGTGCCACATGCTGAGGTGTGATGCCCAGGCACCGAGTGCCTTGGGAAAGCTGGGTCCTCCGATCCTCGCCTCCGCAGCAGGCTCTGGCAGCCTGGCAGCCGCCCCTGCACCGCCACAAGAGCCGGACGCCAAGAGCGGCGCCTTGCCCCCTGCTCTGCGCGATTTCCCCCCCCACCCTTCTCGCTTCATCTGGAATGGTAATTCCTCTGACCAGGAAAGTAATGACCCTGATACATTATTTCAAATGTCATTTTTCCAAAGGAATTAATCAGCTTAGTGTGAGACTGGATTACGTTTTAATTTTAATAGTGCTAAAGTCTTGCTGTTTTTTAAATACATTTTTCTGTTCTTTAAATTTCAGCTGGGCAGCATCTCACTCAGTTAGACTGTACCTTGCTGTAATCTCTCCATTGTGGAAATTTGACAGACAACAGCCATTATTCAGTGGTCCGGGTATCAGCCTCGCCTGTGCGCATTTACTTTAGTCCCATTGTCTGCATTAGGGACAATAGCTGAGATCGGGCAGCCGGGACCTCAGAGCGGTTTTATCTTCCATTGGTAAGTGTGGAGACAATCTTTTCAAAGGCACAAAGGAGGAATTAAATGACAAGTTCTCATTTATAGTCAAAGGGAGATTGAGATATATACCTGCCATTTGGGCTTTTGAATATGTGCCCTTAAATGTAAAGTAATTATTAAAATTTCCTCAGTTGTGGGCTGCAGTTTTCACAAAAGGTCTCTGTAGCTTATAGCTGTAATTAACGGCTCAGCTTTCCCAAGGAGCTTTGCATACTTCAAAGTACTTGCATGCTTCCACGACATTTTTTCTACCTTTTGAGATGCTTTTTATTTAAAATCAATTACAAATGAGGTATTTATTCAAATCCCTTACCCCTGGGCATTAGCTCACAAGTAACAGATCTCCAAACAGAATTAAAATCACATTTTATAGTTTATACCATGAAATGGACTCTTTTCCACCCTTTCCATCTGTTATTTTATTAACAGGTTTAATCACAGCAATCAGCACAGTGGATTGTACCCATTGTACAACGAATTTAGCATCAGCCTTTCTTGCAAACTTCTCAACACATCCTTTTTCAGAAGGAAAATGTGAGAGAACCCATGATTTTTGCTCATACCTCATTTCTTGGCTCTTGGCTAGCAATAAGAGCCTTTTCTTCAATTTTTTCAATTCAACATAGTAAGTTTTCTGGGCATAGTAAATGGTAATTTATACATATATACATTATATATATATGTGTACATATCTATATGGAGAGTTACTTTTTTTCAAAGACATTATGTGATTAGTAGTAAGTAGAAGTACAACGGAGCCAGATGCAGAATGAGCGGGGCCGACGTTTTCTCTCCTCGCAATTGGACCAGGTTATTTAGAGAAGGCGTATTCATCAATGGGCTACATTTGCCCAAATCCCTTGTGCACTTCTGAAAATCCTGTCCTTCGGTAGGTTAATTGTCCAGATGCTCAGTGCTTGGTTTGTATCCATCAAACAGTATTCAGAGCCTAGCTTCAGGCACTACATCTCAAAACGTTGGTTGGATCTTGCAACTCGAAGTTAGACAGTGCTCATGGAGTCTCTTGTAATCCAGGGGAGATGAAAGGTGAAATACTTTCTCAATACCATACTTCAAATATTTGTTCTAGCTTCATGCCCAGCCACTCTCCTCTTAATAAGCAGAAAAATACAATTCATATGCTGCCTGAAGGAGATGTCTTGGTTTTATTTGCATCTATACTTTTCATGTATTGTTTTAATAAATAGTAAGTGTAAGCAGTGCTAAGATAGAGATTTTCTTTTTCCTTTAATGGAAAAATACCCTCCTTGATGGTTTTATAGGCTGTATAATTATGTCTGGTAGAAACAGACATCAATCTTTATCAGTTATGTACACATGCATATGAAAAAACAGTAAGGTAGCCTGTCCAAGAGATGTTTATTAGCTAGCATTTAAACTCCAGGCAGCGCTAGTACAAAGACGATAGGATCTAAAGGACTGTCTTTGTCACCACATAACTTCTAAGGGAACAGGAGATGTAATAAAAACAAATGGCAAAGTAAAGCACTAAGACCTCTTTTTTTTTGTATGCCAGGAGGCATTATGCATTGACAGTGCTCACTTTTTGGCTGTTGGGCTACATTTATCTCTGGTTTAATATCGTTATAATGCAGGGGAGTTATCTGGCTTAATATCATTATAAGGAGGGGGAGAAAACTGCTTTCTTCCAGCTGGACTGATTCAGAGGACACATTTGAAGAACTTGCTGGTAACTAAGACAAAAACCTTTGGATTCCTACTGGGTGACTTGCTCAGAAATCATACCCATACCCCACACATGTGCTAGTTAAGCAAGTTAAGCCCCTCGGCACCTCACGAGGTAGGTAGATGTTATTGCTCCCCACTTTCCAGATGGAGGAGACGAGGCACTGAGAGGTTAAATGGCACGTGCCATGGGTAATGCAGAAAGACTGGCAAAACGGGGAGCACAGGAACAGAGTTTCTCACTCCCCACACTGCTGACTTCACAGCGCAGTTCTGCTGCCTTCCCCCAGCAAAGGTCCTTTCGCTGCGCTGTCCTGCTGCCAGCCGCAGCGTTGGTTCCTGTTTTACACACAATACTGCTAATGCTGAAGGATGCACATTGTTATGTCCAGGCTTTAACTTCTCAAAAGATGAATGGGCTATTTCTTCAGTATTTTTTGCGTCTTTATTGTAGTGATCTCCACCTGTCGATGTAAGAAGTATCCAGGTTTTAGCTCCAAGAAGAGCGATGTGTGGTAAATGCATTGACCTGATGGCTCAGGAAAGAAGTGGCAGCCAGGGGCAACCCTTCCTTTCAGATACTGTCCTCCCATGGCTCCTCTTCCTGCCAGCGATTTCAGGGCTGTATTTTCTTACTTTTATGACCAAAGAGAACCTCATTCATTTCAGTTATTAACACGGCTGATGAAAGGGGAACACAGTTGTTAATTTTAGTTTCTCTCATCAATTTTGTTTCCAGCAAATCAGTGTAACCACCAGTGTGACTTAGGCAGCAATATTTGAGGCACAAGGGAAAACCTGGGTATTGTTGACAGCCTGGAGTTGATACTTCCCTGCCATCTTCTACATCCCTTGAGATTTAAGACATAAGAATTACTGCTATGGTAAGCAGAAAATTTCACATGCCAACAGTTATGTTTTTATTAGTATTTTTGTTTGCTTTCCCTTTATTCATGTGATTTATCTGAATCCTCATGGCCCAACCCCAGGCAGATGTATAACTTAATCTTTTCATTGAGTCAGCTTCTAACCTCAGTCCTGGGTCTTCACATTTCACGCTTTGCCCTGGTGAGTTTCCACTTGGTAACCAAATGTTTTGATGAACATAATCTCCACCACAGCCAAAAAGTCACAGCGTTTTCTAAAAATAAGAAGCACAAAACGTGCCATGTCGTTGTCTTGTTGCTATCATGTTTCCACACTTGGGTTTTGCTGTCAGTGTTGTTAGCAAAGGAAGGGGAGACATCACGGCATGAAAAATGAAATGCCAAGCACAGAAGCTTGTTACAATGCTCTCCAGCAGCTTCAAAGGACTTACATCAACCTTGGAGCCAGAGGCCAGACAGGGTCTCATTGAATCCCACAGTATTATTCTTGGCCATTTAATCTCTGACATACCTATGTTTCTGCAGAGAGAGGTTTTGGCAGACTTCTCTCCCCCTTGATTCAAAATGCCTAAACAGAAGGACAATGTGTTGATTGGGAGAGCACATTGAGATATACAGTTTCTCTGTGGGCTGTACTTTCCTCACAGGGGTGAGGAAAATCCTTGAAAGCCGCCAGTACTGCCTTCAACACTTTTCTGCTTCTGGAGAGAGAAAGTGCCCATTCACCATGTGCTGACTGTACGTGCTACATGTCAGCTTCCCCTCTCATTTTAGAGGGCAGGTGCTACATATCATGTGCTGTGCTCAAGTTATATGGAGAACACATGCCTAACCCTCCCTGTTTTCATTACCCCTGCATCCTGGGAGCCATCTTCTGGGTGAGTCTGTGGGCTTCTTTGCTCTGCTTCATCATCACTCCTTACTTCTAATCTGGAAAAAAAATGACCACCAACTCAAACATACCACCTGCACTCTGTAACCAACCCTGTTGATCCTGGCCAGTCAACCATTGATAATGATGTCGATGAAGGTCCTATCCAGAGAAAGCAGAATTTGGACCTTAAAAGGAGGTCTTCTTCATAAACCAATGGAAAGAAACATGATGTTCATATGCCCAAGAAAAATAAAAGGATTTGCTCAAAAGCGGAGATTTTCAAAAGGAAAGGCCTCATTCAGTTCCCTTACAGGAGATGCACTGTCCAGACCTCCCCTTGCCAGTTGCATTTGTCTAATCCCTGACAGCCCATGTGAGCACTGTCTCTGGTTGTCCACTGCACAGCAGGCACTACCAGCGCGGCCAGCCCCAAATGAACATACAGCACCTTTTGGATGAATGGTGAGCACTTATTTTCAAGTGTGAGGAATTACATATGTCATAAAGCAAATGGGAGCTGGGGTGTGGGTTGGAAAGCAACCAGCACAGCAGGTTCCTGCATGATGCCTGTGTATGGAGTGGCCCACTGGAGGATGTTCCTCCCCTTTACCCTCCAAAGAAGCAATAAATAATCAGTTTTCTGGTTTTGCATCCAGATTAGACTGAAAAAGAGACAACAAAAGAGAGTTTTGTAAATGTCTTCTTCTTCAGTCACCACTGTGCCAGCATGCTTAGCTAAAGACAGACCAATATATCAAATTAAAAAATATATAGGTGCCTGGAAATATTAATCTTGAGTATTTATCAATTGCATGAGTGTTCTGGATGATGCGCAAGCCCACATGGCCCTTCAGGCCTCTCTTCCTTGATGAATTAGATTCATTGATCATAGCTAAGTGCACAACCATCTTTTCTTGTTTTTCTTCCTCTGGGACCATCTGGTTTCTTGTATATCCTGCCAAGCTGTTGGCATCAGATTCACTGTAGTTTCCATCCAGCATCATAGTTTTCGAATGAGGTATTCCACATGTACATGGAAACTGGGAACAAAAACAAGAAATACAGCTGAAACTGGAAGAACACATTAGCAACAGAAATGATGCCTTTCTATTAACAGACAGCTTGTAAACTGTTGAGCTGGAAATTTTAGTTGAGATACTGTAAGTTTCTCTTTGAACAAAAAAGTAACTTCTTTTTTTGCTTATGTTCCAAAAGAAAAGACACGGTTTAGCTACTCTGCTTGGCCAAGCAGCTTCAGAAAAGATTAGAAAAATGCTTTAGCAGACATAAAAACTAACCAAAAGGTTTTCTTAGCTAGCTCTGTTCAGCCTTGCTGTCTTAAGATTCCCTATTTTGCAGTCCTTGTGTTTATAAATGTTCAAGAACAAGATGCAGTTTTATCTGTGGAAATGGCTTATCCAGTACATGTTATGCAAAAAAAGGGCCAAGTTCTGGTTTCACAGATACATGTTTTCTTTGTAAATCTGATTTTGAACCAAGGAGAGGACTAGTTAAAAGCCTAATGTAAAATCCCAACTCTGTTGAAGTTAATGTCAAAACTTGCATTGACTTTAGCAGCACCAACATGCATCTCACAAGTCTAAAAAATGAATACAGGTAGAAATTTGAATAGCAAATACTGTCTTCTACTGTTTAAAATCTGCAGGTTTTCTGTCCCAGCATTATGGTTTATATATTTGTATGCAATGAAAATGGACTCCAAAACTTCCTTTCTGCTAGGAGTTCCTGCCTCTGACTCCCCACAGACTGCTTTCGTTACCCAATAATACTTTGCCCTCAATTCCCTCCTCCACCAACTTTGATGTGTGGGTTTTCCAGGGACTTGTTTTCAAGGATAATTTAAGCTAAAATAACTAAGCCTATATACATTGGAGCACTCCATGAACATCACAGCTGAACATCAGTTGGGTTTTAAGACATATTTTATACGAAGCAGGTGTACCTCAAAAAAAAAAAAAAAAACCAAACCCCAACACCAAAAAAACACAGGGAAGAATTACATCAGGTTCTTTATCACCAACTGATGACATGTCCAGGAGATGGTGGGTGGGTAGGAGGGAAAGCGGTTAATGGCAATAAGCTGATTGCTGCAGGACCCAGTAGAGAAAGAAATTTTGGAGATTTATTCTTAGCCTCCAGGTCAAATTACAGTTCCCATGGTTTCGTGTACATGTGATGACAGTCACCCCTATGGACAAGGGAGCCTAACGTACTAGAAACTCACCTCCGCAGAGTCTTAAATTACACCCATCTTCAATAGGCACATACATGCAGAAGAATGCTACATAATTTCACCCTGCAGCAATTTTAGTCTATGTCTACACTAATAAATTAATCACTGCCAGAGAGCCTCCCTGGGCACGGGAACTCAGCTGACAATACCATTAGAGTGTCAGAAATGTCTCTGGCCTGAATTTTGTACAGGTCAACAAGCATCAAAAAGTTCCCAGGTATGGTTTGGGAATAAGCATGGGCCACGGACCATTTGCCACAAGCAGTTCACAGCAACCACTCTGATTCTGAGGGAAAGAAGGTTTAGTTTTAAATACTCCATGCCCATCAGCCTTGGTCCCAAGCACATTTAATTTCTTAATGTAGCCATAACTTAAAGCTCTTCTCTGGGCAGCCTAACATATTTGTATTAGGATTTTTTTGGTCTTTCATAGGGGAGCAGCATTGGCTGACAAGATCTACATTTACAATGAGAAACCTCTCTTCTGCTTCTTCAACAGCATTCACCTACAGTCTGCCACAATCCCCTCAAATAATGCTGCTTATTATCTTTGTTCCCATTACCACTGCTGAGGATTAATATTGCCACATGCTGAAGACTGGCTAGAATATTTTACCTTGTGTAGTAAAAAGACATTTGCTGAATGTAGAATTCAATGCACAAGGCTCAATAAAGGGCAGATTTGTTACATAAATGCCATCACTGGATGTGGGAAAACGTTCCTGAAAACTTAGCAGAACACTAACAAACCCTCTCAAGTTCATTTCATCCCTCCGATACAGTTAAGGACAAAGGAGAGAGTTTTTTGCCTTTTAAAAAAAAAAACAACAACAGGTTTATTCTAGGCAAGTTGAACCTAGCAAGGATGATTTTTGTTATTTCCTGTGTACTGTCAAGACGCCCTCTTCTTTGGACATGGGAAGTCTGAGCAGGGCTGGCTGAAAGGCCACAGACCACTGCTCACAGGCAGCAAGTAAGACACATTTGGCTGGCTGTGCTTGCACAGAGCATTTCTACCTTATGCTGCAGAGAACTGCTGGGCCCTGGGTGGGGACTAGGATGGGGGTATAGATACATCAAGATACTCAGGACTTGTTCAAGTAGCTTTTCAGAATCACACTATTGTTGAGAAGGCCTTGGAGAAAGGTAAAATTTTGTCACAGGAGTCCGTTGAATTTATTCCAATCACTTTTTAAAATGTATTTAACTAAATTTTTTATGAGATGCCAACTAGGAAAGGTACTAGGCTGATAGGTGGTGGTCTATTCTGTACTTTGAGGAAGTCATAGGAAGAAGTGCAAGGGAAAGCGAAGGACATGCAAAGCCAACAGAGTAGTTCAGAGAGGGAAATGTCATGGTCAAATCATATGAAAGATGATGTCTGCATTGGCATTTCTGAACGGCGGATACAAATTTCTCCAGGAGTCAAAGGCAGTAGGTAACCAATGTTACCTGTGAACTAATGTGGGGAGTTCCTAATGGGAAGAAAGAAGCTGTAAAACATGATGATGTTCTGGGAGTGTGGGAACTGAAAAAATTTGGTCCCAAGCCTTAGTGTTCAAAAGGTGACGGTGTTTTGTTTAATTACAAAGAAGAAGGGCTCACAGATCTGTAGGATAATTCAGGCTGGAAGGGACCTCAGGAGATCTCTAGTCTTATCTCCTGCTCACAGCAGGGCCAGGCTGCTCAGGATTGTATCTGGCCAGGTCTTGAAAAACTCCAAGGATTCAGGGTAAGACCTTTCATAGCACATTAAAAAGTACAAGCAAAAACTTGGCTGGCTGTTGTTTGTGTTTGGTAATGGGGAAAAACTCCACTATTACACCCATTGAATCCAGCTTCCAGAGTAAAGCTAACTGTAGAGGGAGGAAATGGATTTGCTCTGAGTAACACCTTTAGGTTAAAAATACAGCAATTGTGGCAGCTGCAGTGAAGTATCAGATTTGATACTTCCCCCTCTTGTCATCCCCACACAGTTCCAGGTTGCAGTCTTCCCCAGTTCAGATCACACCCTCCTCTTCCCTGATGTTTCTGTGAAGACCCATGAGACCAGCTCCTGTTTTTCCGGTGTTAGCAATTCAGCCTGAGGTGGAGCAGCCTAACAGACCCAATTAGACACCCATGGATGTCAGTGTTTTCCCATTTATAGACACAAACCAGTCAATACGACGACCAGATCAGCTATAAGAAAAAAAGGAATAAATGGATGAACAAAGTAAAAATTTTTCTCACCCTCTCCCGGAGTTTCGTCTCCTTCCGCTCTTGCACCGTAGTCAGGTAATTCACTGCCGCGTATTCCAGCACCGAGAGGAAGACGAACACAAAACTGACCCACAGGTAAATGTCCACTGCTTTGATGTAGGAAACACGAGGCATAGAGGCGTTCACCCCAGTGATGATCGTAGACATGGTTAGCACGGTGGTTATCCCTGGAAAGAACCAAGAGAAATAAATGTTATTGACTGATACAGTCCATAAGGCTTTTGTCTCAAGAAAAACAGAAATTATGCTCTACATGATGCTATAAAAGATGTTAGATATGAACTAAATTTGTGATAAGTATCTCTCCTGCCAATGCAGAACTGTTCCACTGCCTGCACTTCTGTGCACGTGACGGGTTTAGTTTTGAGGAGCAACGGAGCAGCCGTCGTCTTGCTAGGGACAGCATTTAACTCCCTCCTTAACCTCTAGGGTTTTAACACAGTGCTTAGAGTCGGGTCTGCTCAGACCAGTGGTGACAAGGACTCCTGTTTCCTAGCTGTGCCAGGCTGTGTTACCGGCGCCGCCAGAAAGCAACCTCGTATTGACTTTTGGTCACGGCTAAAGAGGGTTTGATCTAAACCATCGATCTTAAAAGGGATGTGCAATAATGAGAAAATATTTTGCATAAAACAATGCAAAAGAAGGCTTTATGTTTTTACTTCTAGGAATATTTATCTACAGTTCAGGCTGTGGGAATCGAGAAGCTTTGAACAACCACCATTGTATTATATATATAGATGCGTGCATGTGTATGTGTTTATAAACATATATGTATGTATTTATGTTTATATACATATATATGTGAATATGTATATAGAGACCCGTGTGTATGTGTGTATATATATATTTAGACAGATATAGATAAAATCCTGCAAAATAGTATATACTTTGTTTGAATTGTCATTGAAAGAAAAATATTTACAAGTTCCCAAAGCCACTTTAATAGAGAAAACAGCCAAAAAGCATTCATAGCTACTTCAGCCATTTCAAAACTCTGACACTGTAAACACAGCTACTGATGTTCACTTTTCATCAGGATCTAATTTATTTTTTAAATACTATCCACTGAACACATCTCTTGCGGTGGAGCAGACTCTCGACTGCCAATTCTCATATGTTTGCTGCAGTGCATAGCTCTCTAAGCGAGACAAACTTGTGGTGCTAAAATACTGGTTTTATGCTTTTAGTTTTGGAAGCCTTACCTACTAACATTCAGAGATTTTTCCTATTTTTGCCTTCCTCTAACCTATGCATGGAGTGATAAACAAATTGTCTCTTTTTATGCTCAGCTGAAAGAATTTCCTCCAGTCCTGATGTAGACAAAGCTCCTCCTGATGGGTTTTAGATGTCCAGAGAGGCAGATTAGTGTGTGCAGAAACACTGGACCCTCAGTGCGAGGCACCCTTGGAAGAGGAGAAACTCAATCTCTGCCTCACCTCGAGGCTGGTGGCCTCTCATCCTCAGCACTGCAGACGTGCGAGGAAAACCACATTCCCTTCACTGCCCCGCTGTTGTCTGAGGCCTGATGTTACATAGATGCCCTGAGTGTCCCCAGGGGCACACCAGATGGAGGAACACCTAAGTCTGCAGGTGCTGATAGGACTAGATCCCTTGCTGCTTTTCTTTCCCAACTTTGTGAAGATGTGCCACATCATTGGCACCCTCCAGGCAGCCTGGAGAAAGCCACCGGCCACAGCACCAGTGCCAGCTGGTTGGGAAGACACATACCTGGGCTGGGACACCCGCTGTGGCACCTGGGACATGGCAGGATCCTGCTCATGAAAGGCACTCATGAAAATTGTAACAGAAGTCTTTAACTCCCTGTAGGTGCCTAAACTCCTGTGAAACTCTACCCTCACTGATGGCAATGTATGTCTCAGAACTGCAGGACTGGACAACACGGAAAAATCTTGATTCATTGATTCATAAATACTGAAACCTCTCTTCTCTGCCCAACTTCATTTTTAAAACCACAGCCCTTTTTGTCTTGAGGTAAGTAGAGATCGGGAGGACTGCTTAGCGATGAAGGACTTAAGACAAACTGCAAGTTTTACATTATATTAATCATCAGATAAAACAAACATTTTCTTGCCCAACATCTTTAACCATCAAAATGAATGGTTCCCTTTCTTGCTAAAACTTCCACATTCAAAGTTTTTCATGCAGTCATGGCTTGTTGCAGTTGCTCTCACCCAAAGAGACCCTGGCAGGAACTGCTCGGTGATCGATCCAGAAGGACACCCAGGACAACATGACCATGAGGGTGGCAGGGAAGTAAGTTTGGAGCAAGAAGAAGAAGATGTGTCGGCGTAAAGTGAAGTTTATGTAGAGGCGATTGTACCAACCTTTAAGAGAGGAGGAAAGCCAGAATCAATGAGAACAGCCTGGGTGGTAGGCACAGAGAGACAAAATCTTTCTTTTGAGCTTTTATTTTTAAAGGGTAGTGAAAAGAGAAACTGATCTTTCAAAACATGTATTGTCCAGACTGTGGAGGCTACATTTCAGTGATGTATAATCCCAAGAGCTCTCTCACAAGTAGTTAATACAGCATTAGCTTTAGCAATAGCATTAAATCAGAAAAGGTCATACCCGTGCTACTGTAGAAAGCCAGTCTCGATGTAGTATGGAATTTTTGTATCAAAAACTGAGACAAGGAAATCTTTTCGTCAGTTTTCAGAGACTCATTCCCATTTTTCCAGTACAGCATCAGATCTTCATCAGTGTAAGCATCTTAGGGAAAGAAGAAACACGATGTGATGTGACTTTAGCTTGGAGAGGAAGCAAAAACTAATAGATCCAGACAAAATTAACAAGCACAAAGGCATCTTTGGCATGAAGTAATGCCACAAATAAGTTTGCTAACAACAGTGAGTTAAAAAGATCTTGCCATATGATATACCATGAAAACAACAACAACAAAAAAATCCAGGTCATCCTGATTCAGGGAAACACATCCTCTTTTTACTCCACACTAATGAAATGACAGCTAGAATGGTACTTTTCTGAGCATCACATATCAAAAACCATAGACAAGTAATTGCTAACTGATAAGAATAACTCAGGAAATAGTCATGGGTAAAATGCCTGAATTTAGAGGAAGGAGGAAACACAGACACCTCAGACTATCTTAGAATGATAAAAGCAAAAGTGACAGGTGTGATTTGAAGCAAAAGTCTAGAATATTTGAAGACTGTAAATGAAAAACCTAAAGAATTAGTTAGCGCACTAGGTAGCAGGAATGGGGTTATCAAGATGGCCAGGGGGCTGGAGCACATGGCACAAGATGAGAGGCTGGGGAAGCTGGGTTTGTTCAGCTGGAAGAAGAGGAGTCTGTGGTGGGGTCCAACTGCTGCCCTGCTGGGGGTCATACAGAAGATGGAAATAGGTTTTTCTCAGACTCTTCTCTGAGATGCAGAGTGAAAGGACAAGAGGAAAGGGATGCAAGCTGCAGCAAGGGATTTTTTTCCAAGCAGGTAAAAGGAAACTTTTTCAGGATAAGGGCTGTCAAATATTTCAACAGGTTGCACAGAAAAGTTGTGGAGCCACCATTACCTTGGAGATGTTAAAAACTCAACTGGACACAGCCCTGAGGAACCCACTCTAAAGCCCCCTGCTCTGAGCAGGGTGTTGGAGCAGCTGACCTCAAGACCAACTTAAAACTCTCCTCCCAATCTAAATTACCCTGTGATTCTGCGATTCTGTTGTTTATAGAGGAAAATTTCAGTTAAATATCTGGGAGGACCTCAAAATTACTAGATGTTAGTCTTGGCACACCCTGGAGAAAGTTTACAGAACAGCCGTGAAAATCTTACTGTTCAAATCAATTTCTCTGCAGAATAACTCCTTCCCAAAGAAGCTGAGCCCAAATGAAAGTGTTTGCAGGATCAGGATTATATCATATGTAAACCACATTGGTGATGAAATTTAGAGAGAATTAATGATCATTATACCCAACTTTTTACTATGACATTTGAAAATACCACCTTCCTGTCAGAAGCAATGAACAGAGCAAAACTTCTTCCCCAGATTTCTCATCAGCAAGCTGCTGAGAACTGGCGTATGTTGAACATCTCTGTTGGTGTTTTTTTTGAAAGTGCCACCTACTAAAATTCATACAAGGATGCTTTTCTTGCAAATTCCCCTGTCTTGCAGCATAAGGGCTAGATATACAACACAGTAAGTCAATAGAAAAACTCCCAGTAACTCTGGTGAACTTTTTTGGGGGGGGCTCTAAAACAGACTGTAATCTGAAATGTGTCCAGTCCATGTGTGTGCATGCAGCCAGTCATGGAGCATGTCTAGCTAGAAACACAGATACAACATACAGCTTTCCAGCTCCAGAGAACACGTCTGAGAATCCAGGGGGAAGCGGCTGAAGTCCATGTTACACATTGCTGTCACTGTGACCCTAGAAGTCGAAAATGAGAAAGGTTGGTTTCTATGAGGAGCAATGAAGGGAGAATGTTAACAGAGATAAATCATTGTGCAGCTCTAAAGCCAGCAATTATGCATAATGTTAGCATAAAATCCCCAGGAAAATGCCTACCAATTCTCCAAGTCCAAGTGAGATGGATTATGCACAGACACTCCAAAGGAAGCTGTAAATTCAATGCCTATCAGGGAACTAAAGTACTATCTTGGACATTACAGTAATACTGATGTCAGTATGGATACTTCTACCATGTTTTATACTCAACTATTTCCCTACAAGACAACAACATAAAATAACTTCACCATTTACATTTGAAGGTTGCCTTATATCCAGTTTGATTAAGGTTTCCTCATTTTCCCCATTGCTTAGTTCCCTCCATAGTTACTCCAACAATGACCCAAGCCTGCGGAACATGACCAACCTTATTGCAAGCCAGAAAATTCCTCCATTATGTACATTATTAAGGCAAAAACAGTTTCTTTCAGTCCTTGAACAAATTCTTTTAATCTGAGGGATGTTCTAGGGCAGGGGGTGCAGTGAGATTTGCCTCTGTTACGTTCGTGTCTTGGCTGAAGAGCTGCAGCAATCACAGCTCCTGTTTTTAAGTGAGTCCCATTGTGCACAACATTACACAACAAGTCTTCCAGCGGATGACTGAACTTTCTCTTGTGGACAGGCTTGCAGCGGAGCACCCCGTTTAGCAGGGGCAAATCAGCTGTGAGTCATCATTTCAGAGGCCAACTTACGTTTCTAGATTCATTGCAGATGTTATAAAGAACTTTTCTTCTGTTCAAGGGATTGTGATCCAAATCCTCCTCCGACCTACACACTCATCACCCTGAAAAGCACACACTGTTCATTTTGACTATAAAACTAGAGCAGAATTTTGCCGTATGAGCTAAGCTTAAAGAAGTTTTTTGGGTATATGCTCCAGAAGGTATATTGTAGCAATGACCTCCCATAGTTGTGTGTAGCATTTAAACATTGCATAACTGAGTCTCATTTCAGAGTGCTATTTCTTTTCTTGGGGTTACGTAAACTGTGGCACAACCTGTGGTCATTAACAATTTGCTAGTTAGGGGCAGCACAGAAACTCAACTCGTCAATAAGATATTCCTCAACTAAAGCCCGGTGCCAACTCCATGCAGATATCTCAAGACATCTTAAGATATCTTGGCGGACATTTTCAATGCCACTGGACACCCATGCTTGGGCAGCTGGATCATGTTCTGAGTGTCCTAACCACCACCAGGCCCAAATATCACACAGATTCTTGTTCTCCTTGGATTTTATGAATCAAATTATCCATTTAACTCTTGTGCAGTCAGCTGTGGTTACTCACGTCCTTCTCTCTCATGGGGTAAGATTAGAAAGTCACATCACCTCCTCAACAGGTCACAGAAAACTTTAAAAGTAAAAATTCTGCATGTGGGCAAATGAGTAGACCTGAGCAGAGCTAATGTTTTCCATTAAAAATACTTATTCCTTCATTTTGGCTGTTGAGCGCTGCTAACTAGTGGCGTGATGCTGGCTTTAGCGCAGGAGAACTGCGGGACATGAGCAATGGAAACCGAAATTCAGTTACAATCTGTAGAGAAGGTCCCTACTCTCCTCCTGCTCTTCTCCCCTCGGTGCTGACCCAAGCTTACATCTAACCTCCTTCTTCATTTTTCTTTCTCCTTCTCGTCTCTCCTGCTGCATGGCACCTTCATCCTCATCCAGTTCTAATAAAATAGACAGTGTCTTCAGGTGCTTAGTTAAGGTGTGAGTAATCAGATCTTTCATGCAATAAATGGCTTTATTAAATGGGTTCAGAACAGGGAAAGTGTTCCCAAGTGTTTGGTCAAGATGGGATTTTCATCATTAAGACCAGGCAAAATGAAGTGGTCATATGGTGCATACTCTTTTTCTTACACACACACATGTTTCTTTGTGGTTTTAATAATTTGTCCAGAGGTTTTTTTTTAAATAAATTCAGTAGAATTATATTTGGACTATGAAATCAGTGAACTTTGGAGCCCCCTGGTTTAGTGGGATATTGTCCTACTTGGGACAATATTGCCTACTGCCCAATTGTCTTACTTGGGACAACATTGCCCACTATGCTCATTCTTCAAAGAGAAATAGCCTCCCGAATCAAACTTTATAAAAAACCTTTCCTTGTTTTTGAAAATTATTTTACTATAGCCGAAGTGAGTAAGTTTCAGAAAGATCCTAGAACAGAAATCTTTGTGTTACAAAACAAAGGTTATTGTACACTGAGAGCATGTTTTCTGCCCTGGGGAAATGTTCTTTTGTCTGACCTCTCAAGCTTTTCTCCTCTGGCGGTGTATTTTTCTCTGCATCTCTTTTTGCATTCTTCTGAAGGAAATGAAATCTGCTGGGATGCTGATGCAAGCAGCCATAAAGGTGGCCTGGTTAGAAGGGGAAAATTACTGAGCAAAAGAAAATGTCTGCTGAAAAATACTGACAGAGAAAGGCCTGCCAGCCTGGGAAGCTGCAGCATCCTTGAGAAGTGCAGCCGCCCTCTTCGAAGTGAAGCTGGGTACCTAGAAACCTGAGACATCCCGAGATATAATCAATAAGCGCAAAAACAAGGGCCTGTAATGGCAAGTTATGGTCTGAAAAGGTAGAAAACAGTCTGGAAAATAGAAATTGGTCTGAAAGAACAAAAAACTTCATCATCTATTGGCCGTTTCAGGTGAAAACCAGAAATTAACAGCACAATTGGCTGCTCGAAGTGGTGGTGTCCTACACCCTGTTATGTCTCTGTGATATAGGGAATACTTAATTTTTATCCAAAATGAAGCCTCTCTCTCTGAGAACTTCCCATGCTGCACGTACTTTTCCATTCCTAAACAGGTTGAATTCGCTGCATGAACTTTCTACCAGCTCTTGGACTCTCACTGGGGATGCCTGGCTGACTCCAGACTTGGTGATGTAGAGCATCTCTGAAGTGAGGCTCTGTCTGTTGTCTCCTTAGTCCCCCTCTGGGCCCACTTTTGGGGTTGTTTCTTTTTGTACTCCCACCTGTGGGATGATTTGGTTTACTTGGTGATGGTATCACTTGATACCACTATTATACATCCATATAAGCTATTTATCATATCTGCTGTTATATTGTTAATGTTGTTCCACTAATGATAAGTTTGTAGTAACCTGTAATGGAATATACCTACTTGGTTATTGCTGTTGTTATACTATTTATTGATGCTATATTATTGATTGCTGGCAGCAATTTGTAATAGCATGATATATAGATTCACTTTATTAATCATAGGTATACTTGCTAGTGGTGATTTTTGTGGTATTTTTGGAATCTCTAATAAGGTAGAGAAGTTTAGAGAATAAATCCTCCATGTCCTTGTGTATTGCAGAATCCTGCAAACCCACAGTCATGATCTCTGTGCACCCGCAGGCCAGGTAACTCTTTAGGTCATGACAGATGTTCCTTTAGGATTCTTCCAGCGAACAAACCTGCTAGAAAATCAGGGACTACAGGGTGTTTTTAATGCTGCCATTTCAGCTTCAGTAAGCTTAAGCCTTTACATCAACATGCAAATGCCAGCAAAAAAAAAAAGTTTTCCTAGACAAACAGGAAGCAAAATAGGATAATTATAGAGGTTACCATCTGGTATATCAGCAGCTTCCAGTTTAATCACACACTGACCCCAGGACGAACATTTCCACTCGACTAAGCCCTCCTCTGATTGCAAAGAACTAGGGGAATGCTTCCCCCAGGAGGAGATTATCCTATTACTGCCCACAGCATGGTTTCTTGGAGCTTCCTGCAAAGCACCTTGTACTGGACATGCTGGAAACAGAGCTGTGGAGTAGGAGGGTTGGCAGTAGCCGTCCTGGTGGTCACCAAACATGCTGGGAGCAAAATGGACAGCGAAGCCCCCGGGGGTGTTCAGGAGCAGCACCGTTACCTCATGCTGTAGAGGACATGACCGTCAGGAAACACTCGCAGCATGATGTTGTCCGTGGTGGTGTCGTGAATGAAGGACCTTTTGGAGTGCACAAAGAAGACGTCAGGGACCCAGATCTTCTTCACCAGCCTGCCGTCGAAGGTCATGCTCTTGTTGGTGGTGCTGGGAAATGAAAGACGCTCATCCCTCCAGTAGTGCCTTAAGTACAGGGTCATAGTGAATGCACCCACAAAAAAGGAAGAGAACCAGAGAGATGTCTGTCAATGTTGCTTTCTACGGCTAGGAAACACCAGAAAGAAAACTCACTCCTACCAGGTAGATGAAATCCCACCCCTCTCAACTCCTGTTTCTTCCCTAAACCAATGCTCTTTGTGAATAGATTTTGCTAACAAAATAATTTCAGCCAAAACAAAACATAAACCCCCAATCAATGTATTACAGTACTCAGTAATGTTCAGTCCTAAAAGGGATATAAATATGCCCCAAGAGAAGCACTGCCCTGCAGAAATGATTCTTCAATCCTGGCAAAATTACCTTGAAGGACTATGGTATCAATAGCATGTTTCAGAATTAGCTTAATGGTCAGGCTAAACACTAAGCAATTTAGAAAGAACTAAATTGTTGCAAACAGCAACCAAGTGAGGGAACTGTTTTTCCTACTGTACAAGTGTATAAATAAAGCTCGTTGTTCTTTTAAGTTCATTGAGGGGGCAGGAGCTTCAGTCACACAAAGGAAAGCATCTGTTTGCTGATCCCAACCAGGCAGCTGCTGCTTTCTGAGCTGAATTTACTCTCTCATGCTGACAGATCAAATATACTTGTTTTCTTTATATTCCCAATTAAGTGAGTGGTTACAGGAGCCGCAGCCACGAAGCCCGGGCAAGCGGGAACACAGGCTGGGATCTCTTCCTAACCACTCGGCAACTGCTTTCTAAAACCACCGCCACCACCACCTCATTTTGTTTTGCTGATGACAAACCATCGGTTAACCTGACTCTCCATTTCAAAGGGCTGCCCTGGCAACAGTCTTGCATTGCCAATAGTTTTTTTGTGAATTTGTCAAAGTAGTCTCCAGTGCCAGCCCTCACCTTGCTGCCCTGCACAGGGCAGAGCTGGACGGACGCTTCCCTCTCTGACCATGGCAGAGACCTGCCGGAGGGACACTTCTGCTCACCCACCTGCAGGTCCCCACCTTGGCAGGCTGGTCCCAGCCTCCATCCCTGCTCCCGCCCAAGGATGCTGCCAGCTCCCATTCCCTGCTGGACACTGGACACCTTCCCCTTACAGCTACAGTCCCAAAGAAGCTCTTCCAGTGACTGCTGCTACTGGCAGGGCTTAGGTTGCAGCCTGGCTGGAGAAGCCAACCTGAGGGGCTAGACGAAGACAGCATATCAGCTTGACCAGAGCTGGGAAAAAGGAAAGCAAGGAAGAGACATAATTGAGGATTTCTTAGGAGTCGGTGCTATTTAAACCAGAAGGAAAAAAAGGGGTAAAAATGAGCCTGGCAATTCAGGGTCACCAGCCCTGGGCAGCCCTCTGGCCGTGATGCAAGAGGAGGGCCAGGCAGCCCGAGGCTGCGGCTGCAGAGTGCCTCTGGGCAGCTCCATCCTGGGAGCACAGCGGGACAGGGTCCCACGTGGCATCAGCCAGGCACCCCCGGTGTGACTTACAGCCACCATAGCGGGGGCACAGAGACTGCCTGCGGGGACAGGGCGGGAAGGACCCAGGGGCAGGAGCCCTCTCCTCTCTCTCCTTCAGCACCCTTCTCTCTCCAAACAGGCCTCCGATGGCCAACACATGGCACCAAGTGCTGCAAACATCAAGCCCAAGTGGCAGCTAACAACAGCTTCTAAGTACAAAGTCCAACTTATGGATGTTTTCTCGTGGCGTGGGTCAAACGAGGCAGTTTGCAATCACTGGCAGCGTGTTCCTTTCTGACCAGCACACGCGCTAGTTACAAACCGAGAAAAGGGGTTCATTTCACCACTCATGAGTAGGAAAATGCCTTAGGAAACAAGTTTTGCCACAAACTAAGAGAGCGATAATACCTGCTGGAGGCACAGCGAAGGAGCATACACAAGTGCCTCACTTTTGGCAGCACGTTTCATGTTTGGGCCACACTCCAGGCAGCCTCGAGAGCATCCCTCGCTAGCGCACACAGCAGCAGCCAGCTTCAGCCTGGTGCTTCTTTGGGGCACCAGATGCCTGTTGGAGCAGCGGTAGGCAAAGGTTACCCAACCAAGGGTACCCAGTTTCCAAGGCCACTAACCCTCCAGAGCAATTTGAAAGAAGTCCTGCCTCCAGCTCGGCCCTGCCTGCAGCGGGGAACTGAGGCGGGCACCCTGGTGCAGGCACAGCCAGCCTGGCTCCCCTGGCCATGCAGACAGCTGACTGCCCGCCTTCCTTTCCACAAGCACCCACACTGGGACAAAGTGCTGGAAAAACAAACCAGCGTAACCAAGACTGTCCTGGGAGACTATTCTTCCACCCCAAATACAAATCAGCAACTGCTGTGGGACGTACTTGTCCTGTGCTGGGAAAATAGGACTGCGGAGCTGTCCGCAGTAAAGGGAGAGAGAGCTGCCCTCAAAGCTTTCAGATGGGCGAGATTTTTGTTAAAATCAGATGCTCCTGACAGAAAGCATTGCAAGTTATTTACTTGCATTAATTAGGTCTTTTTGCTGCTACGACATTATCTTGATATATTAGAGCCCTAAGTCTCCTTGCGAGAGCCATTTCCTATGCTGAAAGCTCCCTCCATGCGCTTCATTGCACGCATCCCCCCAAACCCTCTCTTTCAATACTCAGGCAGGCAAGCTTCCTTCTTTTAATGTAGATGTAATTGCACCACAATAACAACTCATCAGCCTAAAGCTCTTCCTTTAAGTCTTCATGTTTTGCCTAGACCAAAGAAGGTGCCCAAAAACAAGGAGGAAAAGGCAGAAAGAGGAAGGAATCAAGAAGCTTCCTCTTCTCCTCTGTGTTCCGCTTTCCATTTCTCTTTCCAGTGTTTTTATTCCATTTTCTATAGTTAAAAATAATTAAAAAATAAAAAAAACCAGGAAAACGCTTGTGACCCCTCCTTTAGGTGGGAACATGTTTTGGCCCAGGGCTCAGTTTTGGCCCTGGGGCCAGTGTTGTTCAATATCTTTATCAACGATCTGGAAGAGGGGATCGAGTGCTCCCTCAGTAAGTTTGCAGATGACACCAAGTTGGGTGGGAGTGTTGGTCTGCTGGAGGGTAGGAAGGCTCTGCAGAGGGACCTGGACAGGCTGGATCGTTGGGCCGAGGCCAACTGCATGAGGTTCAACAAGGCCAAGTGCCGGGTCCTGCACTTGGGCCACAACAACCCCAGGCAACGCTACAGGCTTGGGGAAGAGTGGCTGGAAAGCTGCCCAGAGGAGAAGGACCTGGGGGTGCTGGTTGACAGCCGGCTGAACATGAGCCGGCAGTGTGCCCAGGTGGCCAAGAAGGCCAACGGCATCCTGGCCTCTATCAGGAATAGTGTGGCCAGCAGGAGCAGGGAGGTGATCGTGCCCCTGTACTCGGCGCTGGTGAGGCCACACCTTGAGTACTGTGTTCAGTTTTGGGCCCCTCACGACAAGAAGGACATTGAGGGGCTGGAGCGTGTCCAGAGAAGGGCAACGAAGCTGGTGAAGGGCCTGGAGCACAAGTCTTATGAGGAGCGGCTGAGGGAACTGGGATTGTTTAGTCTGGAGAAGAGGAGGCTGAGGGGAGACCTCATCGCGCTCTACAACTACCTGAAGGGAGGTTGTAGTGAGGTGGGGGTTGGTCTCTTCTCCCAAGTAACCAGCGATAGGACGAGAGGAAATGGCCTCAAGTTGCGCCAAGGGAGGTTTAGATTGGACATTAGGAAAAAATTCTTTACTGAAAGAGTGGTCAGGCCTTGGAACAGGCTGCCCAGGGAAGTGGTGGAGTCACCATCCCTGGAGGTATTTAAAAGACGTGTAGATGAGGCGCTTAGGGACATGGTTTAGTGGGCATGGGGGTGTTGGGTTGACGGTTGGACTTGATAATCTTAGAGGTCTCTTCCAACCTTAGTGATTCTATGATTCTATGTTGAGTGTTAACAACTGCATGTATTCCTTCCTCTTTTTAAATTAATAAAAAAATAAAGATACTAAACCACTGTTGAACTTGGTGCAAATTTCCTGAACAGCATCATCAGTGATTGAAAGACTATTCCCCCACGCCACATCCCACTTTGGCAGAGGCAGTTCAGGCTCCCCCTGGCAGGTCCCACTCACGTGCCTCAGTGAGGTAACTCCCAGTGATGAAGAAGCAGGAGCAGCTCCTTCTCATTTACATTGCCAATTTAATTTTCTAATCCGTTTCCCAGAATTGTGCATTTAAAACAAATGGACTCAATAGTTCCCTAAGGAAGAAAACTCTTGCAGTAAGTGCAGCTTTTGTGAACTTCACCATACACCTTCAAACCTTCGTATGCAGCTGTTTATGGTTTTGGTTGTGATAGATCCTTCATAGCAGTGGTTGTTCTCCCATTTAAGGTCCCTTTTTCCTTCATACTTTCAATCTTCATCTGAAGATACAGAGATAAGCCTTTGATCGCCTGGTTTTATCAAGTTTTCAGTTCTGAGTGTCAGCCTTTTTGAATTTGCCAAATGCTGCCATTACTTTCATCTGACCAATAGTTTGAAATCCATAGGTTTCAAGTGGGAGGGACTTCTTATGACTAGGAATAATCGAGGCTTAAAAGAGGATTACATACCATGTCAACCTCAGAAATACTGTCCAAGCTTTCAACTTGCACATCCACCCCAACAGGAATTGCAGGGCCTGGAGGAGAATGAGATTTAGATATGTAAATAACTCAATGCTTGGAGTAAGTCACTTCAGAAAGGCTCCACGGTCCAACACAGCCCACAAGGCTGCCCGCAGCACTGCCTCCGGCTCTTGCCAGAGAAAGCATTTGTAATTAATGTTATTTGTTATCACACACAGCTGTTGACATTGCAGTAGTGCCCACAGTGCTTCCAAACAGCCAGGACGGCTTCACAGCGCAATCAGATTGTGTCAGAAGAGGAAGGCAGTGGTCGGCCGTGGTACTTCCCACTGGGTCTCCCCAGTGCCGAGGGGCTGCGTGCCCAGCACGTGCTGGGCAGGCCCCCTCAACTTCCAGACTGCAAGAAAGACTCTCTATGTATGAATGCTTAATTTAGCCTTGATTCAGGAAATCAAAACCCATCCAAAGTCTATTTAGTGCTGCAATTTCCATGCTTGTCTGAACACTAATCACAGGTTAAAAAAAATAAACAACCAAAAACCAAACACAAAAAACCAAAACCACAAACAGAAGAACACTGCCAAGTTGTTATTTGTCCCTCTCCTATTCCTTCCCTATCTGATCTTGAGGATAAAATACCATGTCCATATTTTCTTTTCCTTTTTCATGCTCCTGCACCAAACACTGAGTTTGGCTCCCAGATAACCAGTTACCTCGTTGCAAGGACAGAGTCTAAGGTTCTGTCTGGAGCTGCCATGAAGCTTTATTAAACCCAAAATAAAGGGTGTTCGGTGTAAAGCTGAGAGAAGGGTTAGGTGTCTTGTACATCAGTGAAACTGCTTTTACTTTTTTTCTTTTCTGTAGTTAATAACGAATTTGAGGAATGACAAAACAGTGAGTATAATAGAGGAAGAAATAATCTGAACTCTGGACTCAGACATGAAGTTCTTAATACAGACAGTATGAAGATGAGGCTGTAAAACTTACTTATCAGTGGAAATATTTATTCTGCCTTTCTTGGGCAAAATCCTACTACAATCAGCAGGAGCGATCACTGCTTTTCCCTTCTCCCTGCTCCTCATTCAGCACCTGGGGCTGAGGCAATGAGAAAGCACACGAATGGGAATGAGGGCATGTTGAGACACCAAGACCTTTTGGAGCAGGCTTGGACAAGAGGTTGGGCTGAGCATGCAAGTGTGGGTGAAAGGCCAGTGGGGCCAGCCCAAATGTTGCTGCCTGGCAGCTACTCGTAGGAATCGAATGATCACCAAGTCCTACTCTAGGCAATGAGCATATAATAATAACGATGATTGATTATTCACTTGGCCCATCACTCTTCAAAACTTCTGCCAAGATGCAGTTTTGCAGAGGCACTTGATGCGAGCAACACTGCAAATGCATGCAGTGTCTGCAGCAAAATAGAAGCCCTAATAAGAAATGCCCTCTTTAAACCACAGAAACAAACCCTGGGTTTCCTTAAAGGTCAACATGGCTACAGCACATACCATTGAATTAAATGGCTGTTGATCAGTCGCAGAAAGATGTCAAGAGACCTTTGGTCTTACTAATCCTTGGAGTCAATTAGGACTGCTAGGTTTTTAAACCTGTCCCTCTGGAAACTAAACTGTTGAACCACTGGGGCTCCAGATGCTTTGCCAAATTCCCCATCAAATGCCACTAGGGATGAACAAAGGAAAAAAAACCTCTTTATCAAGAGGGAGCAGAGATGAGGAACATATGAATGGGGAGGGAAAAGAACAGCTGAGATGGTATCTGACACACTGAACAGGTAGACAGAGGACATGTAACTTAGATTATAGCATTAAATGTAAAAAAGCCCTCATCAACTAGCTTTTCCTTGTCATAAACAATATTTTATCAATATTAATTTTTTTCTTCTGAGAGAGGAAATACAGAAGGATCAGCTTGGGGAATTACAGCCAGAAAAAGACCTGAATACTGTAACACTGGAGAAATCTCAACGCTCTGGCTCCTCTCTAGGATGTTCCCTGCTGGATGGGAAGCTAAATGGATCCAAGTGAAAGCTGTGGATTTGGCTGAGAAGAGGAAGCACTGCTGCTTTGTTCAAAGACTGCAGCCCAGCAAAGAATTTCAGCTCATACTTTAGGATCTCTGAAAAGTGTCAGCCAAATTCATGGAATTATTCAAATTAAACATGAGCTCAAGTATTTATAGATCAAGGTCTAGAGAGAAATTGTATAATCTTCAACTGAAGCATTTCTTCCAGAAACAGCAAATGTGTCAACATCCATTATCTCCATCATTGTCTACAGCAATATCTTGCAGAACACAAATCCTAATTCAGCAGGACTGATACAACCAGAAAGCAAACCCTGGACTCTTAAAAAACTTCATAGAAGTCACAGACTTCCACTTACAACACAGAAACGAAGCCACCAATAAACTATTCCCCTTGCATCTCAGACACAGCACAGTGGCAGCTTCCAAGCAAGCTCAAGACACTCGCACAGTCATTAGCAAATTTGACGATATAAAAATTGCAAATGGAAAATAGGAGTTTTTCATTTTGAAGGAGATATTTATATTTGCATGTTGAAAGAGGATTTAAGTGACCTGAAGCACAACCCGAGACCAATGGGAGTGCTTCTACTTTCTCTCTTGTATTGGACAGTATCCATTAGCCCCACAATTTCTGTATCGGATTTACAAGTGATATGATAGAGCACCTTTGCACCTTCTCACTGTAAAGGTACCACCTTCTGAAACGGCATCAGCAACATCTTATTTCTGTAGATTCTTGCATGTCAGTGTCCTTGCCTCAAATCAAACTTGGGTATTAAAAAGATACTCAGGGACCAGCCTGTCAAGGTGTCCATGGTTTTATGTGTCTTTATTCCTTTGCCAAGTTCACAACCTGGTGTCCTGAGAATCAGTGGTGAGAATGGCCCCGCATTTCTCTTTCACCTGCAGTGAGCTGCTCTGTTTTGTGAGCTACTCTTCAGTGACAGCCATTATGCATTCAACTTAGGTGCTGCATATAGAAAAGTACAGGTATTCTGCTGTACAGAATCCCTTTGGAGAAGACCCACTTTGCATCTGCATTCGGTGGTTGTACAAGTAGAATAGATGGACCCAACAAGTCTCCATTTTGGGTGGGTTCTGACACAGAGAAGACTTTGTGGCTTGTTTCACCTTGCAAAAACTCCAGTTTGATTAGTAAACTCTGTCCCAGCTGAATGGGACATCTGGTCTGGGGCTAACTCCTCCAGGGAACCCAGGAGGTTTCCACAAATCCTGTTCAGGTATAACTTCAGCAGGTGCCCAACATTAAAGCTGTCACGTCCCAGCATGTCTCGGCACCTAAAACCACCCACTGAGGAGCAGCCATGAAAGCTACAAAGGACCAGTCAGTTCCCAGTCAGAAACAGGTACTGGACACAAACATGGGTTTCATTTTCTAACACTGCAGCGGGCTTTGGAAGATAGGGAATAGCGTGCTACCATGATGCCTGGTGTCAGTTTTCCACTCCAGCTCTGAGACTAAAAAGCTTTGCGACATCTCTTTAATTTTTCTCTTTGGCAGTGATTTCAAAGGTTCATTGTTTTTCTCTGAGACAGTCTCTTTGTGCCCTCATCTATCTTTGAAGGAGCGAGGCAGACGTAGGCCCTGAGATAAAAATATCTACATGGGAAACAAGCAGGTTCGAGACTTCTTTGTTACCAGATATATTGCGCACGCTCAGAGAGGCTCACAAACGTCCATAAGGGATCCTGTGTCTGCAAGCTGCAAAACAGTCTTCAGTGTTTCCACATGTATGTGTGTTGGGTTTTTTTGTTGGGTTTTTGTTTTTTAATGTATGTGTATATATATCTGGGACCTCTTAGGTGTGGGCAGCTTCCAGGCAGTCACCACCAGGATACGCTCATCAGCTGCCACATGACTGCAGAGACCTTCGTTCCTTCGCATCTCATTGAGGGAGAAGCAAGTTTTATTCCAGCCCTTGATACGAATCCTAAGTGAACTACTGATGCTCGTTCACCCCACCATTCATCCATCCTGACAAAAATACTGCCAAGAAAGGGCAGCGAAGAGCAGCTGAAGTTAGGCTATTAGGCTATGAAGAAATATAATAAAAGTACAGCATTAGGCTGTTCCTCAGCAAAGAAGATACAGCTATTTTAAGTATCAACTAAAGCTGCTTATTCACAGGCTCCCTGTAAAATATGAGATGTCATAGATGAAATGCTTAAAATGGATGTTTAATGAAGGCAGCAAATCAAACATTTACATAATCTTTAAATATTAATATTTGTAAATAATACCTGAACATTTGCTAGCTAGAACAAGGTCACTGACATGGAAATAAATCCCTAAGGGTCATAACAAATGCAGGCTATTTTAGCTTATGGAGGCTACTTGGAACATCAGCAAAGCAAAAATCTGTGTCATTACCACCGTACCCAATAGCTTGTCTCTCATGGGCTGAGAGCAGGCAAGACAACCATGCTTATTGGGCTGCTAATAACACAAGTTACACAACATTTGCTTGCTTACTTGCTCTTTACAAAGATACTTTTTCTTGAAAAACCCTTCACCTTTCTCCAACGTTTTTCTTCCATTTCACCTTGCATGACCCCAGCCTGCTCTGTCCAGTGGTCACAGCTGTGTTGGGCTGGCAGCTTGCTGACTGTCCTCTGCAGAACAGCAAGAGTCACCGTGGCCACAACAAAGCAGCTACAGACCCCATCCCCTTTTCAGCTTCAAGTTCAGTGGTGAAGTTGTAGACTGGTCCACCAAAAATGTTGAAGGTTAACAGCTGCCCATTATTCCACCAAGCTTGAGAACCATCAGTTTTACAGTATTGGGTTTCTTTATAGTCTAATGTCACTCACAATCTCCTTATGATCTCATTTATGTTTTCCAGAGATGAGTTCCTTTCCCACCTGCACCATAACATCACAGGCCCAGTGCCATGCCACAGGGCCGGACTCTCCATTAGACCGTGTTCCCAGAGCTGCCCTCAGAGAGCAGAGCGGGTCTTAGGGCAGCGACCAGTTACACTCACATGCGTCTCACAGGCTCCTCTACTCCGCTTCAGCAGTACAAAAGCCTTTTTGTCCTATGCTGGTCAGACCACATCAGTTTGACTGGCATTGCCGCAGCAAAAAGCTGGAAGGACTCACAGGGCATAGCAAATCACTGTGACTGCCTGATGAATAACATTACAGAAGAAAATATAAGGATCGTCTCTTACCAGGCTTTTGTTTTCTTTCCTCTATATTTTTTTCCATCAGGCTTATCATCTGTCACTAAAAATACATCGCATAGTTCTGCAGCTGTGCAAGAACCTGGGGCACCCGCGCTATCTCCATGCGTGTAAACCATGCTTTCCAAGGCTGGAGCCTCAACAAAGTTGTTGCCATGTTTTGTTCCTTATCATATGCAACTTCAGTGCAACTTTCCTAACACCTCACCTTTGTCCCAGGTAGCTCTACAGGATAAGGAGGTTTTGAGCAAAACACCGTGTTTTTCCTCTACAAAAAGTCACCTTCTTACCAAAGGCTGTTGGGATATTTCTCAATTTTATGTTACTCCAAGTTTTTAGGCTCTAACAGTATCCTAATGCCTGTGATGGGACGTAGCATAGGAAAACAAGACAAGAAGGAGATTAAAATGCAATTACGTTAGCACTGTAAGAGTAATCATGTAATTATGTGTGTCGACTTGGTGGGAACTGTGCACAAAAGTGTTTCTCACGGGCTCTGCGACATTGATAAAAATAATAAAAATTTGGTCTGTTTACAGAAATACAGTGCAGTGGTGACACTGGACATCAAAACCTAAACCATCAGCACAACAGAACAAAATCCCTCAGCTTCCCCAAAAAGCACAGGCATCATGTCCCTGACGTACACCCTAGCTATGTATGACGTGTATCCATTTAGCTAGGTTAAAAAAAAAAAGAAAAAAAAATAATCACAGTGGCTCCCCAGCTATCGCCAACCAAGTCAAGGGAAGGAGTCCAGATCTTCTCTCAGAGAAGCCCTGACATCCCACCCCACCAGCCCCAGGAGCCAGCAGGTCTTTTGGCCAGAGTGGTGACCCCAAGGAGAGAGTGGCGCTTCCAGTCTGTCCACATCAGGCATTCAGAAGTCATCAGCCAAACTGCAACAACTGAGGTTGACTTAAAAAAAAAAAAAAATCCGAAAACCCAACACGGCACCCTAATCTTTAATGATTTGGGTTCCTAAGTTTTTTGATGCACATGCTTTGAGGCTTTTCTCTGCCACCTAGATGACTAGTAAGATTCCCTCTCTGACACTGACACTGATTTTTGCCCAACGAAGGGAAATCTTGATCCCTTCCCTTTGGGACCAGGAGAGTTTGTCGCTGGCTTCACTAGCTGGGAAAACCATTTACTGTTAAAATCAACTCTATTCAACCCAGAGTCACCAAGACAAATGAGGATCCCATAGCTGCACTCTCTCTGAGCTGGCTGTTTTTCTCTGCTTGTTCTATTCCCTTGCATTTTAATATGATGAAATATGGCTCAGTGAGACCAGTGTAGTGGTGACTGCTGCCTCAGGAGCTGGCAAAAGGCATTTGGGATTCTCCTTCTTCTCACTGCCGTAATTTACAAGCTGTGCATGGTCCTGTCTCCTCAGTGCCTGCAGCTGCATTGGATGCATACTGTACCTGTCCTAGGGGCTACCAGCCTGGGGCCCTGTGTGCTTTCAAATCTGAGCCTGCCTCTGCACTTTGCTTCTCCCCTCTCTTTTGCTCCAGGAGAGCCGCTAGAACAAGAACGCTCACCTCCCGATGTGATCGGCGTGAGCAGGGATGATCTTCAGCACCAGGAACACCATCTTCTCTTCTCTGAGAGAAAAGGAACAATTCCAGCACAGGCACCAGCCTTGCAGTAAGGAGTGAAAATGGTCAGAGGAAAATGTATTTGCAGCCAGATTATTGCATGATAGTGGTTCCTCTCTGAACGTAGGAGAAGGATAAAGCCAAGAAAAAGTTACTGCTTCAGAAGCAGCTGCAAGAGCTTTCCACACTGCTCTCTTTTAAGGCCTTGGGGAGGGAAGAGGAGAAGGACAGAGGATTTACAGAATGGGAAGTAGAGGGGACCCTCTGAGCTTATAGCAGGACAGGGCATACCTGGCATTTAGGGACGTATGTACACTTTAGTGAACTCACTCAACAGAGCATGATATCTACTTCTCAGCATCTAGTCTTCTGTTAGGACAGACAAAGCATACCAAATCAGCAATCCACCTTCACATGTATGAAACCACACAACCTCCTATCCCCCTTCAGAAGACAACAATCAATCTAGTGACACAAATCAATGAAGTGTTGATCAAAATTAATGAAGTGTTGAACCCATCATTGGAAGTGTTCAAGGTCAGGTTGGATGGAGCTTTGAGCAATCTGATCTAGTGAAAGATGTCCCTGCCAATGGAGGGAGGTGGACTAGGTGATCTTCAAAGGTCCCTTCCAGCCCAAACCATTCTGTGATTCTGTGATAAAGCACTGCTGTGCTGGGCAAGCCGTGTGGCATGGCACAGGATCATCAATATCCATGACGGAGCAGCATGCCAACAAAACAAAGCCACACTGAAGGCAGCGGACATCCAGCCAACACCTCACAGATCCAGGCTTTGCAGACAGAACAGAAGAATGGAAAAAAGAAGCCTAAAAAGTCAGGTAAAAAAAAAACAAGACCAATAAATAAACAAACAAACAGGAGACTGAGCCAGCGATGTGGCTGGCTGGACAATCCTGACCATCTCTTCCTGCAGCCAAGAGGATTTAGGTCAGTCCATGAAACCAATCTCACGACTCTCTGGTCTTTTCATCTTTCAGAGGTCAGGTTCCTTCCCAAATCCACCCTGTTGAGGCTCACCTTCCAAAAGAAGCAACCTGGCAGGAGAGGAAATACCAGCAATAAGCCATAATCTCCCTTTCCCTAACTGGGAAGCAGTATCACTGTCAAGGGGATAGATATTCACCTGGAGCAAGTGAGGGGCCCAAGGGCAGCTCATTCAGCGCCACTTTTACAGCTGATTCACAAAGGAGCAGGCATGCCCCCTGCCTCCAGAGCCAGCTCCCGGACCTCAGCCCTGAGCCCCAGTGCACGCCTGGGCTTGTCAGATGTGCTCACACCGACCCTCGGGGGATTTGCCTGTGTTCCAACCAGAGGACAATTTAAGGCAAATTCTTCAACCCTAGAAATATCAGATCAAGTTTACCACTGCTTATCAAAAGAGTTACCTCCAACGGGCAGGCTGGACTGAACTTGGTAGTAAATTACTGGTGGGGGGGCAAACACTGGTGATGACACATCTTGGACTCTGGAGCTTGGAGATACATGAATTGTGATCGTAGGGACAGCACTGTGCTGTCAGATCAGCACATCGGCACTGTGGGGCGAGAAATGTCTTTCCAGCTACGCCAGGAAGGGGCAGGTCAGAGAAGCCCTGTTCTATGGACTGGGTGCAAAAGGCAAAATACCCCTGTGACCCCCGGGACAGGGAGATGCACTTCATCCTGGAAGGACAATTGACAAAGGACGCAGTATTAGTCATTCAGCAAAAGCTGCAGAAAACTCTGTCCTTAGCTCTGGAGGTTATTGATCTGACTGGGAGAGCCATTTCCATGCTGGTATACCAGCACATTTTTTATTCAAGTACTCTTTTACCTCTGCAGTAGTGAGCTTAGAAAGACCAGGCGAGATTGTTCCTGTAACTGGGTACAACAGAAGACAGAAGTGAAGGTGAGGGAGGCCTTCCCTCCTGCTCTTTTCGTTGCTTTAGAGCGTTTGAGACAAGATTTTATCTGGTCAAAAATACTCCATTTTCTCCTAGCAAGGACGGGATGTGATCCACCTAACGAGTTCTTTACTTTGCAATTTGATCACATCAGCTGAAAAGGTCATTGCAGCTTCACAACTACAAGTGAACATTAAAACCTGCAGCTTGTTCATCTTCTCAATAGTGAAATACTTACCAGGAGGGTCCATCCTGAGCTCTGGAGAACACTAGCCAAAAAAAGAGCCAACTTCAGCAGCAAGGAGTGTAGAGCTGTACAGTGGACTATGAGGTGAGGATGAGCCCTCTCTGAATTGCCTTGCATATCTCCTGAAACCACCCAAGCCCTTTCCCTTCACAGTGGTGCATCTGGCCAGAGGCTTTTTTTTTTTTTTAAATTATGTGATTAATTAGATTACTTTTAATTAGATGAGCATGAAATCAAGAGAACTGTTTTATTCTCACCTCCAAAAGCCGGCCGCATGGTGAAGTCATGGTCATCAACCCTGAGAAGATGCTCCGTCTTTCCCTTCCAAGTTTTGGTCACGTCATGATTCTTCTTATAGATGTAACTGCAAAAGACAGCAATAGCGTTGGTCTGACATCTCTGCGGCCCGAGTGGCACTCTGCGGCCAACTTCTGCCCACCCAGTTTCAGAGCTCCAGGAGTGGTGGCCTTGTAGGCATGGAGGGAAGCAGGGTTACTGCCAGCACCACGGCCCAGGCCAGCGAGGCAGTCCCAACGCTGCCTCTCCACAGCATTAACTCAGACCTGGCCCCCACTGCAGGCAGCCCTGCCATCTCAGCTGGCTCCAAGATAGACGACGGTGGTCTCTCCACCCTGGACACCACAGCTCCCGCGGGGGCACGTGGCTGAGAGCACAGCATCTCGCGGAGGAGCTGGGATGCAGCAAACGTGACAGAGCAAGCAACAGTAGAAGCAGCTGACTCTGCCCCACACGTTACCCAGCCAGGACTTGGCTGGGTACCAAGACAACATTATCATGAGAAAGCTCTTTTCAACGGTGGTCACGCAATTTCATACACTGTTCTGAGATTATCTGCCCCACGAACATCAGTTGAGTACCAGCAGTTTGTGTGGACAGAGGGCTCGCTTCGCCTCTTCACTTTTAGCAATGACAAAATCACCCATTTCCCTCCACAGCAGCAGGAAAAGAGGGCGTTTATCTAAAGAAGTCCGCAAGATCTGCAATCCTTCATTTTTCTGAATATTAAGGGGGGGAAAGTCCTAAAGTTTTATTTGAGAGGTCCTCCCTGGTGTTCCCCAGTGGTGCAGGAAGGAGGACTTGGACCATTAAGAGTCCTCAACCCCTTTGCTCAGGGCATAAGAACTGACAAAGTTGTAAATACTGCTGCAATTAGCTGTTTGTCAGCAACTTGCTAAAAAGAATAATAATAAATAGAATGACGTTTATACAAAAGGGTTCAGATTCATTTGCCTGCGTGGGAGAAATATTACTGACAGTAAAGGACAAAAATCTTGGAGGAAAAATAAGGGGACTGCTCTAATAGATACAAAAATGAGGGTGAATTAGGCTTAAAATCTTGGTCAAAATTTCAGAGCTTAGAAAACCATCACCACATGCCCAAGTGTGGCTGTGGAAGGGCCATGGATGTGCTTTAGGGTCATTAAAATGCAAATCATGATGATTATGAGCAAAGGGAGCATAAATCGCAAATCAGAAGAAAAGTTTCCCATCAGAGCATTCAATTCAGAAAATAAATGATAAAACCTAAGGGGCATTGATAGCTGCTGCTAACATGGATAACCTGCTTATTTTAAGAAGGAGGTGAAAAAGAAGCAATAGAATTAAAAAAAAAAATTGTATTAAATGGATGTTTTGAAGGAATAGAAGCCCTTGTGCTCCAGAGAAGAAAATTTGGATCCCCCTCACCTCACTTTGGACCCCTGTTTAAATCGGGCTGTCGGAGCATCTCTCTCCCTGCTGGCGGTGGGAAAGAGCCAGCTGGAGCAAGTGCGCTCCCCACACCGCTGCGTTAATGTTTACCTAAAAGCAGGGGGATAACCCCAAACACAGCCATTAACGGGAACGGTTGGAGGCAAAAGTTTAGCTTGCAATAGAATTAAGCGGGGAGTGTGTGTGTGTGGGGTGTGTGTGTGTGTTTCTCTGCAAAGGTTAGAGCTGCTGACAAAGTGCTCCACTTCGCAGTCTGCGATGTTGCCTCTGCTCCTGAAAAGCCGGCAGGGGAGAGGAATGATCTTATGGTGTCTGCTTGACTTTAAACATCAGGGAAAGGCCTAAGTACCGGTGAATGTTCAATCAAATCTCTCAACTCAAAGAATGGAGGGGGAAAAATCAAGTTAAAAATCCAATAAAACTTTGGATTGCATGCTGTATGAGGAAATAGTATGGAAAAGCCTGATGGTATTACAATGCCATCTCGTAAATCAATGGCACAGCCTCACTGAAACGCCAAGCTCTCATCAATTCATTTAAAAAATCATCAAACAGCAAATAGCACACAGGAGAGTTGCTAAGAACAAGTCTGTGGCTGCAGAGACTTCAGAGGGCTGGCTGGGGACACCAACGCTGCCTTGGGAAGAAAACAGGTTTTCAGGAACTTCCCGAGCCAGGGGTTGCATTGAATAGCCAGCATTTAATCATCAGTTCATGCCCAATCCTTCAGGTACATGACAGACGATTCAGAATTTACAGACAGAGGTTAGTCATTTAATTTTTAATCAATTTAATCATTTACAAAGATTTTGTATAGAGCTATTTTTAATGACAGGCAGTCTACACAGCCTTTGAAATGTATAATAACTATTTTTGTCAATTTAATTCGAAAGCAAGAACAAGTTTGTTTGAAAAAAATACCCATTCTTTATAACAGTGCATGACATCAGCTATGCTGGTATCTTCTGATCCTCTCCAGCAGGTATCCCATGCCATATCCATCCCCACCACTGTTTGCCATAGGAAGTATCTCATTACCTGCAGCAAAGGCGAATACAGCTGCCAGTGCCTTTGCAGAGCTGAAGGATGCACCGAGCACCCCTGCCCATGAGGCGCCTTTACTGACAATCTAATCACCGGCACCTCATAAATCCTCCCTGAGGTACTTACTGTCTTTAGCACTTCTGATTATAGATTTGTCGGGGTTTCTTTCAGCTTTATGCACTCTCTGCAATTCACCACTATTCATTTAAAGCCACCCGTCTCCTTTTGTCTTTTTTGCCATGTTTTTCACATATAATTTTATTGCTGTTTACATTTCGCTCAAGTGGGATGAATCTGATAAAACTGTCTTTTGTGAGGACTTGCTCCTGTTTACAGAGGAGAGAAGGGGACAGGTATCTCATTAAGCTTTTGTAAAGGCTTCTCCATTATTGCCCTGAATTGTTTTTTATGTTTTTCTTTCCAGTCACTTTTATGCAGAATTGTTCTCAATTGCATAAAATAGATCCTTTTAATATTGCCAAATATATCAAAGAAAATTAAATTTTGATGGCATGAGAAATCACAGATAACAGCTCAGCAGGATTCAAAAAAGCAGCGGGTACCTATGCAGACATTCAGACCTCTCAGAGCAAGATAAAGAACTTACAAAATTGGAAACAGTCCTCATGCTGTAGGGCGTAAGGCAATGGCTAAGTGGTGAGCCTGAAAGGAAGAGTGACCCCCGTCCCGAGCACGGCGCGGCTGCTGGCTGCCGGGGTCTGGGAGGTTTCTGCACCTTTGTGACTTTGGTCGCAAGATGCTCATGGGGCATCGGTTCCTATTATCCTATTTCCTATTGGGATTCAGAAAAGTATTTCTACAGTTTCAATGAAAATCTGACCGCCCTTCAGTATATTCTCTTGGAAAAAAAACACCCAAAACGCATTAGTTGAAGGTGTCATTTACTTGCTGGAGGAGATGCACACTGTGTAAACCTAGCACCAAGAAAGGTACAGAACCTCCTGTTTTTCTAACCAACAAAGCATACGACTGCTGTGAAGATCCCCTAGGGGATAAATGGAAAAGAGAAGGTACAATAACAGTTTATGACTGCCATAACAATTAACTCGCTCCTAGATGAGCATTCCAAACTTATTATCTCCATTATGCTATGAGTGTATCCCACATAGATGTGTATCTTTAGTATTAATGTACGTGGATCACATGGGATCAGATATGGTTGAGAACGTTCTGACAAGCTGGGAACCTCAAGGTCCTCAATTTTGAGGAGGTCTCCTTCCATTACCTGTCAGGGCCACAATTCAAGGGCTCGATGAGTCCTGGCTGCACAAGAGGCCCTAGTAGCTCCACAAGACGACAGGTCTATCCTGGTTTACATGGATGGCCACACCAGTCTCTATTGTTCCCAGAGCCACAGGAGAGAGAGTCTCTGTTGCCCTACCTCTGGATGTAACATGCTCCACATTGACTAGCTGTGGTTTTATGCCCGGAGCAGGAAGGAAAGGAAAGTGACTTTCCTTGCCAGATTTCTAGAAGAAACTAACTCAGAGTCTAGAAAATGATGGACACAAACTCAAAGGGTGTGCACAATCACTGTTATCGTACACATTAGGAATATTTCATGGTCACATGCCCAACACAGCTTATCATCTATTGCTTATGACCCTCCATTTTTGCTTGGATTTATAAAGTATGATTTTTAACCAGGAAAAAAAAAAATCTGTTCTATGGTTGTTCATATTTTTAGCTTATTAAAGATAAATGCAGAATACATTTGTTTTTCACAACAATTAAATGGAGCCTTTTTTCACCAAGCATATCCCAAACCCTGCACTCCTTGCCTCTACCTACATCCATCCAGCTCAAAGCCAACAACAGTAACATAAGCAGAGGGTAAAATTCACACGGATGTTTTATGCAGAGACACTCCCTTGCAAGGTTAAAAAAGCTCAACCTTTTATTTTCTGTATTTCAGGACAGAACTAGCCAACCTGCCTGGCTGTCAGTTAAGACGTCATCTTTGGCTCATGAAAACAAAAAACAATTACAGGCCCTCCTCACTGTGAAATCAGTGCAATTTGCACCCATGTCAGCAGAAGCAAAAGTAAACCAGCATGTTTAATTGCAGAGGTACAGCACTGTAATAACGCTCAGCTTTCCAGTGTAAATAGGCTGCTTGGGCAGTGAACACTGCAAAGAGGCAAATGATGGAGCTACGGGGGATACCGGGTCCAGCCAAGGGAGCCAGAAGCCACCGCTCTGCTGAAGAGGCAGGAGGCACCACTGTTGAAGAGATGGCGCCGAATGCACGCAGGCTGGTGAGGAAGCAGCGTTGAGGCTCTAAACGTCTCACAGCCTACACAGACAACCACACAGCTGCAGCACAGTCAGAGGGGGCAACTTCAGCAACAGCAGAGAAGTCATAACTGCAAACACGAACCACAGCTGGAGCACACAGCCAAGATCAGGCATGAGATTTGCTTCTCAGATCTGCTGTTGCCATCCGTGTGTGTGCATGTCTCTGCCTGCCTTTGTTTCACATCATCGCTATTTGGCCCTGCTGTGATGCCGCAGCGTTGGTGAAAAAATCTCAGGCGACATCAAACCTTGCACAACTGGAGGCTGTGCAATGCCCTGGACTTGAAACCCAGGCAAGCAGCACACCTGTAAAAAAATGGTTATCAACATTTTAACCGTTAAGCTACTTACAAACATTACATTTTCTGAGAAATGACCAGAGAGCAGAGGGGATCAGTAGGGACCGGGAGGTATCACAGGCCAGAAGATGCTGCACCTGGTCAAAAGTTGGGGGAAAAAATGCAGCCCTGCAAGGCAACGGAGGGAGCACGGCGGCCAGCAGCAGCCGTCTCAGCAGGGATCAGCAGACTACTTGCCCCAGTGGACCGCTGTCTGGGAAAACAGTCTGTGGCTGAGTTTCGTGCTACCATGCCCTGATGGTCTACTTCTGCTTCTGGGTCCCAACCTAAGGCTGGCACGTAGCATGTCCTGAAGACTATATCTCTAATGAGATACTCACTGGCCACTTCTAAAAACCTTGGCAGGAAGTCTTTAGCTAACAGAAGCTCAAAGCCACTTCTATTTCAACAGTGCAGTGTTTCTGCTGGCTGAAGCATGAGGCTTTGCACAACCGTTGGGAGAGAGGAATAAGCAGACTCGGAGACAGGCTGTGTCTGTCTGCCCAGGGCAGAGGCCATTAGAAACATAGCATTCACAGGCACAATCTAGATGGCAAATGTCTCCTGAGTTAATTATCATTTATGCAGAGCAATAAACATTACCAGAAGCATTATCAGCAATTTTTATAGAGCAATAAATATTAACAAAAGCACTATTTTTCAGAGTTTCTCTTTTTCTCTGTGGAAATTCTGTCCAGATGGATGGTCTAGGAGGACCACCGGCATCTGTTTGCAATTCCCGAGACGCAGCCACCACAGAGCTACTGAAGAGTACCCTGAACCATTTCCAATCCAGTGTTGGACATGCCAACAGCACTTGCTTGGCACTTAGAGTAAGGCTGATGCTCTGAGGAAGCTACAAGCACACATACTCATGCACTGTACGGTCAGTACTACACAGAGCAAGTCTGACATGCCCTGGCAGCAGTACACAGCTCCCTGGAAAATCCCAGCTAGCAACCCGGCAGGACAGACCACGGCCCATCCGACACATACACCTGCACCTTTCCACGTTTACACCATCTCCTCCAGCACCAAAGTCTTTACCTCCCCTCTGGAAATTTATTCCCTGGTGTGTAGGTAACGCTGGGGCCAACATCCCCTGCCCAACAGTCACTCAGGTGACTCTGACAGGTTTTACTTTGCAGTTCATTTGTCACTTGATTTCTTTACAACAGAATGAAATGCAAAATTTTTTTAACCAACAAGTCTTCTGTTAGTTATGAGCCCTTGGTTTCATGCACCATTCGCCAGCTTGTACATCAGCAAAACGGCTCTCAACTTCATACAAATAGGTGTCACTGCATCCCTTCACCCAGTTTTGTAAGATAAGAGACAGGGACCGTATCCCTTGGAAAATGTAAAGAAGCTACCATCGAAGTACAAAGCCGGGAGCTGTTACTCTATGAGCACACACTGATTTCCTACGCAAAGCCCAGGCTCTCCAGAGCATAACATGAAGCTGCTCCAGGCAAAGCTGCAGAGAGGCAGTTGCTTCTTTAAGTCATACCTCTGTTTTATAGAAGAGTTGCATTATCAGTGAGGTGGGGGGTGCAGGGGTAAGAGAAAACGAAACACAACAGTTTCTAATTAAGCAAGTGTTATCCATTCAGCATGCTGAGCGAGGTATCACTCATAATAAAAATAATGCATTACAATTCAATATTAACATAAAACAAGGGGAGTAATTAAGGATGCACAGGCAACCCTTAACCTGGCGCTTCTTAATTTGGGTTCCTACCTCCACAGCCCTAACCTGGCTTTACCATACTCCTTTCCCATGAAGGCACAGGCTCAACAACTTCTCTGTGTACACGTGCCGCTGTCTCGGCGCCGGCAGGACCAGCTACCCCAAGCCCACAGAGCTCCATGGGCAAGAACCTCTACACAACCTTCAAGTAATGAACTACAAAACTGATGATGTTCTGCACTTGCACAACCCAAGCTAGCTTCTTGAAATCAATAAAAAGATCTTTAGGTCAGGTTGATGTATCACCTCAAAGGACGGAAAATATCAAACTTATCAAATGTAGATTCCCAAAGATAGGAACAAATTTTCTTGGCTAATACATTTACTGTAAAATACATTTACTATATTTCTTATGGTAAGTCAGCAAGAGAAATACTAAGCAGAAAATGTGATGTGGTTATTAAAAAGGACACTGTTTTCATTTCTCTTACATGATTAGAAAACCAGCATAGGAACTGGTTTTAATTTCCTTTTACTAGAAAAGTCCACTATTCATTGCGGGTTTAGAGACAACTGTATTTTTTCTACCTAACTGGAAATTTAAGATATCAGTGTAATTGCTCCATACACTTTTTTCTTTTGCAATATTGCAGAATTCTCTGTATTTAAAATGTCATTCACATTTAATAGCCCCTAACACTTACTTTTTTGTACTTTTAAATAATTGTTTACACAGAAAATGTAAAAAAACCCCATACATACACACACACACGTATACATAAATAAATAAAAATATATATACACATAAAAAAAGACATAGAATTCCTCAGGTTCTACCTGGCTGGAAAACTGTTCATTAAAATCATTATTTCACAGGAAACCAAATAGTATCAGTCATTCTTTACAGTAAATCCATCTATATAATTTTAGCAGTGCTTTGATTTCTACTCCATCACAACTTCACAAAAACTGCAGCACTGTAGAAATTGTAGATTATTTTTGCAATGTTTAAATAAAGTACAAAATATTCAAACAACTTATTAATCCAGAGAATAGCACCACGTTTGGATAAAGTCACATGTAAAAGATTGATTTATACTATTTTTTTTACTTCAAAGTAGATGATCTCTACTACACGTGAACGGTTTGCAAGAAAATGCTACTGTTGAATCCCCTGTATTTCCCAGAACAGAGACTTGGAAAAATTTCAGAGTTAAATGAAAGATCTCATTCAATAATAGAGATTCTGTGGAAATAAGTTGCAAAATTTCGGTTGGCTTCAGGATTTCAGGCTCAGGCCCTAGCTGTTTCAGCTTTATAACAGTTATGTCACATAAAAGCATATGCCACTGTATTTTTTAATAAGTAGTATAGATCTGAAAGCATATTGGGTATTCTTTGCTTTCAATTAAATCACAACATTTCTTTGTAAAAGGTTCAAGTAACAACACCCCCTATAAAATAAAAGCATTGACTGTTAAACAACAAAACCTAACAAAATAAATGAAAATATGAAGGTTTACAGCCATAGTGAAGCCATTTAATAAGATGGATTAACCTAATTTTATTTTTTGAGCCTTCCAAACAATCAACAATCTTGTAAGATGTAATTGCCACTGGATGACATAACTACAAAAAAGGATAACGTACTTTGGACTGTCTGACAGGTTTGGAAAATTATCTTTTCTAATGTAAACCTCCGGTCCAATCTCAGCAACAGCAAATCTAATAAAGTTTACTAACACCGTTAACTCTTTCTTGTACCTTTGCTTTACAATACATATTTTTGTAAAGTTTCCATGTACTTCTTCAAAATATATTTTTATTTTTTACAATCCCTGGACAACTTCCAGGGGTTTATGTGATACTAATTAATACCACACATGCTAACCAACACCCCCACCTCAAACTGTTAGAAAATAACGTGCAATTTCACGTCCATCTAAGTAGCACAGACATTCCAGCAAGCAGGGCAAATAACCTGCTCTCGAAACGGTGCTGGAACAACATGCAGATTTGAGCATCTCTATTAATTGCAACTTCTCTGAATTCTCTCTGTAATTCACATATAAGGCTAAGAATATTTTTACCAAGCTGTAGTGGTCAACTTACCTGCAAAACCTGCCTCACTAAGAGTTAATTATCATTAAATGTGTCCATTTACAGTTAAAACTGAATATAGTATCAGACACTTATTCAAAAAAACTTTATCTATAAAGCTGTTTGCACATACAATATACAAAGACACTGACAGTGCAGATTTCTATGTCTAAGTAGTAATGTATTTATGACACTACAGGAAGAGAAACGGGTGTGTTTTGAAACCCCTTACCTTGCCCTCTGCACCTCCAGCTGGCTTGTCCACCTCCTCCTCCTGTGCTTTCTGCTTTCCACAAGAAGAACTAAGCAAAAGATTAATAAAAGGAGTTTTGCAAAATAAGGCATCTTGCTGGAAACAGAAGTGGGGCACTCTGCTCTCCAGTAACCTCTGGTAGTACAAGCCCCCCCGGGTTTAAACATTGAATCAACTCTAACTCCTGCGTCCCGTGTTTGTCGGCGATGGGTGGCAGAAACGCTGCTTTCCCGACGTGATGCTTTTGACAGGCTTTCAGGGGCTTCTCACTCAAAGCTTTTCCTTCACCGCCGCTTAATGATTGGCCATTACTCATGAAGTTTGCCTCGCCACACATTTCCACTGGGTCCTAAAGGATATTTACTAAAGCCATTATATAAAAACCCGCAATTCTGCACGCTGGCTTTCTGCTCAATCCCCTAATCTGAGGGCAGTGCTATCCTTCTGCCAGACTGCGTAATACCAGGTTGTCCCTTTTCATCAGGCTTTCCAGATTTTCTGTTCCTCCACATGACATCTTTTTCAACCGGAAACTGCCTGTGCCATGTTTCAGACATGTATATCAGTGCAAAATGTACATATTTTGATGGTTTTATAGCAGCCGAGATTTTGTTTTCCAATTTAGTCTGGCTCTTTATGCTGTTGAAGATAAAAGATGAGCTATTTCCTCTGAAAATGATGGTTTTATTTACTGTTAACTTTTAACGGAAAATTAAAACACAATAACCCGCAAAGTATTTATACACACAATAGACTTTACATAAATCAAGTCACCATTAATATTTATTTTTTCAAATAGGTATTTGCACAATCAGGCATTTTAACTTTTTTTAATAAAAGTTTGAAATAAAAATGAAAAGCTACAAAGCAGCTATTTCTTTAATCACAACGAAGAGGCTGTTTTCAGAAACCATTCATAGCCTATTTTCTCATAGCCCATTCAAAGGGCAATGCAGACTGCCTCTTTGCAGAAGACTTAGCTGCTTTACTAGTAACCAGTGTGTGGTACAGGTACGAGAGCAAAAGATTACTTGGCACAGCAGTGAGTCTCTAGGAAAGAAAAGCACATTCAGAGCCAAGCTTCCAGAGGAGCAAGCGGGTCAAAACCCAGCAAAACTGTCCTTTGGGTCAGACCTCTTCCAGAACACTCTTCTGTGAGCCCAGGTTTACAATACTTGAATAGAACAGGCATTCAAGCAACATACCAACTAATGAAATAAATATACAAATCAGGTAAAAACACATCAATTAATATATTGACATCAAATTGTTCTGCAGCAGAATGTGTAACTGCTGAATTGGCTGAACGAACTACATACTTTTGTCTGAACGTCTTAAGAAAACTATTTTTTATCTTTGTTCCATTGTACCCAACAAGAAGATTATCAACAATCCACAAGTGCTAAAAAAGAACTCAGTTTTTTTTTTTTTCCCCCCATTTCCACATCCCCCTTAGACACACAATGGGCTTTTCTTCTTTTAGAAGTTGTTATAGCTACTTTAATGTTTCAAAACACTAATACATACTATATTTAACAAAATTTAGGAAAGCTGTAGGTAGCTTGATAAATACTTGCTGAGAAACAGGATGAGAATCCCATTTAAGTCAGCGCTATCATGTTTGACAGCAACAAAATGAAAGTTAGCTGAATTTCATTGTCTTTGAAATAAACATGTTAGAATACATTTAAATTGGAATAACAATACAAAAGGAAAATTATCCCACTGACCTCTCAAAACTCTAACAATTGTAGGTCTATTGCTTGTATAGGTAATTTCACAGCATTCATGAATATTACCAATGTTTTTTTTTTTAATAAACTAATAATGCAGAAAGCCTCTGGGTCCAATATTGATTTAAGGTTAAAAAAACCCTGAAAATAAAAAACAAACAAACAAAAGGCCATGTGATACTTGCAACATAACCGAAGACTGGCTTGAAACTCTATTACTACCAAGGTTTTAATAAATATTTCTCTTAAGTATGTTCATATATATGAGAGTTTAAGTACAATAAAGTTTAAATTTTTTTTAGTAAATAAAACCACATATGAAACATTCAGTTTAACACATTATGTATATTTCTGGTATAATTAAAAGACAATAACTCTGGGTAAATAATTATATTACATATTTATAACTATTGCAAGAATAGACATTTTATATAATCTTCAAATTTAAAAAAACAAGATATACAATTGAGAGTATTAGAAGAGGACATTAAAATCTTGCAAAAGATTATCCAATCTTTCTCCCCCCCCCAAAAAAAAAAAAAAAAAAGAAAATCAAAATAATGCAAGTAGTTTTCTGGCCCCTTCTTTCCTCCCCTACTCCTTTCTCCCTTTCACACACACAAAGCAGCATCACAACCAATTCATATGTGTTCCCCCCTCTAGAAATGTGTCATGGTAAATAAAAGTGGTTACAAAACTGTATTCCCTCTAAATTAAGAGGTCACTGGACACAAACACATAGTAGTGTTTCATTTTATAATTCCTTCTCCAATGTCAAATCCTATACTAACTTAGATGGGGTGATTAATTCCATTTATGTTTCCTTAAAAAAGGGAATCAACCACTTTTTAAAAATTGTCTTTTTTCTAGTTGATAAATTACTCAAATTGAATCCCCTCCCTATGCCTTAACGTTACTATTCCACTGCATTGTTTCTCCAAGTATGTAATGGGCGCTCAATTAACACTTGTAGTTAAATGTCCAACTTTGCTTTTCTTACAAGTAATGTATCTGTAGGTACATTAACATTCATAAGGACTTAAGCGTAAATACAAAAAGTAATCTTTGTAAACAGTTCTCATGTCATACTCAATACAGAATGTTCAAGGAAGCATTCAAGTCACTGCCATTACAACAGAAACAACCTTATAACTCAAATATATACTCGTTAGCCAAACATATTCTACGAAATATAAGAGCTGCCAATGCAAAAGTCAGAAGGACAATCAGAACAGTTGATCCAGTGTGGTTCATGTTGACTCTTGGTTGCTGTACCCGATTAAAGTCAGTTGAAGACGGAGCCCGTCTCTGACTCTGCTGCTGGGCACGGCGCTGACGAGGACTCATGGACGTGTTAGTGGACACAGGCGGAGTGTGCTCTTGACTGGCTGCTGCACTGCTATTCTGAGTTTCAGACTAAAAAGGAAACATGTAGACTTGTGAGGCAAGACAGTGCCTAAGATCAGCAAGGAATAAAACTATTAGGACTAAAATGTACTCGTCAGATAATTGTCAATACTTGAAAGCCTGATTATATATGTCGCTAGTAGTTATGAGATTGTTATATCCATCATTTTTGTCCATACGCTATCTTGAGAAGTCTATTTCAAGCTGCAAATTAGCAGTTCTAAGGACAAAAGAATAAAAGTCTGAAGAAAGTCTGTCAAACAATATTTGAATTCTAGATTTGTTCCAAATCAAGGTATTTCAAATATCTGTGTCTAGGATTTGCTTAACTATTTGCAGTTCAAGAAATCTTTAATAATGCTCTAGACGGTTAAGTCTCTGAGGATTTGTAATGTCACCTATACCGAAGGGGAAACAAGCTGGGAAGGCAAGAAAGGGAGGAGAGAAATCCAGAGAACTCTAATTAAGCAATGCTGCACTGCTTCCTGTGGTCAGCAGGGTCCAAAAGTCTGCTTTTATCACCAACACCACTGGAAAAAATGAAACAAAAAAACCTGAACACAGAACACCCAAGTGATTCCATCAGAAATTATGGAGCATTGTACCTATGTACGCACATACCTATTGCCCTCTACTGGTCAAACATCAATCTACCATTATATGTGGTAAAAAAATGACTTGGCGGCTGATGTTCAGCTCAGGAGAGTATTATTCTGAAGAAAATCATTAGTCAGTTTGTAAAATTGAAACTATGGGTTCTGATATTCCACCAGCCTAATCCTGCTTGCAATACTAAAAGGCTCAAACTTCCAGTATTTCACTATGAAAAACAGTTACACAGCACAGTTGCTGGAAACAAAAATTTTGACCAGGTTCAATTTTAAAGTGTTTAAAAAAAGCAGCTCTGACAAAAAGTTGGTTTTTTGAAGTCTTCTTTTCACTTCAGAACAGCTTGTGGGTTTTCCCACTTAAAGCAACCTGCAGCTATTTTCCAGAGTTAGCATTCCCTACCCTCCCGCCTTCTAAAAGATTTGATTATCATTACAGCACGTAAAACTAGAATTTTGGACTTTTTATATTTGCTTCCAAACAAAAACCTTTTAAAGGACACACTATTCATAACCCTAAGCACTGTTTTGGCCTACCACTATATCCACAGAAGACATCCTTTCCACACGGCTGGACAGGGAACGTCCTCACCTGTGTATCAGGTTTGATGACCCACAAGACAGTAAGTAGTACTCGGTCCTGTGACTCTTCAGCCACACATTCTGCATGTGAGAGGAGAATCTCCAAACTTTCACCTAGTTAGTGATTTAACTAGTCCAGGGAAGAGACCTTCCAGACCTTCCTTGTCTACCTCCTTGTCATTAGTATTTCCCACTGTTTATTATCACTAAGGAAGTACTGATGTAATTACTTGTCACATTTGACAACTTGCCTGGTTTACACAGGTTTCTTGCCTAAGCAAGCAAGCAGCTTGGATAGCTTCAAAGAAAAAATGTTTTTAGAAGATTTATTTTATCAGCAGAGACAGCCAAGAACACCACGAGCAGCTTGCCATGATTTCCACTACGCTACAGAAGAAAGTCATTCTGCTTCATACTGAACCCACTTGAAAGCCTCATGCCAATGAAAATAAAGACTTAGGAAAGCTGAGCCTTTGAAAATGAAGTTCCTAGATTCACTTACACACCCATCTTTCAGAAGGGGAGAGGAAGAGAAGTGAATTCAGGAAGCAAGAACTGCAAATTCAGCAGGCAAAGCATTGTTATTCTTAAAGTAGCTTTTAAAAAAGGAGAAAAAAAAAAGTCTAGAAATATTCCTGATCCTTCATACTCACTAACTGAAGTAACTAGCACTAGCTGTCACATACCTGGGTTTCTTCCCAACACTGCAAATTTTTAATTTAAAAATGAAACAGAAAGACCCTGTTCTGAATGAGACAAGGTGCCATACACTGACATGAATGGAGCTGTAATTCAAGAGAAACCTCACTGACAATTGCAAGGCTTTAAATTATTTTTTTGGAGGAAATTATATAGATGCATCAGGGCAGCAGAAGACTGAGTGCTTCATCGAAAGCTGAGCTAATCCACTGCCTTGGGATTCCCAACATAATCAATGACCAAGAATTAGCAGACATGCAGAAGCAAGTTAGATAAGAAAGGAGTGATCATTACCCGATATAAATTTGGGACCAGATGCTAGTGTATCTTAAATAATATATATACCTAGCTAAAGATTTTTTTGTTTGAAGACTGAATTATTAAGAAACCCCAAAACAGCAGATGGGCTGTATTTTAAATTAAAAAAAAAAAAAAAAAAAAAAAAATCACAATCCTCTTGTCTTCACTTATGGCAAGTTTTTAAATTATCCTTAGTCCAAAAATCTTGACATTTTTGCTTAATGCAGCACCTCACATGACACAATTTCCATCCAATTTTAAGTAATTTTCTGCCAAACCATACTGGAAATGTTAGGGATGAGGGCTTAATAGACTAAAAAAAAAAATTAATAAGAGCTACATTGTAGCCACCTTTAGCATCTGATCTTTACACTCATGGAATATGCACTTTATGTGTCATATTTCTGAAGCTTCTGAAACTGTTAGGACTGGTAGAAAACATATTCTCCAAGGACATCTGAGTTTGATAAATAAGACTAGTTTAGTAAAATGTACATATATTCCAATTAACAAAAAGTTCTATCATATAACAAAATGCAAGTAAGGAAATTTACACTATGTTCAGTCTACTGAAGAATGGGAGCATTCACTGCATCACTTACGTCTCCAGGCCATTATTCAAAAAAATTTTTATCAGAATGCTGGAAGTATTAAATAATCATTTTGGAAGGGATGTTTTAAAAAAAATATAGCATGCTCTAGGAACTCAGAACCATATAAATCCTCTGGGTTACTGAAGCCTCTTTCAGTTATACTCATGATCTCAGAGAGATACAGAAATAAGACGATATAAGGGTAAGTGAAATACTTGTTTTCCATATAACTTCCAACTGAAGAACAGCTGAAGTTTGACACAGCATGGCTTAAAGGCTAATAAGAAATATGCCTATTTTTTAATGAATCAAAAGTCAGGCCAAGTACTTCTGACTGCTTTAAATGAAGACATTTTAAATTGTTACTGTAGTATTACAAAACTTAAGACACCACTTAATAGTGATAAAAGGAAACACTTTTTAACAATACAACATTCAGAACATATGATTAAAAATAAGGGCTTCTATAAATCTTATGTATCAGAACATAGCCTCATTTTCTCACAGAAATCTCTGTCATCAGTTCAAGATTAGCTGACTTCAGTTACATTGTTTATTTCATTACTCCTCATTACAACGCTTCATCCAGCCAGTATATTACTGCAGGATGCTACTATAGGATATTGTTTAATAACAGGTGTACTGACATTTACTATATTCCCAGGTTATCAGAAAAGAAGTCTAATCACATTTTTTAGCTTGTCACTTTATAATTCTTATCAAGTATCAATTTTATACATCAACTATAAGCACCAAGGTGGAACATCATTCCACATCAATACAATAAATGTAGGTTGCTACAGGTGTGGCAGGAATTCAGACTTACATAATAGTTCACGTGGATTTAGTCAGTGCAATCAGGGGGACAAACAGAGCAATCCAGCCTACCAGCCTCTGCTTCTCAGTAAGCTGGAGTGCTCTTTAGCCTCCACTAACTAGTCCCACGGACTGTGATGAGAGTTTTGGTAACAACATTTAGGTGACCTCTGGCATAGTAGGTGACTTAATCTGGATCTGAGCCCAACCTGAGTACCTACAATATATTAATTCAAAAACATTCTCTTGCTCAGATATGGAAGAATCTCATTTTCTTAATGCTAAGGGCAATTACTTTTATCAAGCCAACTTCCAGCAGTATCTTGCTTGAAATTTGAATACTCAAACAGTAGTAATGTACCATTACTTTGCCCTGAGTAGACATCAACAGCTACTACAAACTTTAAAAAAAAAGTCTTGGTGCTTCTTTAGTCAGTGAGGCTATATTCCTTTTCCTAAGTGAAAGCTGACAGAAGGGAAAGTTAATTCAAAATATCTTTTGGTCTGATGGAATGAGAAATTCTCTCTTCAGGAATAAAGCCCTATGTGGAACAGGGGAAATGAACTCAAAGCAATGCCACACCAGAGACCCATTTCAGTGGGCTCTTCACACAAGAATTCAGTTAAACCTATCCCAGGAAGGGCATCATGGTACTCACAATTGTTATGCCATTAATTCATTGTAAAAAACCCTCTGTGCTTTCAAGCAGCTTAAAGGTAAAAATCATGGAACAGACAATTGTCGCTGGAAAGAACGAACTTGCCCATGAAGTGGTCTGTAGGTTAGTCTTCCCATAGCAAAACACAGCCTACAGATTCCCTCCTCTTCACCTACAGGTAGACCCTTTCCTTACCATCATGTTTTTAAATGAAGACTGGTTACAACCATTCCAAGAATAGAAGAAAGGTAACACTCTTTCTTCCTGCATAATTACTGCTATTTTTTGCCTCTCTATTGTGTGGCAGGACATAAGGTCCCATTAGTTCAGAGTTAGGCACATTAAATCTACTATACCAGAAGGAATTATGCAAGCTAATACAAGGATTCAGCACTGGGTCTACCTTTGCCCTTTTCATTCTCAAAGGGCATAAATTTCAAGTTCACAACAGCAAATTTTCTACAATAGCTTTTAATTAAACACACATTTGTAAAGTGAACATTTATCCAGTAAGAGGAAAAAAACAGTTTTGATGTTGACCACATCTAACAGTTACAACTTAGTAAGGTAAAATTAGGTCTTTACACAACAAGAACTATTCCAACAAACTGATTTTACACGTGCAAGAAGCTCAGCTGAGTTGAAAGGGTCTGAGGTTTGCATGGATATTCTTTCACGACCATTAGCAGATCAAGGCCTCCAGCCCCCTACTTTGAGAAAATTTCTATTAACTTTTGCATGCATAAGAACACAAAAATAGCAAGCTCAAATTCTTTAAAATAGTCTTTCCTGTTACACATTTCTTTATTCCACTGTGTGGCTCTAAGTTTTCACTCCCCAATGGCTCCAGAAAATGTGGCAGCTCAGAAACAAGCATTGCTTCAAACTCAAACTAACAATGAGTGTGAAAGTCTGATCCCTTAAAACGTGAATCCACTTTTCATCATTTACAGTTTATCACATATAAATATTTTTACATACATTTCTATGTTTAAAGGTTTCATTTCACATGGGACTATTCTGCTGAAAATTAAGTTAATCATTACTTATTAAATCAGCATAATTGATTAAAACAAATTTCTTAGAAATGGGATTAATAAAAAAAAAATCAGTCTCTTTTTCCTCAAGAAAATGCTAGCAATGTCTTGGTATTTTGGCTAGTTCTGCTATATTAGCCAGGATTTGTAATAAGAAGAAAACAAAATGGTTTATTAAATCCTGAACAATCTGGAAAAATCCTTATTGTCAGGGAAAAAGTATGCTATTAGCATGTTTATATTTCTACATAGCTTGAAAATATGTTGCAAACACGCAACAGATGGTCTGACGTTATTTGACGTGTTTTAGTTTTTTTAAACTATCTGCAGCCCCATCCTGTCTAAAAAAGACAGCTTAGCTGGGATTTGCCTGCAATTTCTCAGTGAATTTAGATAGCATTTGCCACCGTCATAACAGCAGCTGCCTTGGCCCACCACCAGGCCTCGGTCACTTCCGAAACTATTATGTAAGCCCTACACCTAGCAGCATTCAAACGTAAGTGTCATATTTCGAATGGTAGGAATATTTTAGTCAGATTTACTTAAGAGGTTATAAAAAAACAGGAAGATACCCTTAATTAATATTTAAAAGCTACAAATTATCACTGAAACATGTTTTGCCTCTGGCTAAGAATTCTACTGCAAAAACCTGTGATATATTATGCAGATAGTAAATTGTAGTACTTCAGACACCATAATATCTTAATGAACTGTTAACCCATACATTAAAGGAACTACCGGGAACAAGAAATGCTAAAAGAACATTATTTATTGTTTTTAAGAGAAGGAAGTGAAAGCAAAGAGACGGCTATTTCTAAAAGTGATTCAGCATACTATTTGCTAAAGTTTACACATAGATTTTATATAAAAGTATGCAGAAGTTCTAAAAGAAATGTATGAACTACATACTCTTAATGAAGCCTCCAATCAGCTTAATAGTACCAACTTCATGTTCAGACTATGCCTGTACTTGCACTGATAAAGCTCAAAGACGGACCATACCATTGCACTTGCTGGATCCTGGAATGCTCTAGCTGCACCATCCTGCTGGGGCTCACGTGAAGTGGCAGAGTGGTTCAATCCTGACATGTTTGAGGGTCCAGCATCAGACTTCCTGGATGAATTGACTTCTGCCTACAAGGAGTGCATACGTACGCTTCAGAGACAAGATCAAAATTGCTCCAAAAAGATTTGGCTTATTTTGGAATATGTATTGTAGTGTATGTAGAATATGAGACTTACTGAAATGTAATCATCAAGTACATCAACTGCATTTCAATTACATACCAACAGGTTTAAGAAATTCTCATTCTTTAGAAATAAGACTATAGATGTGCAAACATCATTTTAAAAAACAATTTTAAGTTTGTTTGCACATAACAACAGGTATAACATTCAAAAAAATGCACAGATGTATACAGCAAAAAAGAAAATTCTTTATAAGACCCAGGACAACATTATGCTAGAAATAACACCATTTTTTAAAACTTCTGTTTCTCATGTCCTTAAGTGAATGCTGACTACTGTTGTTACAACTGAAATAATATAGCCTGTTTCGCAGCTGAGGCTAATTAGCCCTGCTAAGCGCGAATTTAATGTGGTTATACTGGTTCTAGTACCAAAGTTGCCTCACACCCACAGTGGGCATATATGCACAGCACTACACTGTGTCAGGCACGCATACCTCAGTTTCCAGTATTTAAACTTCAGCACAAGCAGAGCAAAAGAAAAAATACAAGTCTTATGATACTGCTTTTCTATGCATTTATAAAATATCTAATAAGCATCAATTCCCAGAATTTAGGTTTCATGCTTTTGGAAATTTGAGACAAGAGATGAGTAGTGACATGTAGAAGATCATGAACAAATCTCTTGTTAAAACAGTATATATTCCTGCAATAATCCCTTGGGAATAGAAAAGGACTAGCATCATAGTCCTGAACTGAAACACTAAAATTTATACATATTTAAAAAAAAAAGTCATAACCAGATCAATTTTTATCAGCAAGCAAGTCACCTCCCAAGTCATGTATCTAGATCTCACTTTATAATAAAGATGACAATTCCAAATCTAGTACCTGTCTTCAAATGCAGATATAAGTAGTGGTAGTAGTAGTAAGAAATGCAAACAATGTATTAGAAATCAACCAGTTATGGTGATAACAAGCTGATAAGATCACCAGATAATAATATTCTTTGATGATACTATTTTGTGTGAGGAAATCAACTTCCCTGTTTCTTGATGTATGGTATCTCACGAGAATCTGAAAAATATGTCACTGAAACAACCTGAAGATGAATTTAAGATTTAAAAACACTTACAATCTGACAACACTGCTTTCCTTTTGCACTTGATTATTATGAACTCTAGTATTAGATAGGACAAGTGATGACTCAAATATGGACCAGCCACAAAGCAACACAGGATTATGGATAATTTAGGCTGGAAGGAACCTCTAGATGTGACCTGGTCCAACTCCCTTCTCAAAGCAGAGTCATGTTCAGTCAAGTTTTGAGCATCTCCAAAGCTGGAGATTCCACAGCCTCTCTGGATAGCCTGCTCCAGCATTTGACAACCCGGGAATTTTCCTTTCCCATATCCAGTTGTAAGTTCCTTCCCTGGAACCTGTGACCACTGCTTTTCAAACCTCTTGAAAAGGTTTTTCCAAGAAGAGCTCATTTCATCTTTACTGTTAGTTTCTATAAAGCACATACACTACAAAATGTGTGTGTGATTTATTTTAGTTTACGGAAGTACTAAGTCTAGTACTGAAGTCAGACTAACATTCAAAAAATAAAGCACTTGGAAGTTCCCAAAATTGAAATATCCTTTTTGTCACCTAGTCTCTCTTTTCTCCAGCCCTTACCTTTGCTTCCAGAAAAGCTGGAGAGAACACAGACACCAAGGAAAGAAGACCAACATATTTAAATGTAATAATGAGGGTGAGTGGAGAATTAATTTTACTGCAAAATATACCTTTGTTTTACAGTAATGCATATGCTATTAGTCATCTATCTTTTCTTTTTTTTTTTAAGTGGAATGGAATTTATGGTATACAGCACCTAAAATGCACAAAAAAATTTGCAAGTCAATGTGAAGCTGATTAAAAAAGAAGTAATTTTCTATTTAAACAGTTAGGAACAAAGATGGAGGCTCACAGAAGCAGGAAAACTGTAATGAGGAAATGTGGTTTGTTTTATTTGCTCCTGAATTTCACACTCCTTTCTCAATACCACACATGGGTGTTTTTTTTTTAAATTACCATTTTGCTTAAGGCTAGTATGAAGTAATTCTCATAATCCCAGGACCATTTAGAAAAAGTTAGGAAATCTCTTCTTTAAGGATCAAGATAATGCAGAGATTGCTAGTATGTTTGCTAGTAGAGAGGTTCTCTCAAATTATATGCTCGATCAGCAATCTGATGTTAAATCTTACCCCATAAGTTGACATGGAATATATCCAAATGATTTAAAACTTTTGTATTCCCTGCTAGTAATTCATACTATTAGTTTACTACAAACACATCAATCGAATGCCTCAGACTAACATCAATCGATCAAACAATAACAAAGTCAAGCAAAGCAGAGAAGCACGAAGCTTAAACCCAATCCCTAAAATTTTATTTGAGAAAGGGAGGGAAGGTGCAACCAGAGGACAGAACTGATTTACCTTGTAAAAAAACCACAATAGATTGTAAAAAGCTGTAGAAAACTGAGGTTTTTGTTCATTTTTTTCCTTGCTGAGTGCTTGTTATTTTAAGAGGTGAGGTTAAGTATGTGGATACATGGAACGCACCAATATTCTTTAGAGATTGATGTCCCTAAGTCTTTCATTTTAAAACTGAAAAAGGTGTGAAATGTAAATTGAGTTCTTTTTTAAAAAAAAAAAAAATTATACTGTGATATTTCTAGAATTTCTGTGATGAATAATAGCAGATCTTAAGTAAAAATTAATCCTACAGTTTTAACCCTTATATATTGTAAAAAAGCCAGGAGCAGGCAGTCCATTGCTTCTTCGAGTAGCTCAACTTTAAAACTCTGTCCCTGTATCTCCTCATCTTTGTAAAATATTTTGAGATATTTTTATCATAAGCGTTATTCCACACAGACCCAACCATGTCAACATGTCTACATGTGAGATCGCACAGGAATAAATACGCAGGTCCTGCAAAACTGGCAGTAATGCTCAGTAGGAGGTAATATTTACTCTCATGGCACACAAAAAAAAAAAAAGTCTTTAGGACAGTGTTAGGAGAACACTGGTAATAAAAGGGGACATATTAGCATCCCAGACCTTAGTGAGGATGTATTCTGCACCAACGCCACATTGTCACAATATGTTTAACTGTAGTTCCCTGCCCTTATGCATAGCAGTCTTCCTTAGTGCCTGATTTAAGAGTTTAGTGGAAAATGCAGCGAAAACCAACCCTGTGCATGCAAAACATGCTTTTTCTAAGGCACGTATTTGGCTAAACAAACCTTACTTTCACTGAAACGCAAGCTAGAGAACACATTTTTGGGTAACAGCAACTTCCATACCAGAGTTCAACTTTCAGTATCTTCAGGTGCAGAGTAGTTCAAAAGAATTTGCAACCATTTTTCAGTAGGAATATGTTTTATTCCTTCCATAAGCCAGAAGGTGTGGGAGGGGCAGGGAAGGAATCACAAAGGAAAAGAAAAGTTAAGTGAGCTTTGCCCGAACTTTCCTAACACTTTTAAGGTAAGACTAATTCTGGAGAATTCAATCAAGTTATTAGTGACTGAAAACATGGAAGTAAAAGCAACGTAGTTAGGCAGTTCTTAGCACAATAATCACCACTGAAACTAAAACTAATCAATCAGTGCTTGAGATGCACAATTTATTAACTGGCACATTGCCAGAGATCCACTCCTATTTTTTTCTTTCAGACTGTCCTAAAAAACCAGGTTTCTACATAGTGATCGACGAAGGTTTATGAAATTATGAATGTTTCTGCAATTCATGAGTTTTTCCTCAATTTTTTTTTTTAATTCTATACAGCAGAGAAAAGTTTAAACTGTGACCTCACCTTGAAGCTAATTTGTCTGGCAAGCTCTTTAGCCTCCTTGTCTGCCTGGCTTGACACGCTTCGGGATGTTAGTGGTAAGAGGGCTGTCTTCATAGATGTGCCACACATTTCACAACAGAAGTCTTGTGACCTGGCCACAAATGACATAGCTCAGAATAGCATGTTCTCATAATGTTCTTGTGTGCTTGTTTAAACAAACTATTTGCAAAACAATCCACAGAAAGACACGTGGTGTCAAGACCAGTAGCTTAAAAGTATTTCCGCCTGCCCCAAATCACACTATCTTGAGGAAAAAAAAAAAAGTTGAGAATTATCTATACTACAAATACATATTCCCTCACATCATTTAGGAAAATATTAACAACTGACTTACATATTGCTATTATCTATATTTTATTAATAATTTGTTACCATTTTAAAACTTACTTTATATCTGCAGCAAATTAAAATTAGAAATTATAAAGATCTAACTATTATTACAAATATTAAATCGGACCCAGGAGCTTGCACCTCAAATCCAAGAATTTCAGCTTCTGTGAGAGCATTATCTTTCCTCTCTTGAACATGTAATTTGTCTATAGGGCACACTGCAGGCAGCTCTCCAAGCTAATGAGAAACCACATAGCCTTGATAGAACAGTATCAAGACCAACCCACTAAACCCTACCTCTCAGCAGGGTTTATTAGCTTTGACTCCGTGCCATGCTAACAGCAAAGTTGCAGCTTCCGATTGGCTCAGAGTACAGGCAGAATAAGCTCACATCTGCCTGCAAAATAAGGTACTATTACAATTTGGAATACAGTAACTTTGCTTGTAAGATAGGGATATGGTCTTTCAAGTACCTTCTCCTCCCCAGATAGGGAAAGGAGAAAGACCAAAAAACCAGGTATAAGATTTCATTTAAGGATAATCACAGAATAGCTGAGATTGGGAGAGACCTCTGGAGATCATTTAGTACAGTCTCCTTGCTCAAAGCAGGGTCGAGCAGAGCACATTGCTCAGCTCTGTTTCCAGTCACATTTTTAATACCTTCAAGGATAGAGACCCCATCACCTCTCTGGGCAACCTGTGCTAGTGCTTTGACTATCTTCACAACAAAAAAGTGTTTTCTTGCATTGAGATTGAATTTTGTGGGTTTCAGTTTGCGCCCATTGCCTCTTGTCCTGTCACTAGATGCCACTGAGAAGAGCCTGGCTCTGCCTTCTTTACACCTTCCTTTCAGGTATTTGTACACATGGATAAGATCCCCTGAGCATTCTCTTCTGCAGGCTGAACACTCCCAGCTCTCTTAGCCTCTCCCTGTATGAAAATCATTCCAGCCCCTCAATCACTTCTGTGGCACTGCACTGGATTCACTCCAGTAAGTCCAGATCTTTCTTGTACCCTGATCTGGACACAGCCCCAACCCGGACCCAGCACTCCAGATGTCTCCCAGTGCTGAGTACAGAGAAAGCATCACTCTTCTCGACCTGCCGGCAACGCTCTCCCTAATGCAGCCCAAGACACCATTCGCCTTCTTTGCTGCAAGGGCACAGTGCTGCCTCATGATCAGCTTGGTGTCCACCAGGATCCCCAGGTCCTCCCCTTCCAAGCTCCTTTCCAGCTGGATGGCTCGCATTTATTCCTCCCCAGGGACAGGACTTCGCTTTTCTCTTTGATGAACTTGATGAGATTCCTCCAGCCTGTTGAGGTTCCTCTGGATGGCAGCACAACCTTCTGCTATATCAGCCACTCCTCCCAGTTTTGTATCATCTGCAAACTTGCTGAGGGGGCAATCTGCCCCATCATCCAGGTCATTAATGACACTGAATAGCAATGGTCCCAGTATCAACCCCTGGAGTACACCAGTAGTGACCAGCCTGCAGCTGGACTTTGTGCTGCTTACCACAATCCTTTGAGCCAGGCAGCTCAGCCAGTTCTTAATCCACCTTACTGTCCCCACTTACCTAGGCTGTACTTCATGAGTTTCTCTATGAGGATGGTAACTAAGACTTGCTAAAGTCAAGATAAAGAACATCCACTGCTTTCCCCTTGTCCACTAAGCTAATCATTTCATCAGTCACAAATCTAATTTTAAGTTAATTTCCTAAAAATCATTCAGAAGCAGTTGCTTCAGATTTTTTTGTTGCTGCTTCATTATTATTATTTACTTAAGGGAAATGATGCATCATTGTTTTGGTTGTTTTCTCTCCAACTTAGACTTACTATCAATTCCATCATACTCATTTTCCCTCCATGCTGCAATTACCTCTGTACCACAATGTTAATTACATCTCTAAGCCTGAATTTCAGATGAACCTCTAATTTGACCACACAATGCTGGGAGGAACACAGCCCTCTCAAAGTATTTTGTTTGACCGTAAGTTCCGAGTTTGCACAATGTTCAGGGGAAAAAAAAAATATATATACAAGGCATAGAACTTTTTTTACACTTGGAATAAATGCAAGAGAACAAACTGAAATGACTTACTTTCTACTCAATGCCTTACCCTGAAAGAGAGTACATATATACGTACCTAACCTACAGTAACAAACTTAGTGCTTACTTCTTTGCAAGAGCTCTTCTTTCTTCTGGTGTATAATCTAGAGATCCTATTGCTCCTTCACCTTTGGTTGGCATAAATCCAATAATCGCTAGTAAAGCTGTTCTTACTAAAACAGGAAAACAGAGATACAAACAAGGTTGCAGAAACATCTGTTATTTCATCTCACTCTACACTCAGTATAGAAAAGTTGCAGTTCTGTCTGCAAAACTTCATATTGTCTAAAGGAACAGTCTGAATTTCATACAAGCAGCACTGTTTTTTTTGGTACACAGCAAGGCTTTCTTCATTTTTTAAACTTCACATTATAAATGAAAGGTAAGGCTTTATTCTTCCATCAGCCAACACAGAGAAGAAAAGATAAGTTGTCACACAAATGTTGCATCAATGTAAAGATTAGAGTTCCAGACTTTAAAAATGGGTTCTGAAAACAAAAAGGTAAGGCAGAATTAACATATAAATGGGGGGGAAAGAAGAGGTGGATTCAAAAGGCATTCTTCTTTTTGTGCATGTTTTCTATTAGACACGAATTCTGCTATTTAGTGCATGCAAGCTCAGTGGTTTTCTTTTATGCAACGTACCGCAGAATTTGTTCCTTTTATGTCATCATGCTGGGGAAGGAGCTTACTTAAATACTAATAACAGCTCGTAACAGAATTGTCATCTAAAACATCTCTTTTGACAATACCCTTCAATTTTGTTTTACAGTCATGAAATTTAAGAATTCAAGACACTTTGCTAGAGTAGATTTGGTAAATAAATATCACATGAAGGTAAGTACCACAAAATAGAGATAGGATATTTACCTCTTACTTAGAAGACAGTATTTTCTACTCTTAAAAAACGTAAGAGACTTTACAAAAGTTGAAGAGTGGTTTGCTAGAAAATTTCTAAGATTTTATGAACATATTTTAAAAGTACAACTGATATCCAAAGAGATAGATGTGCTGTACTCAGCAAAACTAAAATTATATAAACACAGAAATATTGCCTTGGATGAACTGTGCCAACTCTCAATTTCTGCAATAATGAAACTTAACAAAAAGGTAGAAAACATTCAGTTATTCTGAACTCAGAGCACACTGTCTTTCCTCTTGAGTGTTCAGAAGTACAGCATCAGAATTAAAAGCTGACCACACTCCCCTCTATCAATATTCAAGCTGGTTTTAGTGATTATGCAAAAACTGGGTAAAGTAATAGGATTTGAAGTATTTTCATAAGATCAATTTAAAAAAAAAAAAAACCAAAAAACAAAGAACATTCTAAGTAGTCTGAGAATTCTTAATGCTTGTGCATCCAAATAAATAAGAGCTTACCATCACTCCTCAGTTTCACCCCGCATTTATTTAATACCATTCCCAAATCCTCCTATGTCTTTACATTTCTCAAATTCTCCCATACTTTTATTCTCTGAAAATCTGTCTCATTTTCCATTATAAACATTTTTTGTGAGATTTTTTTTTTCAGTTTAAAGATCTAGTTGCTTAATGGGAGTAACATTTTCCAAATATTGTTACTTACTACTCCATGAAGGCTGCCATGTTTCAGGATGATGCCCTGAGATGCTTAAACAAATTTTCTTCCCCACTTCAAACCTGCCATTGGCCTTCAAAGGAAGAAGAAGGATATAGTAAAACATGCTGGACGTTAACTCCTGGTTTTCGGTACAAGTTGTAAAAATCACCATCAAACAAATCTATATGCAATCAATATTTGGTAATTGTATTACTGCCAACCTCACAAAATTGGCATTCAGCTTCCTGAACAAAGTCTGCCATCTGCCTCTATTCATGCATGAAGAAACTCTTGACTGATACCTCACAAGTCCTAGTGTGACATGGTGGCTTGCCTGTTGCTCCTGTAACCCACACACCACATGCAGAGAGCCTGAAAAGCTACAGCTCTCTGAACTACGCACAAATGTGGGTCTTTGCCCCAAACCATAGGTCTGCCTTCCTACATGTGACTAATGTCTCCAACAGAGACCAAGAAGGCCCGTGGAGAGAACAGAAGATTAGACAATCACAGCAGCAATGTGATTCCTCCTGGAGAAAACTTCCATTTATTAGGTACAATGCTTCATGTAATTACAGAATACCAAAGTCACCTTGGAAGACTTCTGGTCTTAAATAGGCAGCATTACCTGTACTATGCCACCTTTCTTACAAAAATATCATTACCTTAAATGCCAAGAATGTCTCTCAGACACGTACAGTTAAATTGATCACGTAAAAATGAAAAACTAGTAAACATACTTACTGTCAGCAAAATAATGCTGGGTGGTTTCATGGGATATTCAGGTGGTAGTACTATTCGCCCGTGATAAATTCCTCCATCAAAATCTGAATCTGGAGGGCCTCTAACAGTAAAGTGCCATTCAAAAAGATTATCCTAAAATGCCCCCACCAAAGGGAGAAGAAAAAAAATAAAGGAGTGTATCAAAAAAGTAGACAACTAAACACCTTTTTTTTGAACAAGGACAGGCTAAAGAAACAGTGCACAGCATAAGTTTTAAGAAGTCAAAATCAAATGGAGAGTAAGACAACCAACAAAGTACTAAGATTCTAGTTAAAAGGATAAAATATTGTAGCTTTCTGGTAATTTTCTTACACAATGGCTTTGTTGAAACCCTCAAATTCATTATTTAAGCTCTTCACTCTAGTTGTATCAATTATGACACGAGTTTTATTACCGGACAGATGGAAAACTGAGTCAACTAAGGGAAAACTGGGTCTGTGCCTCGGTGAACAATAATTTCTGGACAACTGAGGGGAGACCCACCCCAAGAAAGAACATTAATGACAGCCTCCCCAAAGCCCCTTCTGTGCTCAAGTCAACACAGGGACTTGACTCACACCCCAAAGAATTCCCTTCCTCTTTTGCTTCTCCATAAACAATTTTGAAACAGCCTCTGTGCCTTACTGCACAACAGGTACACTTTGAAATTTGGAATATTATTTTCATTGGACATATAAATTTCTCTTTAAGCATTATTCCTTTGGGGTTCTGTGTTTGGCTTTGTGTATCAGATCTTGTGATGCCCTCCTGAATATTTACAAGCAGAACAACTCCTACTGTTAGGACTGGAGTCCAAATGAGGCTTGCTGTCACTGAACAAGATCTCTCAACTAACGCTGAACATTATGGGATACCCTGGTATCACAGGGCTGTGACCGCCCACCTAGTTACAATTTTTTCAAGGATGGGAGGTAATTGTCAACATTTCCAGCATTTCCTTTCATCTGCCACTGTTCTCTTCCAAGTGAGTCACTGTTCTAACCCAGAAATAAGACCTTCATGTAAGTTACAAGTAACAGCATGAATTAAACCTTACATTTCACCACAGGAAGGGGAAGCACAAGGTACAGACAAAAACTAGTCGATAGTAAGGTATATTTTATAGCACCTAGGAACGTGCTATTTTCTGTAAGCATGTCAAGTGTGCTACACATTTCTTTCAACAGCTAAATCAACCCCCTGAACCAAATACCACAGAACATTGCCTTTTTTATTATTCCAGCAAAATTAGAAGGGGTTTCTGTTTAAGCTTCTAACCACCAGAACTTCACTGTCCTCTCAGCCCAAAAACTTAACCGGACGTTCAGAAGACTTCAAGAAGCTACTATTTAAGTGGAATCTAAGCATTCTATCTTATAATGCATCCAGAATTGCACGCATTTATGTTTTTCACAGTTTTTTTGCATGCAAAAGAGTGAATCCTTATAGATCACCTAGGCTTGAAGTGTTTTGTTAAGCAACTCTGGCAACTGAGCCAGATGTCAGGTTTGGGTGTAAAAAGCTTAACTTAAACATAATTCATTTATGTAGTCTCAGGAAGGAGGAGGGGGAATAAACATACTATACCTATGCGATAAAATTACTCAGGTGCAATGTAGAACTGCTATTATGTACTTTCACTAACAACCTGGAAGTGCAATACCATTAAAGTGGAATTCTGCTGTTGATTTCCACCATAGGAAAAAAAGAACTGAATTAATTGTAAAAGGTCTGCTAGTATGTAAATATGTACATTTTAAATACATACGGATACAGAGAACTTAGAGTATATATTAATAACACAGCCTAATTACAAGCTCTTGCAAACATATAGAGAAACAAACCTCCAAAGGCTGTGCATGATAATGATCTGTAGGATCCTTCAATTCTGCAGCCTCTTTCATCAAACGTTTGACAGCTGAAAAAGAGAAAATGTAAGACAGGAAAATAAAGAAAAAAATTAGTACGGATTGCATACAAAAATACATAAACATTTCTTGAAGAGCTCCTTTCAGCTAACTAATCTTTTTCAGCACATCCCAGCTTCTTCACTGGAGTTAATAATCCAAGACACAATTTAAAATTACTCACACTGCATAAATCTCAAAGGAGTTACACAAGCACAAAGTTATCAAAAATATGTTGCATGGTCACAGAGTTTCTCAGCACTGAACACTGGGACTGAAGTAGTTTTACATTATTAATTGCACCAAAGACATGAGGAAAAACACAGGTGTCATTAACGGAGCTTCAGACTTTAAATACAAGATGTACAAGACTAATAACATCAATATGTTATCATAAAGGACACCATGTGCATCTTTAAACAACCGCTGAAAAGCTTTATCCTGACATCTCCCGTGACTATTACATGACTACCCCCTTATTTATTCCAAAGGAGATCACAATAAGATTTGAGAGAAACCAACACACCGGTAGTATAAGGAGATGAAGTTTTATACTAGATTTGAAAATACATATATGTCCAGCCAGAAAAATTTACCCAGGGCCTTTGTAATTTGAACCCACTACTGAGTGTGGACACAGTTATTTTTCTATCCTAAATTCAGGATAGTCATTAGTTACCCTCTCCAATCTTCTACTTCAGAACAACCAGCATCATCTGTATTTTCTGCACCTCCTTTTTCCTTCCCCTTTAGTAAGTTCTGTTACATCCCTTGTCATGCCAGGTGCCTTCGTGTGCATCGTGCATTAATGCCTAATAAAGAACTCAGCCAACCTGAAGAGCAGACTAAACATAAGAACTACAGATAAGAAATTCAAGGATGCCACCTCATGAATAAGGTTAGGTAGAAAGTTCTTACTCCTTCCTACTTACTACAAAAAGTGCAAATACCAGTTACCTCTTTAAGCAACTACATAGGAACAGGATCCCTTAATCCATCCTCCACATTCAGTTCAAACCATGGATGTCCCTCCCATTCATGTAATTATCTAACTACAAAGAAGGAGAAATACTGCCCAAATTCCCTTACAGTGTAAGCATAAACATACGGTGAAAGTGAACTGTAGTTCCTCAATTTACAAAGCCTGGCATCACCAGCTGACTGTAGGCTATGTAGCATGCTCTGACTCCAGGGCTTTACTCCCTTTCATGATGCTGTGAGGGAAGCTACTCTAACCTTCCTGTAGAGGAATTTTGATTTCAATCAACTGTGAAAAGTTATTTTCCTCCTTCGCACTTCTTGACAGCTATAAACAACAGCTCAAAGTTTGAAGAATTTCACTTCTTACAACTCAGAAAACAAACAGACTACGCGGAAATTTGCTGCTGCCAGTTGTTCCAATTCTACTGCTGCCAGGGGGAGGTGTCAATTAAACACCATGCAGAACCCACAGGGTCACATCACAGGCAGACGTGTCCTGGCTCCACTGAAAAACAGTTTGTCTCTTTCATCTGCATTAAGGTTTACCAGTTCACTAGTGAGGAATAAGAAAACCAGCCTGGACCAGAAAAGCTTCAGACCCAGCACTGCTTCACAGCCAACAAGCCTGGACACTTGCCTTCAGAAAGAGTGGCAAGCACCAGGATGAGCTAATTCAGGAGTGAACACCCCACGAAGCAAAAGCGTGATCATGAGAAAACTGAGAACGTAAATAATGAAGCCTAATGAAGACAGAATAGTTGTGGACAAGGCAGACAACTCTGTTACTGTTGTCCAGTAACAGGACTGGATGAGGGACAAAGATAGCAAAGAAATACAGTCCCCCTATATCAATATCACGTGCAGTTACCCATGTTAACTGAGGGAAAGCTAACTATTAGAGCAAAACAAAATATTTCAAGACCATTCTACAAAAGTTTGCCGACACTCAGAGAAAGGTTTGTACCCAGCCTACCAGGCTAAAACTGGGCGCAGGATCTTTGGCAGTGCACACTGGCACTTTGGATTTGTCCCAAAAGGAACAGCCTTTTTATCACTTAAGCTCCAAGGCTGTCCCCTGGGTGCCGAGGGCCAGCAGCTTGCAGGCAGAAACACAGAAACCAAGGGTTTGCACTAAAAAATAACTGAGACAGCAGCCAGGTGGGGACAACAAGCAGGTGGGCTCCTGCTAAGTAGAATTTAGAATGGAAGCAGTTTTAAGCATGGGTTGGTGTTTGTTTGTTTGGTTTTTTAACGTATTTTTGTATTTCATTAACAGTAACAGTGATAGCGTATGTATTTTTTCATAGCATTACTTTATTATCAAGAAGCCAGACTATAGATATTTTAAGAAGCCAGCATAAAATACACTGAAAGAATATAAATATTATTCCATTCTTGCAGCATGAAATACAGCAAAATATATAATTTAGCTTTTGTATACCACAGAGATAATTTGCTTATAAGAAGTTTTCAGTATTAAGCAACCTAGGATATCTTAAGAAAAAGAAGCACATGTATATGAAGAAAGGCTGAGAAAAAGAAGCACATATATATATATATGAAGAAAGGCTGAGAAAAAGCAGCACATATGTGTATGTGTATATATATACATATATACATATATATATATATATGAAGAAAGGCTGAGACAGTTGGGGCTGTTCAGCCTGGAGAANCTGAGAAAAAGCAGCACATATGTGTGTATATGAAGAAAGGCTGAGACAGTTGGGGCTGTTCAGCCTGGAGAAGAGAAGGCTCTGGGGAGACCTTACTGTGGCTTTTCAGTACTTACTTTCTCTTATGAGAAAGACAGAGAGAGAGTTTTTACCACCACCTCCAGTGACAGGACAAGGGGCAATCGTTTTAAACTGAAAGACGGTAGGTTTAGGTTGGACATAATAAAGAAATTCTTTACGATGAGTGTGGTGAGGCACTGGAACAGGCTGCCCAGAGAAACTGTGGATGCCCCATGCCTGGAAGTGTTCCAGGTCAGGTTGGACAGGGCTTTGAGCAACCTGATCTAGTGGAAAATGTCCCTGCCCACAGCAGGGAGGTTGGACTAGATGATCTTTGAAGGTCCTTCCCAACCCAAACCATTCTGTGGTTCTCTTTCCACATTGCTGAAAAATGCCAACCGACAGGCTGCAAAAACCAGCCTAGACCAATAAAGGTTCATTCTGAGAACGTGTGATCCAGTGAAGAAAGCATTAAATTGTTCCTTCTTTAAGCATAGCTGCAGTATTCACGAACACAGTCCCTCCTTTGGCTACCGAAAACCGCAATGGAAGAAACAAATGTAATTCACAAAGTCTGCCTGCAACAAGTACATGACATTCTTATCCAAACTTCATTAAAAAGAGTTTTGATGCAAAATATGGTATTTCGACCCACTTAAAATCACACTGAGTCATCTGAGTAAACATTTGGCAATGGCAGTTCTGAAAAATGAGAACAGTTTGGGCCCATTCAAAATGAAGAATTGCAAACTGTCAATAAAGTCAGAAAGTATCAGTAATTCAGCCAAAAAAATTTCAAATCAAGACATTCAAAGACAGGTCTTAGAGACAAAATAATCAAGGTATTTTTTAATGTGGCATGACTCTCAGCATGAAAAATAACCATGCTTTCACATATATACTCGGCAACAATTTATCATAATGTTCATTGAAATTAAATACTGAGGAAATTAAGTTTCTGGGCTAACTCTAGAGAGCAAAGGAGAGTTCCCACTCCAGCAGGAGGCATGGGAGCTCTTCTCTGCTCTGGGGAGGAAAGGAAAGCGCAGGTGCTATGGACCAGCAGCTCTGCCTGACAATCTGCCTCTTGCATTACACCGAACTTAACCGAATTTTTCTGAAAAGCAAAACATGAATGTCAAAAATCTGAGAATCAAATCTAAAGCCACCAGCTTGCTTTAGGTGGAAAAAGGCAATTAATGACTAAAGTTTGTGTAATGTATGCATGATTTGTAGACTTATTTCTGTCAAAAACGGCGTCCTGTTCAAATCTTACTTATTAACGTTTACCTTAAGCTACCCTGAAATTTCTGTTCAACACAACTGCTTCTCTTGGATATATCTTGAAGTTACATTAAGTATTCCTGCTATCACACCCAACTAGACTTAGTCTGCACCTCATGACCCAGGAAATCCTTCTGTATACAGAAAATGCTAGTGATCAGTCTTCATAAATGTCAGTATTACTGCTTACAGAGACAATGGGATTGGAACATCAGTGGTGTTCCCTTAGTAAAATATTATGCCTTATTTTAAAAAAAAAAATCTATTATAGTAAAAATAAAAATAGTCTTAAAGCAATTATATTTAGCCTTTCAGAGCTTTGTTTTGTTAGTAGTCTTCTGTATTTAATAAGGAAGGATTTTAGTTCATTTTTACATTACCAGTGAACAGTACATGTGGCAATCAAATGAGCTGACCAAGGTTATATTAACATAAACATAACACACAACATTGCAACAGGATTTATTTCAGCATAACAAAGTTGCATACCTTTTGCTCATTGGAAATTCAGAAAATCTGATACAAGTTCCAACTCCCTCCAATACTCAAAAATCAAAAACCCAGACACCGTTAGAAGCTTCCTGAAGACCTGCTACTGACTTGCGGAAAACGGACTCCACAATCTGTAAGATTGTAAAGTAGGTATGTTTATTCAGCGCTGGGCGGCACGGGGGGTAGTCCCACCAAAATCGTGCGTGCCCCAACGCGGCACTCACTGTAAATATATACAGCTAATTGTTGCATATGCATGATACGCCTATACATATGCATGACCTGTCCCCGCTTTGTATTAAAATGAGTTCCAAGAAGTCATTTCCATGAACCTCTCCCATCCGCGCTTGCGCATTGCCTCCTGGTGGTGGTCGTCAGGGGTCGTGGGGATGAAGGCTGGTGGTTCCTCTTCCTCACCGCTAGTAACCTTTTGCTCTTACGCAGGCTCAGTTGTTCCTTGGCTCTTGCTCAAACAACAGGGTCTGTTTTAGCTGGTTTCTTAGGAGAAGTTTTACTTCTTATCAGGTACTGTCCTTGTAAGGCGCCAATTAATTTACACAGTAGTTGTGCTGGCCTTGTGAGAAGCTACAGCTAATTTATACACAATAGTTAACGAGGTCTCAAACTTTCACCTACTGTTTCAATCCTTTAACTACTATTAAAGTTCAACTACTAAAATTCCCTTGTCTCACTACAACCTGTCTACAAAAGGCAATGGCACTCAGGTCCAAGAGCTCAACAGGAGAAACAGACCCAGGTGAGGGGAGTGGTGATGTGGGTGACACTGTAATCAAACCCAAGTTAGGAAGCCCAGGGAGGGTGAGGTCTCAGTTCAGCAACGCTCAGCCCCTAGTACTTCATCACATGAAGAGACCAATTTTCTACCAATTTTCAGTTCTTCTGTTTGAAGAAGAAAGTACGTAATAAAGAAATAAATAAAGGAACCCAAAAAGCTGGCATAAAGCTAGAGATCTCTGAATCTTTCAAGTTGACTTATCTGATCTGGGAAAAAAGGAATAAACCAACCTGACAGCTTTTACTGCTTCAAAAAATGCTTCTACTTTTTTTTTCCTAAAGGCTGTTGTTTTTTTGTTTTTTTTTTCTTCATTTTAAATAAGATTTAGAGGTCTACTCAGGAGAAATACAGAAAAAGTAGTAATTTCTTCCCACAGCTCTGCTGACCAGGACAGCATAAGACAGCATAATTTACTTATCGAATCCAGGTTTTCCAATGAATTAGTAAAACTCTTACAAAGTTTCTCTGGGATGAAGGCTTTTGTAACTACTCAGCCCACTTAAGCTGTTAGTAAAATAGAAGTCATCTTCATTACGTGTTTGTCTATTAATGTTGCTACTATCTACAGTTAGGAAAAATATTAGACAGTAATATTAGGAAAAAAAAAAAATTGAAACCGCACAGTCAATTTGAGACAAGCATCAAGGCCCTTCAATTACATGATGTGTACGTCATGAATGACATTTTAGGAAAGTCTTTTTAAATCCAACTGGCTTTGGTTTTTCCCCCTCCGCTGAATACCTGACCAGCCAAGTGTGCCTGACCCATGGCTGGTGTAAACACCAAGCGACTTCAGAGCTCACAGTGCACAGTGTCACCCGCTGGACCACCACCACCAGTCCCCACAGCAGCCCAAAGCACTGTGATTCCATTCACCCAAACTGCCTGAATTCGCATTCAAAAGAAAATCCTGTTTACTAAAGGTAAGTTTAAATTTCACGTAAAGAGAAAAATAACAGTGAATCACAGTCAGTCAGTAGTTCAACTGCACAGATTGGATCACGGAATAAAAATTTTAAAAGTCAGGATTAAATATATGTGTAAAGTATACAGCTTTTCTCATAAGATGACAACACTAGATGAGCTTTGACATTTTAAGTCATAAAAAAATCACTTTAAGTGATGTGGTCACTAAAGCATGCAAAATACATTTAAAGCAAAGAGTCATAGCAGACTGGAGAGTTATGAAATACTTTTACTACAGCTCTTTGGTATGGAGAATGGTATGTTTCTAAGCAGGGTTGTTTTCTCTAGGGAATGGTTTATTAAACCTAAATACACAGAGACTCTAACAGGTTCACAGTGACCTGCACAGTGTCACTAGGTAATAGGGTGTCACCTACTCCATTGTGGATGTGATTTTTCTGGACAGCTTAGAACCTGTGAATGATATGTAATCATTAGTGAATTAAAAACAATGAGAGGGGGAAAAAAAGGGCTTGAGATGAAAATACCCTGAAATATAAATTACAATCCTTTTGCAGAATAGAGTGTCAAATGGTATCTACTCTAGAAATAAACCCACATTACCACACTTTCAGGTGAGTTCCACATTACTAACACTCTTCTCCTCTACCTCTGCATTCCTTGTGTTTATTCATTTTGCCCCACCTTTCTTAACCTGAGTTCACACCTGTCTTTAAATAATTTTTGAGTTCCTGTATATATTTTTGTATGTCATTTCACAAAAATTTGACTATATTTTCATAAAAATTTGCATAGCAGTTTATAGTCACTTTATTTTGAATCGTGACCATATTTAAAGTTTCATTAGGACCGAGATACCTGATCTTTCTTCATTAAAAAAAAAAACCACACACGTCCCAGTCCGAATCCAAAATAAAATCCCTGGAAGACAGATGAAACTTGGGCAAGTCCTTAAACCACTGATGAGGAGAGCATACTATATATTCCATTTCTTTAAAGCTCTTTTCCAAAGCATTGTCTACTGCCTCTGTCTATGATGGGACAGTGGACTTACACAAATCTTTGCTTTGACAACTCAGCAACAGAAGTATGTAGAAACAGGCATACTTTCCAGATTTTTCAGTCTTCTGGAACTAGAAAGCCAGCAGTGGAAGCAACCCATAATGCTAATGATCCTTCCCATACTATCAGTGATGACCTTATCAAACATACATCCTCTGGTGCAAGAGGAACAGGCAAAATGAAGAAGAGTTAAAACTTCAGTCTCGGGTGAACACCACCACCATTTTAAAGTCATCTCTACCAAAATCTACCTAGTTTCAACATTATTCTAAACATCATAATCTGTGGCATACTATTTCTCCATACTAGAGAAATCACACTTCTCTGTCTAAATAAAAGCAAACAGAGACAAAGAAACCGCTGATCATTCACTGCCTCTGTGATGTTCTCCACTAGCCAAGTTCCCATTTTATGCTGATCTCGTGTAACAAGACAAAACAATTGTTCTTACAAAACTGAAATGTGCGATTGCAGAACTCTAACAACTGTCTGGGGCAGTCATAGGTTCCAAAATTGCTTTTAATTTAAAATTCAGTTTGATGGTTGCTTTGACTTCTGCTACAATAACAAAAGGCAATACCGTTTGCCAAGACACAGGCCAGCTGCTTTGTATCTTCAGGGTCTCAGATACGTCCTTTCCCAAGATCCACAACCCTCCTCAATAGCTGCTTTACATCTTCACAGCCTCACGTATATCTTTTAGCAAGGCCCACAAGCCTCCTGTTCTCATATAAAGTATTGACAACCGTACAAAAAAAAATCCCAAACCCTTAGAAATGACAGACCTTTAGTTCTCATTTCCCTCAGAGCAGCAGGAAGTACAGGACTTTTTCTGTAGTTACAATTCACAACTGTTCAGTCAACACAAAGGGAGATGAAACTTATTGAATATAAGGTGCTTGTTGAACGCACTAAGATCAAACAATGTCTTCAGCTTTCATCAATTTTTAACATCCATTCAACTTTTTATTTTTAAAAAATTCTATCTTTATTTCATACATAGAAGGTACTAAGCAGCACAGTACCTACTGGCTATTTTCTATTAACTGTTTTCTATTAACAAAGAACTGAAGCATGCTCGTTGACAAGGAATACCTCTTACTTGTAAAAAACATGGAGTGGAGAGAGATATAGTTTGTAAGAAAAGCAGTACATGTCTTGAAGGTGACAGCTACGAGGATCACAATCTTGGCACGTTATGTTCCCTGTGCGTCTAAGATCCAAAAGCAACGTCCCTGGGCAGCAAATGCAGGACACACGCTCTATGCCTCCCCCCATGTGCTCTCCCCAGTCCTCCAGTGCCTTCACTAGTCAAATTCTAGATGAGGAGGTCTGCTGAAAACAAACAAAAAAACCTGCCCAAAACAAAATAAAAAAGCACTGTTTGTGGACTCTACGTGAGTCACTGTAAGTAGCTGCTCTTAATTCTTCAAGTGTGTTTGTGCTAATACCCGCTCAGAAGACTGGTAACATCCTACACGTAAGAGGGAGACTGTCGCTACAAAAACAGTGACTACAAGATTTGGTGTCTGATCTTGCAGCAGGCTAAGGGTCACAGCTCTTGGAAAAAAAAGTAAAGAGATTATTCCAAGTAGCTGTCTTACAAATTTCAGAAAATAGGGATGTTCCTGAAGCATGAAAAGGATGAAGTCTGTGCTTTAGAGTCACCTGAGCTTTAATATTGATGGGAGAGGTTTATTAGCCATACTGTAGCAGGCTGATATACATTGACTAATCCATTTTGAAATCCTAAGACAGAAAATAGCTTGCCCTATTGCAAATGCCAAAAATAGACATAAAAATATGAAGCAACAGCTTAAAAGGCTTTGTCTTATTGAGGCAATACAAAGAAGCCTGAAGTGTGGAGTGTGAAATTTCTTCCCTTCCAAAATTAATGGTCTTTTGGGGAAGAAATTAAAAAAAAAAACAACCCACCACGTTCATAGATGGTGTGAAGAGACAGCTTCAGGTGAATGCCTCCACACCTTCTTGCCCTTATAGAGGCTAACTGACCAGAGCCAGCAGCAGCTTACCCCACCACCGTCACCAAGCCCAGACCTGCGGTAGCCACGACGTGTACCACGAGCTGCCAGAGCACCAGCTGCACTGCCTCTCATCGACAGAGACACAGCATGCAGGGGAACAATCTGTTTCATATTGTGGAGAGTTACGCTCTTTTAGATACATTGGGATGAATTAACATTAGCTGGAAAAACTGGGATAAGGGAGAAGATTAATATATTGACTAGCAGCAATTAGTAGCAGGACAAAGCTGTGTAGCAATATGGCTCTTTACAAGGTCTATGTGAAAGCACACAAAAAAGAAATGCACCAGAGAGCCTAACTGATACTCATTCATCAATCTTGTCTAGCACACCTACTCACAGAAGAGGGATCCATGTAGCCATGTATAACCATAGAAGAACTTCAGCTCCTGTCATAGCTCTACAGCACAATTTGGTTTAACAGGAAGATCGATAAAAGCACAGGTTTCTTTTAACAAAATTCTCCTATTTAAAATGTGTTTTCCTCTACGATATTTTGGATAAAGCCTACTAGAATCATTAAAATAACTTACACTAAAACTGTAAGCAGTATTTGCTCTCTTTAAAACTACTGTGTAGATGGAAGTCACCATCCGCAACCAGAGTTTACTCAAGTCCAAAAGCAGATTTCAACAGGAGAAGCCTCTTGTGCAGGTACAAAATGATTATTTTCTTCACCCTGTCTCAAGACAGCAAATACCAAATTCCTAAAACTGACCAGGACCTAAAGGTTAGCAGCTTGGTTTTCTCCTCTATTCAAGTCAGAACAACAAGAACAACAGGCACGAGGACAACTACTAGTTCTAAAGCCTTAGAGAGTTCAGTTACCAAAATAATCCCTTCAGTCCACAGATGACACAACCATTTGAAACAAGAAACATGGTGGATTTGTTTTTATGTATTTCAGTGCATTTACATTAATTAAAACCACCTTATTAGAGCACTCTACATTTCCACCTTAAGACTTCAGTTGAATGGCAAGTGTAAGATACCATCATTAAATTGCACGTGTAACCATAAGAAGATAGGAATTTGTAAAACATACACAAAAATATTAAATAATTGCATATGCTTATCTACCTGGTTAATAAGAAAAGTGCCAGACTAAATGCAATGGCCACACATAACTACAATCAACTTGTTTTAATGAACAACAACTGCTGAAGAAACAGTATCTATTTTAAATCTTTTTTCTTATTTATCTAATAACTTTTTGCCCATCTTTTTAAATGAAAGATTTCAGATATTAAGCGACTGCTGAAATGCACAATTTAAATCATATTATAGCGATTTAAATCATTTGTAGACCTTCAGCATCCATATGGAAAGAAATAATGTATTATATTAATACACTAGAGAGCATGTTTAATTTCGGAAAGCAACATTGACCCATTGTATGAATCTTTGCCAAGTAAGGTTCATTTTGCTATGGAACAGCACAGGTGCTGAAAATCAATTCCAGTAAAGATAATTTTCTCTTGAAAACAAGGGGGACTAGTAACAACAGAGGGGAAGAACGTTTCTAAATTAAACCACAAATATTTGTCCTCTCCACTCAGATCCCAGAAGCATGTCATACAGCACACCACCACTATTTCCAATGACGTGGCAAACCATAACTAGTGACCATGTTCGTGTGGCCTTGTAAGTTCACATATGCAACATATTCAGCATCTCTCTCTTAAAAAAAAAAAGTCTTCCTTCTTGGTATTTTTAACTATAATGAGTACATCATTTGCTTTGTGATCCTTTTTATCTTTCAGTTACGCAACTTGGGTGTGAGGGTGAGGGACATAATTTAGCAATAGATACATCATCCACATGAGGCATGTTTTGTAAATAAGCCTGTCATTTACATTTGTAAGGTACAAGTCATCATCATGTTAAGTTTCTCCCCACCTGCCATGCTAGTAATAGGACAGTATGATTAAAGAATAAAGCCTCTATTCATCATAATAACATGAAGCTGATAATACCTACTTCCCAAAACTGGATTAGGGGAAAGCAGGGGCAGGACAGCGACCGACACACAAACCCAAGCTGTGGAACCCCCTACAAGCTGTGGAAGAGGTTTTGCTTCAGCAGCAACAGGCCTCCGGCTGCGCCTGCAGCTCCCAGGAGACCCCCCCCCGAAGTGAGGGGCCACTGCTCCAGCTCAGCCCTATGGGAGGGACCCGACCCGTCCTCAGCCTCCCTTCCTAAGAAGCAACACCTTCCCTTCCAGCGCTGTTTCTNAGGGTGGCGGCCGCCTCCCTGGCGCCCGCCGGGGCCTGCCGCGCCGCCTACCCGGGCTCTTGAGGTTGTACCGGGCCTCCATGGCAGCGGGCACCGCTCGCTCCCTCCGCAGCGCCTCTGGCAGCGGGGGCCGGGACAGGGGGCGGAGGAGGAGAAAGGCCCAGCCCGCCTCGCCTCGGGAAACTCCCCTGACGTGGCAGCGGCGGCCCCGCGGTGGCCGCGGNATCATCAAGTCCACCCGTCAACCCAACACCCCCATGCCCACTAAACCATGTCCCTAAGCGCCTAATCTACACGTCTTTTAAATCTCTCACATCTCGAGGCCTCCCTCTCACTTCAAGGATTCAAAAGGAAGCCTAGGAGTTGTAAGACATGAATTTTACCACGGAATCGCGTGAACAAACACACACACATGTAAATATAATGTGTACAGTAACAATCCTGTAAAACAAACTTAGGCCACACAGACTAAGCTGTCGTTGGCAATCTGTCCCCTCACACGCACCTACTTGGCAAGGAGGCGACACCCAGGCGAAGAGGGCACAGCCACCTGACAAAAAGTTCAAAGGTACGCTTCACGAACAGCAAAAAACCGTGGGCGCGCACACACCCGCACCAGGCAGCCACCGTGTTTTGAACCGAATTACAGTTCGGAGAGGGTTTTCAACGCCATCGCACTGGGAAGCAGAAGCGACCCAGCCGGCCTCCGCCCGAACGCCGCCACCTCCCCGGCGCGCTGCTGACCCACACCCGCGGGCACCGCCGCGGCCCAGGGCCCCCATCCCTCCTCCCCACCGCAGCCTCGGCCCGGCCGCTGCACCTGTCCCGCCGCGCCCCGGGAGGCGATTGCCGGCCCCGGCGCCGCGCCCCGGCAGCGGCACCCGAGCCCTCCGCGAACCG
>VZTQ01003507.1:195120-225757 GCA_013400755.1 Pelecanoides urinatrix | reverse complement strand
GAGGCACCTGCCGCGCCGGCACCGCCCCCGGGGCCTCGCCGTCCCTGCCCCGCGGCCTGGCCGCGCTGGGGGGCCCTCGGCAGGGCCCGCCCAGGCCGGGCACGGAGCAGGCCGCGCGGGCGGGGGCGGGTGGCAGCGGCAGGGCGAGGCAGGGCGGCTGGTGAATATCGGTATGGTTGTGCTGCAGAAATTAAAATTCACAAGCTGCCCGCCCTTCTCTGTCCTAGCGTGGAAGCAGCAGCCAGTTTCCAGCAGCGATGGATGACGCTCGGCCGCCGGGATGGGACGGGATGCTGCCACCGCTAGGCCGCCGTTTTGCCGAGGTGGCTGCAATAGCGAAAATGCCCCCCGCGTCCCCGACTCGTCTCTGCCTGGACCCGCAGAGGTGATGGGGTGAGGTGCCTCAAGACCTCGTAGCACGAGTAGATCGGTTTGAAAACTGAGGGCTTAGAAAAGGGGCTTCCAGGACCCCGCAGACCCACCGACACCCCACCCAAAAGACTTAACCATACTTAAGGCTTAGTAGCATCTTGTTTGTTGGTTTTCAGGATCATGAGAGACTGAAATGGTATCATACACCAAGGACTATTAGTTTAGGCAAGAATTATCAGCAAGAGCTTGACCTGACGGGCAGATCCCCATGTCCATCCCACAGTGCCAGAGGCATTTTTGTTTCTACAACTTTGGTTTCTCTGCCGCCTGGTTACAGCCACAGTACACTTGGGATAGCACTTTTAACAGTTTATAGTTACGGAAATACGTAACAAATTAAAGTGGTCATATTCTGAGCAGTCTCAGTGGCCCTTCACTACAAGCTGTAAGTAAGAATCATGTCTGAGGTTTTCTTGTTTCTAGCTCATTAATTGCCCTTAATTTCATCTACATTACTTTTATATTCTTCCTAATCATCTTTATAAAACTAATTTTTTCGTGTTTTGATATCTCTTCTTTTTCCCTTTTTCCTTCTTTGACTGAACAGCAGTAGAAAACAGTTGTAAACAAGAACAGTTGAGTAGGTATATTTTTTTCACCTCCTCATATTTTCAGAACTGCAAAACAAGGCGTTACTCTTCCCTTTCCTGTTCTGTTGCATAGTGACATTTTGGTAACAGCAATAAATAAATAAAGCAGCTTTACTCCACCTTAACAAGTAGCTGAATTTTCAAAAGGGCAAAGTGATCTTCGTTTTTACGGGACAAGCCTCTACAAATAACGTATAGAGTGAACAACATTTATAGCACAAGGGAAGGGATGGTGCCAGACCTGCGGTTCTCTCATACACTAAAAGCACCCTAGGGTGTATTTAATGGACAACAATTCTTGATCACATCTCAGCATTTCTGGTTAGCATCGGCTGATCTGATTGCTTGAGATGGTGAGCTGCAGGCACTGGGTGTCATGTTAACGAACTATTTTGCTCATTCTTAGCAGGTATATCCCATCTTTCCTCGTTTCCCAGAGCCACCTTGCTGTGCAGTAGGAGAAGGGCTCTGGGACCATCTGTGACTAAATCTTGCCCTTCCCCAAAGTAGGAGAGCAGTATTTTGCCTTTGGAAATTGTCTTCCATGTAAAAAAATTCTGGGATCTACTTTGATAGACGGTAATTCAAAAAATGGTATTATAATGTGAATAATGTCATGAATCGAGAAGTGATAGCTGTTGTGAACTAGTTGAGAGTAATGTGGAGTTCAGCTTTCTCTTCTGGGCTCTGGCCTTTGACCCTGGCAGCACTTACGATGTCATTTTGTATCGTTCAAGGAGGAAGCACCTGCAGTTAACATGAAACTTGGGCTTTTAGCTAAAAAAAGAAATACACAGTCACTGTACATGACAGCTAAACACTATTGAAAATAAGCTGAATACATTTCAATTTTACGTAACAGAAATTCACTGGTAGGTCGTATACATTTTCCCCATTTAAGTAAGTTACATCATGGCCTGGCTGGGTGCTGAGGTAATCGCCATGTGAAATGTGCAGAGCTAGCAGTACGAGACCGCTTTCATTTTCAGGCATATTATTAGTTAAAGGTCAGAGCTGCAGAAGGTGAATGTTGCCAGGTGAAACGGCCGATTCCTGCGAGGTAGTCAGCATATGGGTAGAAATGTGGGCCTTCATTTCCAGCTCCACATCAGCAGCTGCTTGGGGCAGATGAGCAGGCACCGCAGAGCTCTTGCATAGTCAGTGTTGCCAGCCCGGAGCAGCAGCCTCCCTCCTCTTCCTGCCTCTGGTCAAAAATGCCCTTTGGATTTGGGTTTTCATCTGCCTTTTGTTTAGACTTTTGCGCCATTTTGTGCTAGAAGTTGTGTTTTTTTAAAACCAAATGCCAAATATAGTAGCAAAATTGCAGTCAAATCCCACATGCTGGCAGCACTTCATGTAGCTTGTGTATCCTGTCATATGATCTAGCTTGGTGAAAAAATAAACATGCTCAGCTGAAGCATATAGAAACTGAAAGTTTGCTTGAACACTGCTGCAACAAAGATTCTGTTATTTAATAACACACTGAATCCTTGCAGAAAGATTTTGTACAACTTCACCAAGTTGGTTGCAGGACAGCAAGAATAATTGGTTTTGACAATTCAAAATATTAAAAACTGTTTGGCTTTAGTAAATGCTTTACATTGAAATAAGGCTTCAGTTCGACCCCAAAAAATAACTGATAATTTCTAGTTGTTTTTTAATTTCTAATTTCCAAGAAGATGTTTTTGCTCATGTTTCTATGTACTTTTCTGCAGCTGTGATGTACTGAATTTTTTTTCTTTTGGATGAAAACAGAGATTCTGGTACAGCCACCTAGCTTCAGAGCAAAGGAGCGTATAGGGCCCTCTGTTGCAAAAAATATTACAAAATTATTGACAATCATAAGGTCTGATAAAATGCATATTACAAGATTAATGACAATCATGAGGTTTGATAAAATGTGTAATTCTTCAATTGCAGCCATTTCTACTGTGAAAAGAAAGGCCAAATTAGAGTAAACAGATGGGCAGAATTCCTCTGGACAATTGCAGACTATGGATATACATTTCCAGGCTGATTACCACTTCACAGCTAATGGAGAGAACCAGAAGCTTTTACAGCAGAGTTCATCTTTCCTGGCATAGATGTTAGCTGTAGATCCAACAAATCATGCTTTAAAAGTCTCTAGTTTTCTCCATTAGCTGCAAAGGGGGATTAGGCTAAGTCATCTATGTTATAGACAGTTAGGTATTTTCACATGTAAGTATAGCTCTATATCTGATACAAAGGTATCACGCATTTCCCCTCAGTTTAAAAGAATTATAAACATTTCAATCGATAGAGCCCCTTATTTTTGACAGTTAAGACTCTCGTTGAACTGACGCTAAAGGGCCAACAGGGGAGCTCAGCAGGTAGGAATGGGAATCGCAGAGTTCCGCAGGCAGAGTTGGGGGGATGGACGCCCAGAGGCCTCCAGCAGGAACCCCTGAACAGGGAGGTACTCCCGAAACCTCCCCTTTCTCTTGGAGGCAGTGACACAGGGGTTCAGTTTTTGCACTTGGGTCTGATGCACACAGTGTATATTCTTGCAGATCTTGGGGAATTAAGCTAGGTAATGTGACATTGAACTATTACTTACTTCTCTGTGCAGGTCATATAATTGTGTGAGGTAAGGTACATTTCAACAGCGTATACTATACATTAAGTGATTACCTAAAGTCAGTTCAGAGTCGGGTTTGTATGCTCTCTAGGCTGTCTCATAAACTCAGCTACAAATCATTTGTTCTAGAGAAGGTTTGAGATCACAAAAGCTTATGAAAATACAGTAGTTCTTTGTACAAGGCATTCACACCCTGCTTTCACCAAAATATACAGCGGTTTGCTTCACTTATAATGCTACTCTTTCAATACAGAGAGTTGGCTGCAGAATTAAACTCCAATGGAATTAAGGAATCTAATACTAATATGCCTATATTATCAGTGGGAATATGACTCACTTGGAAGAGAAAGCATTATTGTGCTCATTGGTGACTAATACAGTCTCAGCTTTTAAAATGCTTTATGTGAATTCAGACCTGGTAAATCTGGATTCAACAAGTGCACCTCCTCCTCACGGATAAAAACAAGCACGACATTGTGTAACCAATGCCTTGTAGCAATTGCATAGATGCATGGTGCTTCTCAGGAAAGCGATTACTGTCTTTTCTTCAAGCTTAGTTCTAAAGCAACCATCTCACAAAATGGGCAGCTTTGCCAGCTGACTTCTAACTAATGTTATTTCAGAAAAGGAAGAAAGAGAATGAGGGAAGAAGTTACCAGATTGCTGTAACTGCCCTAGCAAGCGAGTGCTTGATCCGGACCATCAGTGCAGAGTTTATGGAACATCTTGCAGTAGTCCACGCTATGTGAAGTCAAAATAAAGGTACATATTTTTCATGGGTTTTTTTCCCCCTGAAGAATGGGAAGAGTCGTGCCAGTCACTTGACTCACACCCCTTTGGCATCATCATTGCAATAGTTCAGATGGTTTTCTGGTTCAGAAGAAACATGCAAAGGCACAAGCCAAAGCTGAAGCTGCTGTCCAAGTGACAGCTGTTCGTGACTCTGGACTTCCCTGATCTAGTTACTCTATCTTTAGCAACTACAGATAATGGCAGAAATTTTCTCTGGTGCATATGCTTTACTGTGCAAATTGCAGAGAGATCTAGATAGTTGGAGAGTAGTTGTGAACTACTGCAATTAAAAATTATTTTGCTCCTGTGCCACTATTTAGGGAGAAAGTACCAGGCATAACCTTTGACTCATGCAGCCAGTTCTTCATGATCCTCCCTCTTCAGGGCTTCAGGCCCCAGATTTTCTTTTTGTCACTTTTTCCTTATGTGAGTTGCTCCCCATGCTCCTTCACTTTAACTTATTCCCATAAGCTTCCTTCTGGGAAGGGAGCGTCTGTCTTCACAATTACACAGCAGCCAGAGGGAAAGCAGTCAGGAATATGTCTCTTGGACTGCCATCAAGCAGTCTTTCCACCCCATCCATTCCAAAAATATTATTCACAACTCTAATGTGAACTTGCGTGTGCCTGTTTGCATACAGCTGCTTGCATACAGCTCCTACTGACTCAGCAATGGGAATAAAGGATTTATGAGCAGGCTCTTAAAGCTCCTCAAAAAGTGTTTTACAATCGGTGTAAGGATGATTAAAGCTTACTGTTTCATTAACCAAGACATATTATCACTCGTCTTTGCCAGCCCCCTGTAGGTATCTGGGACACCCAGGAGTTTCTCAGATGGTTAGTGGAAATCTAGGGCTTGATTCAATTGCACACACATAAGCATCTAATGCCGTATGATGTATCCTAAGGTATATCTAAGATATGCCAGACATCCATACGGAGCAGAAAGGTATGATATGGGACACTGGTGCCATTCTGAATGAAGCAGTAGCTGAAGGCCAGGTGGAGTGCCTAGAGCACATTCAATGACATGAGGGACCCATGTGGGCAACTGGACCAAACGCCTAATTGCAACAGTCGAGAGAGGCTAGAGAGTGGCTCTGCTGACCGAACTCTTCTGCCCTCTGGCAAATTGCATGGTGCTCCGGGCTCCAGCTGACCATGTTAACCCCATCTCCACCGCCTGCTAGCAAGTCACCTCCCTCTGCAGTTGCAGGTGCTTGGGCTCCGCAGCCCAGCCCCGGTAGGGCCCAGCCCTCTGGCCTTGGTTCAGCGCGCTCGGGGGACTGCTGCACCGTGAGAACGGGCTGCACAGCAGAGCCAGGCGAAGTAAGGCAGAACCAGAGATGGAGGTAGGGTTGTTAAGATGAGGTCCAGAAGAAAAACGCTGATGCGAAAAGGTATAAAATGCTGGAAGGGAAAAGCGGAGAGTCAGGAAATGGCAGTTTGGTGACACTGGCCAGTGAAGACTCATCTGGTGTCTTGCAGGGGGAGGTGAGCATGTTAATGCTTAGTCTAGTAGCTTGCTAGTCATAGCCACCTGTATTAATCAATAAATTATTACTTTACATTTTTAAATTGTGTGTATCTGCTTGCAGGGTTTTTTTGCAGATGGTGGAAGGTGTCTAACAAAGTGACTCACGAGGGGTGCAGACTGCAGAGGAATTTTGTTATTCTGAAAGAGGAGTAACAAAAGCTGAAAACGATTGTGCGGTCCGGTGTTGTTGTAACTATTCAAATTAGAGATTTATAGCTTGGATTTTATGGGGACTACTAATGCTAGCAATATAAACAGGGGAGAGAAGAAGGGAACGCACTTCTCCCATCCTGAGGAACTTTTAAGGATGGACTCAGTTCATGGGAGCGGGAAGCTTTCATGGGTGAGGGTGCACTGGGAAAAGCAGGAAAGGCATTTATAATCTGTCAAGAGAACAGTAAATTTAAAGCCAATACTCAAGTTTCTGCACAATGGGCTTTATGAAGAATTGCAGAACTTGGAATGACGACTGCTGCCTTATAGATAGAAAACATGGAATTGAAATATAAAGTGAAATTGCTGAAAGAACAGGACTGGAAACAGTGCTGAGCAAGGGGAACAGGACTGGTGGGAGTGAGCTGCCTCTGCTGCAGAGCGTGCATTCAGCACTTAGGATGCGAGACCAGACAGGGTGATGAATGGCGTACTGGCAGTCAGAAGTTCGAGCAGCTGTGGAGTATTGAAAGAGAAGCAATTTGTGGATCAGACCATTTGGCTCGCCAGAGGATGACTCAGCCTTTGAAAAAGGCACTGCAGCAAAACAGAGTATAGTTCCCCCTCTCAGTGCAGGGTTTAGAGACAAAGGTGTTGGCCCTTTGTCTGTAAGGGACCTTTTGATTTGGCTCAATCCTTTTGATTTGGCTCTACTGGATTTCCCAGAAGGAACACCCCTGTTCTCTCTGTATACTGCTTTGCAAAAGGACTTGGAACAGATTATGCTTCCCATGGCTCAGATGGCTCTGGCTGTTATCAAAGTAGCCCCCAAAACAGATGTGGATGTGCATGAACAACAGGGGAAAATTCAATCAGTAGTTGATTTAACCTCAGAACAAGTAGAAATTGTATCAAAGGTGTCAGATTCCTTGAGTGATACCACTGCAAAGTGGATGGTGGGGCTTCTAGAAACCCCAGGAGGCTGGTTAAAGATTTTAACTTTATTGCTAGGACATCCACCACTCCATCCAATCAAGCAGTTTTATCAGCAGCATTAGAGTAACCCGAGCTGCAGAAGAGAACTCGCAGCATTGGGTATGAAGGAGTCTGAAAGCACTACTGGTTCCCAGTAATGTTGGATAGTTGTTTTATCTGAGGAAGGACTAGAGCAGTATTTATCAAGGAAGCACGCACTAGGTATGAGACTCGGGTTTTGTGTGGGAAGGAGCAAGGAGGCAGCCTAATTAGGAGGACCAAGAACATAAACTTGCAGTGATGAATGGATTGGTACTGGCTGAGTGGACACCTACCTGACATATAAATGCCTACATGCAAACATCAGGGTCAGAAACTCGCAGTGCTGATGAGAAAGTGAGTTAGGACTATAGCATTCCCTGATTTGACAAGCTGAGGTTCCTCTTGGACATAGGCTGTTTGCTCTCCCTGCATTGAGCAGAGGCTCCAGAACATGGCTGCTCTCTTGCTTTAGAAATCCATTTCTGATTTCCAATGTGAATGTGTTCATGCCTGGTTTATACTTATATTTGTCCCAACACTACCCTTTAGTTCAGCAGAATCCAGAATGGCTTTTAGTTCGCACTGAGAGGAGATTAAAACCTATATAAAGGGTAAATCCTGCAGCTCTGATGCTGCCCTGTAAGTCACTGCCGGGGCACTACTAACTACGTGGGCCTTTGAGGACCATATGCTGCGACTGAGCTCGCCCAGACCACCTCACCATGGTTTGACATACATGCGTGCCTCTTGTTGGGATACGAACATGGTCTTTTCTTGGCCTGCACTTTGTGAAACAAGGCAGCTTGGAACACGCTATGAAATGGTCTGGCCTACACACTAGCCAATCTGTACTTTTTTTTGTCTCTCACGTTTGCACTCATCTATGATGCGTTTAATCCCAACCCTTCTTAACTTAGGCTGTGTTTAGTTGTTGTTTGTTTGTTTTAAAAACATCAGTGGCTTTTTCTCCACCTTCTGGTACTCAGCAATTCTGAAATAAGTAATTCTTCTTTCTCATTGCAGCTCCTGGTATTAAGGAAAATATTCAGTCTCCTGAAAACCTTTTACTTCATCAAAAATATGTTAGTTTAGTGCAATCACAGGAGTGCAATTTCACATTCAAGAAAACTCAGATTTTTTGTTTTAATGAGAAAAAAAAAATTCTTCCATCACAAAACATGAGATCTCAAATGATCCATTTGAATTATGCTTTATCAGAGTAGTTTGGTCCTATCGATTACACTTGTATGCTAATGCACAGCACGTGTGCAATCACAGAATTTTAGAAAGACATTCCGGCACGGTAATATTTTAAACATCCACGTTCCAGTGCATGCTCAAGGATGCATTTTAACTCTACAAAGAATCCATTAAGTACTCTGGGCTGCTGCCTTCTGAATTACTTACAGAGATTTCCTCAACTACAAATTGTTGGAACCAATATTTTATAGTTATTCAGCTACTGACTTTGAAGTGTCTATGGGATACTAAATTGGTTTGGGTTTATTTTAAACCAGTGTTTTAAAGAGACATGGCTAGTTCGATAATGGTCCCTACTATGTCTAGGCAACTCTGATGATACATAAAAACAGAGACCCACAGATCAAGTATTTTGGAAATACTGCACTATTTGGGAAGTGATTACTTCCTGCGCAATTTCTAATTTTAAAAAAGGTATCTCAACACTGCCTTGTCAGAATTGTCTCTTGTAGCACATGGAGTATTTAATCCCTTTAAAATAAAAAACAGAATCTCAATAAAATTTAAAAGAAAAAGCAAGAGATTTGAAATATGTTCTTTAAAAAAAACCCCAACATTGCATGCCTCACTCAGTGCTCAATGTCTTCAGCTAGAACATGGAAAATCTGAAGTATTAATTAGAAAACGATTACTCAAAAGTGAAACATCTCCTACACTGAAAATACTCAGATAATATCCAATTAGAAATTTTATATGTTAGCTAAAGTCACCTTCACTAAATTATGCAACGTAATCTATGCCAAATTCTGGAGGGGACTACAAGAGCTAACTTAATCGTCTTAAATAAGCTGAGTCTCTAAATACAAGGGTATGCATGACTACATAGAACTCGGGCCAAACATATGGAAACTACATTCTTTAGTTATGATTCATACCATAGCCAGTATGATGAGATACTTTATTAAAAAAAGAAAAACAAAACCCAACAGTGTCTGGTCCAGCCTGGCAGGTATTCTTTGTCCCACATGGTCACCTATAACTGAAGGAGTGAAGGGAGAAGGACAGAGATTGTGACCCAATGGTGGGTCTTAATAAAATGAAAGACAAATGTGTGGCCAGAAATTATGGCAGCCCTTCAATGAAAGTCCTGTGTACTGGAGACCTGTCAAAGATGGCTCTTACCCACCATTGCTGTGGTGAACTCTGAAGACAGCTTTGCGTTACTTTAACTGAGGGCTTGGTCAGAAGAGCTGCCCTCACCTAAGATGACAGGTGGTAACAGTACCAAAAGGAATTTGAACTCTGTATTTTAAGCGTTCTTCTTACAGCTGCTGTCATTATCCTTCACACTGGCACCAGGACCGGTACTTTTAACTATGCTTAATGTTTCTCACCTTCCTGAGCACCTAGAACTGCGTTACTTGTCAAGTGAGCTTTGATGGAGCTAAGCTCCATCTATTGACTAGCACCTTTTTCTAAGAACTCCACATATATTCAACTGACTTGCCAAAAGAGCCAATTTGTTCCAAAAAGATAAGTCACATGCATCAGGAAGTAGTAAAGGGCTTGGAAACTACTAGTCTCCCTTTTGGCAGACATTTATGTAGAAAGCCTTTGCATTTGTGCCAACTGGCTCTTCCAGCTCATGTATTCAGTACAGCACTAGAGCCTCAAGATGTGTCAATATATAGCATACAGAAACTCTGCATTTGCATTCAAACCACAACCGAGTTCAACAGAGTTCAACAGAACTCCCCCTCGTTCAACAGAAGCCAGCAAATGCTGGGGCTCTTAACTCACTGATAGACATGCAGCATTATGCCTTACCTTGGCTAAGAGAAAACTTTCAAATTGCATCTTCCCTTCTGTCTCCAGAGCTATCTCAGCTAGGGGCAGATTAGTTATGAATGAGTGAGGTACAGCTCCCCTTACCTGTTTCTGGTGTATGGCAAGTTGCCTCCCATTCAGGTCAAGCTCTTCTCACTCCCAAGAGCTGCTGACAGCACTGTTAGACCGCACATGCAATTGGTTTGCAGTGGGACTGGGAAAAAAAACAGAGTTGCTCTTCCGACTAGAAACTGTAATTTTTTGTATCATTAATTAAACAAAACCAGTGAATACAGAACTCCGAAAGTAAGTTTTACTTCTTTTTAGGTTTGAGAGTGCTCTGCTGTCCTCGCTGACCCTGTGACAAGTCTGCCCATATTCAGTATTAAAACAAAAAGTAGTGATGTATGCTGATTACTACAGCAGGTAGATAGTCCAGTCCTCATTTTAATGGTCTCTTCTTGATTTCAATCACAGATGTACCCCTATTAGAGGGAATCAGAACCCAGCGCTCACATCTTTAGGGCTTCCCTATCAGCACATCAGAACGTCAGGGTGGAAATACATAGGTTCTTCACTGCGCCAACTGTAGACGTGCAGGCTCTCAAACTTAGCAATGTAAATTCAACCTTTCAGATACAACACCCTCCTCTGAAGCCTTATAAAAATACCAGTGCAACATAGAGCCATTTTACAAAACAATTATCTTTATAGAAAGGTATTTTAGTGGTATATGCTGAGGTAAATAATAAAAACAGACCCAACAGAGGGCATGACCAGTGTTATGGAGAACTCCGGATGAAATTTGGCCAAAAGCCTGTTTTATAAAAGCTAATATTTACCTACCAGTTATGATCCCTGGTAAGGTGCTTATTGCTGTAATACTTCAAAATTATTCTTCATTTTACAAATTGAAAAATATACGAAATTAGATCTGTATGAATGTTAGGTATTAACTGTCACAAATTTTAAAAGGCATTGTACCAAGTTTTCTTAATTGTTTACTAACCAATTTGATTGTAGCAGGTAAATAAACTACAGCATACATTTTACCTGACACCATGCATCAAAATCACCATAAAAACTAAGTTTATCAAAGTCCAACTCCACAAGGAAAACATGAAAAAGTGCAAATTATGTACCCAGTATTTCTGTCACAGCTGTTTTTTCTTAATATGGCATGAAAAAGGTTTACAGCATATATTAAGAAAATTCTTACAAGTGTTCACCTCAATGCTTATATATACAACATTTTGCTCAAAGTGCTCACTATATGAAAAAAACTGATTGGATAAAAATATTTAAACAGTGCTTTCTGAACGTCCAGGGAAAATTCATATAATACATCAGTCCCATTTGTTTTCCTCTTCACTCAGTGCAATGAGATGCCGAAGTCACATCAACTTCACAAAAACTGTTTGCCACATCGCCAGAAAACCTCAGTTACAGTGGCATTCTTGGTGTCCCATTGGGAGTGGGTCTTTTATTTTTTTGCATGTGGCTTTGATGTTTTCGAGATCTTACTACTTTCATTCTTACTTCGAATACTTCTTGTATGGCTTTTCGAAAACAATGGAAATTGTAGTCTATTAATCCTACAGAGACAGAAATGTTTTCCATATTAATAAAGACATTTTTACAAATTAGGTAATGAAAAAATTGCTTATATTCTACATTTAGTGAAATACCACATTGTCTCTCTGGAGATCATAATTAGTGAATTTTCCACGCATTTTTTTCTGTGCTAAGCAAAAGTACATTTGATAAATACAAATAATGCAGTGAGCATTATAGTTTCATACCATGTCCAATATTAAATATTGAACAAATAGAAGTTCATTGGCAGATAACAAAGCCTTAACTTAATAAAGAACTTTGGAGAAGTGCTCAGTATACTACAAGGAAAATTAAAATCTCTCCTAAAATACGGTGTCATTTTGTAAATTTGCTTTACACAATAACTATAATAAAACTAAGTATCATCTAGTAATAAAAAAATTTTCATTTTTTTGACAATGCTTAAGCTTTGAAATGGATACTTAATAGAAATATTACCAAAAAACAGTCAGCTATATTTCATCTTACATTGTAATTGAAAAATAACACAATAGACATGCTGTTAGATTACATACATACATAATAGGCAGATAATATTTCTATGTGAGTGGGCTGAATGTGATCCCACAGAAAAGCTGTAAAGCCATATTGGTAGTCAATAGGAAGACTTAGTGGGTGCTACAATTGTGTAATACTGCAACACAATTTTAGAATTTTGGTACTGAGCTTATGACCTCATTCAAGGTTAATATCATAAGCTTTCTTAACTCAAATGCTGCAGTGTTTTCCACTTCAATTTCCCTAACAGGAGATGATACCTATTTTATGTGGTTTAAATCCACCGTGTTTCACTTTGATTTTTTTTCCAGGAATTATTCTCCCTCTCCCTAGAGTTCAGACAAAATATTATGTGGAAGACACCAGGCACCAAAAGCTAATCTGCATTATAAAACCAGATCTGTACTGTTAAAGAGCACAGGCTACAGCACTGTGTCCCAAACTACGTAGACACAACAACCTGACACAGTTGTGGACAAACTCTAATGGGTGTTTGTTCAACACAGTGTCTTTTCTGAAACAGTGCTGTTAGTAGGTATGTCAAAGTAACACTTCTTATGCTTACAGCAGAAAAAGAAAGTGACCACATCTAACATTCATAGATAATAAAGGCGGTACGGGTATTAAAGAGAAATTCAACCAGTTGAAGTTCTGTAATATAAAAGCTAAACAGTCTCTCAAACAGCCCAGCAGATATGGTATGAGTACTGCATTCACAAACACACCAACACCTACTTGTGAATTAGTATCACAAGATGGGTACACAAGCCCAGATGATGGCTCATTCTTCCACTGCTCAGTTCTGGTCTCAGGGCATTTCACTAAGACTTGGTGAACATCATGCCAGCGAGCAGAGCGATCATGAACTAAGCTTTCAGTATTGACCTTGACCAGGGCCAGAGAGATAACCAAAAAATTTTATGCACTTTAACTGCAAAATATGAAAGCCATCTTGTTCCCAAATATGCAGCTTTTCAAAAGCCGCCTTTCAGAGATGAGAAAAGCAAGAACATATTTCTTTCTATCAGCCAGTTTCAATAATTTTCCCTTGGTTATGGCACGCAAGCTGTTCCAAATTCATATGCTGGCGCCAACAGGTACGAATCAATGTTAGCCAAGATAAATTGACACATTCTACTGTTGCAGATGGCAGCTTTACTGTACTGGATGTAAACTTTCATATGCTTTCATATCAGAAAGTTGTGAAATACATTTATGATTCCATCTTATCTTAATGCCAGCACAAATACCTCATGCCTTTAAACATGTTATGTAAGCTCTATCAAGCTGTACTTACCTTTAATACTCGTGCTACAGCTAGAGACTGTTATCAGCTAATGACAACCACAGTTATCCATTAACTCGCTAATATAAGAGAAAAGTAATGTGATACTAGAAAAGGGAAAAATACCTTTTCTCTCAAAGCTTTCTTCTCTGACAAAACAAACAAGAGCAAGGAATTTTGTCACCTCTTTTAAATAAAGGACAGTTGTATTGTTCAGTTTTATGATTGCCATTGATTCTTTGTCATAAGGAGTTCCAGTGCCATCATCTTTAAGCCTAAGGGGCAATATTCAAACAAACAGACAAACAAACAAACAAGAAAAGATAAACCACCAGATGAACTAACAAAAATACTCCCACATTGGTTCTTTCACCAGATAATCCCAAACTTCATGAAAAGTACATTTCAACATTTCAGGGAGACTCTTCTTCAAATGACACACTACATAAACTAAGAAGACACAGAGATTAAATCATTTATCCAATCACACACCAAATCTTAGATCTGGGGCTAGAAATCAGATTGTTTGATTGCCAAGTACCTGAACTGGAGCCTTATTTTTTCGTCTATTAGTTGCCAACCTTTACCACAAGGTTGTCTGTTTTCTTTTAATCAATGCACTATATTATGACTTTATCTAAAACATGTGAACCAGTAAGTCTGTACTGATAATTCCAAATCTAGTAACCTTGCTTGAGCAGTAGCAGCTGACGGATAGTTTAAGCCATCATGAGACTTTCCTCATGAGATGTTGGCTTTTGCAACATCCTATCATGAGAAGAGATTTCTCCTTCACAGATGATGTGTCACGATGATCACTCTATTAGTTTTTACCTTGTAATTTTACCCTCATTCCTGAATGCACACACAGATCTTGTTAAATGGGTAGTTATCACCAACCCTGCAGAATCATTAGTATCAATAATATATTAAGGTAGTAAGTTCCACAGATGCTCCAGGAACAGAGGACAAGAAATGAATTGTAATATCATGTCTTTAGTGTATAGCTAAAAACATAGCAAGCAAATTTCTGGCGATAAATGCTAAATGGTTACACAAAGACAGTGGCAGAGTGACATTTTGTGAATAGAGAGCCCCACTAATGGTGTTGTACAGATAATTAAATGCATAGTCTTTTGAACTACACAGCAGCATCTTTCTCTGTACAAAAAAATTGCCACAGAATCAGCATCCTTTATGGTATACCTCTATAAAACACCAGTTCTTGTATAGTTACTGAAGTGACCAACTCCAAAATCTGAAACATACAGTAGAATATACAAACTTAAGAAATTTTAGAAAGGTATTCAACACTTTGTGGTTCTTTTGAAGTTCTAATGCTTAGTGCACATTTGCACTAGGATTCTCCCTCGTACCTTCTCCAAGAGTGCAAGAAGTCTATCAATGGGTAAGAATGCAAGGCTACCAAAGACTACCACGCTCTAAGCATGCTGCAGTTTGGCCTCCAAGTCTATGAATCTTAATGCACTAATTCTTAATATGCCCCTGCCTTTCCCAGGAATAGCTGGCATTACATTTGGTCAAGAGCCAAGCCATTTAAAACGTAAATTGCAAGGAGATGTACATGCTACCCCAGGAGATCTCCAGTTGCTAATGTGTAAGGACAGGAAACTGAAAAAAAAAAAAAAAAACCACAAAGGTCATGTAGAGAAAAGAAGATGAACAGAGAACTGAAGCAAGAGTGAAGCAGCTCTCTGAGGCCAGTAGAGGCCACTAGCTATTAAAGTAAACAAAGCTAAATATGGCCCCACTTTTTTTTTTTTTAAATGGGAGGCATCCTTCAGTTGAATTCGTCCCTGGGGAACAAAAAGTTAATGTTAATATTTCCTTATATTTTAGGTTGGTTATTTCCCAGTCCTTCCTCCACATAAAACTATTAGCATAGAAAGAGGAAGGTGTTCACAAAAGAGGCTGGGCAAGGAATCTGTACCTCAGAGGCCTGCCATTTCCTCTTCTCCCCTGTCCAGACAAATTACACATTCTCATTATTGTTTATACCTACATCGTTCTAATTTTGAGGCCATTCAGATTCTAGGTACACAATTTTATGAAAAACATTAACAATTTACTTACCCATATATACAAGAAATGTCAATCACAACATCTATCATATCGCAGCAGAGCTCATAAGTTTGCATATCCACTGGAGTACTGTCCGTTGCAATATAGATCTTACTGACTACATCAAATAAAAATGCTTTTTCAATCCCAGAATTCTATTTAAGAAAAAAAGAAAGAAAAATAAAATGGAAGCCATGTTTTCAAATTAATACCAAGCTTTTTTGTTCCCCTATTTGCCTGCTATACAAAAATCTAGGCTGAAGAAGTGAAAGTTAAACTGCAATCAAGCTAATTTTAAAAGAACTGTATATACAGCACTGTTGTATTTGTAGCAAACCATGATGCTCACAGACCTTCCAACAGTTTCTGCCTCTGAGCAGCCATAATGCCAAGTTACACTCCCAAAGTTCCCCTCTCTGGAAAACGTGGAGAGATTACATTTATTTTCAGTGGAAAACGCAGGGAGGTGGGGAGGAGGAATCTTCCAAGACCAAGCTTTTGGGGTTTTGATTCTAACAATGGACATAAAAAGAGAGCTGTAATTTAAAGTTATTCTAGCTGGACATGTAAGAAGGTGGAAACAAGGAAAATGAAAAGCTGATGGACAAAGGCGGCAGTAGTGTTCAGGAACTAATTTCTCAAGGAAACTGAGACATTGTCTCATCAGGGTCTGTAGTTGTTTTACTGTCTGGTTCCTTAGAACATCTTTTAGGATCACAGGAGAAAGACCAGTATTTTGATGGTGCTCTTTCAGTTTTCATGTAGCATTGGTGGTTAAAGCCATGTTTATAATGCTAAGGCTTGCTAATGTGATGACAGCTATGTTCCTGTCATTCCGCCAAGCTGATTAAGACTCCCTCCTTACTGGAGATGTATCGTATTCACAGCTCTCAGCTGCTAGCCAGGAATGCTAGCTCATACTCTTTGTGTAGATAAGTAAACTGCCATAAGCCTCTGCTTCCTGGGAAAAAGGAGGAAAAAAATGTGTACTGTTTAACTGAAAACAGTAGCTTTGCTTGCTGACATCAAGGGATTGCACCTGGGCAGCTGTCCCAGCATGAACACAAAGGGTAATTTCCCAGTATTGCTACAGCTCAAACTATAAAATATGCTTCAGAATCAACCTATACAAGGAAGAGAAGCAACTTTCTCCCATCAAACCGAATTTTCTCCATATATGGGCTTCCCTTTTTAATATGGTTTGGGCCTGCTGCCACAGCAGTTTTGTAACTACCAAAAAACACACTGAAAACCCCTAACAAGTTTTAATAGCTTCAGCTTCCTTTGTAGTTACAGAACTTTTCCTTTTTCTTCTTCTTCTTTCTTAAGCCAACTATTTAATACATGGTTAAGAGACTAAAGTGACCCTCCCACTTTTCAAATTTCCCGAAATAGGTAGAAAAATTTCAACCCTAGGTATGCTATTGAACAATGGCCAGCAATATTTTGGACATTTCTTCTTAAAGAGGCTTACTTCTGCTACTATTGCACACACAACTAAGGCTGGAAACACCCATCAATAATAACAGAGTATAGAGGTGAATTTCTTGCATTTCATTATGGAAAAGACTCCATGAATAGCACATTTCAGTAATTCATTAATAAAAGAAATATCCAAAGCAAAATATACACGGAGGATATTTTAGGTACATGGGCTGAAGCACAAGATGTACAAGGAAAGTCTCAAAGAACTGGGTTTGTTCAGCCTGAAGAAGAGAAGGCTCATTGCTATCTACAAATACCTAATGTAAGGGTGCACTGAAGACAGAGCCAAACTCTTCTCAGAGCTACAGTGTTGAAGGACAAGAGACAAAAGGCACAAGCTGGAATTCTGACTTGATACAAGAAAGAAAAAAGTTTAGCGTGAGAGTGGTGAAGCACTAGGAGCACGCTGACCTGAGAGGTTGTGGAGTTTCCATCCTAGGAGATACACAAAGCTGGACTGGACCCAGTCTTGAGCAACTTGCTCTAATTAGCCTGACTCTGAGCAGGAGCTGATCTCTAAAGGTCCCCTTCAGCCTACATGGCTCTATGAGTCTATGTTCTTTGAGCACTAAGAACAAAAATGCATCCATATTTATATTGGTTATTCTGGCCACACGTGATAGTTCTGTAATTTTAATTTATAAATCATAATTCTGACAGCGCCTCACATACCTCAACAGATGCTGTCAAATAAGATTAATCACAAGATTCAACTGTAAATATCACATAAGTATATAGCCGTAATTCATTGCCAAAATACATATTTGAAAATACAAGTCATTTTAGACAAAGAAGTTGGAACTCAAGCCCTGTAGTGTCATTCATGAGGAGTCGATTATAAAATTTTGTATTATATAAAGAGAGACATAGTGATAATTTCAGCTGTACAGGTAAGATGTACCCTGAATTATTAAGATGCTAGTGACAATATAGTAACATTTAACAATGAGAAGTGATTTTTCCATCTCAGAACTCCGGCTACTGCAGCCTGCCTGTACTTGCAGTGACAGTTTAAAAGGTTTTCATCTTGAGATGTTTGTCATGCTAGCAGTTATGCCTGATGATAAGGCAGAGCTTGGTGTCTTAACTTAAACCATGCTTGTTTTCAGTTGAAACTAATACATTGTGGTAGGTCCTGCTCGGAAACTGGTACATACTTGCTTCTGTCAAACTTTGTACGGTGACAGAAACCTCGGCAAAAGGGTAGGATGGACTGCCAGGAGCAGCAACCACTAAATTGTACTCACATGACTTCACAGTTTTCATTTGCCAGGGTTTTTAGTACAACTTTAACTGAAAAAGCAAAGGATTTGTTTGTGACGAAATCGCTCAAGGGAAAAAAAAAAAGATATCAGTACAAACAATAATTACAAGTCATAAGAAAACCACAAAACAGTGGATAAAAAATACTATTCAAAGAGACATATCATTAACGCTCAGTCAAGGAAAATTACAATAAGAAATCAACTGTTTCTGTTACTAGAGCAGGAGGGTTCCTTGTTAGAGAAACAAGGGCCAACAGCTGCCTTATGCAACTTAATGAAATGCTGCCATCGATGCCAATGAGAGCAGGGCCAGAATAAGCAATAGTCATCTCGGACACAACCCTACAGTCTGGAAAGAAGATGCAACATGCACTAGAAGCTCTATCAAGCACCCTGAATCAACGTAAGAGTCATTGCAAAAAATCTTCTGCAATGAATATATGAGATTTTATTTTGGATAGGTAAAAACCACGAGTTAGTTGAAATTCAAAGCATGTTTCTCAACTATACTGGGTTTGATAAAGTAGAAGGCAGTTGCTATTCTTTAAATGGAATGGATTCAATAAAACTGGCAGTATACTCCAATTCCTAGGTTAGGTAAATGGGCCTATCTTTTCCTTCTTGAAAGTATAAAAAGTAAGCCAGATTTTGGCCCTAAAAAAGTAATTTTTAAAAGAACTTACAGGATATCACCAGTGACTTACAGCTAAGAATGAAATTTGGACAGTTATTTAAACAGGCCTTGTAGCAAACAGCAGATTTAGTGAATTAATTTTAATTTTAAATACTACATTTGAATTACAGATTATGAAATTTAATTCATTAAATAAACAAATTATTTTTACAACAATAACTCATTGTTTTTAACACATACTTTTTAACATCCTCCAAGAAACCTCCAACAACCCCTAGAATGAAAATCCACATTCCTGTGTCACACAACTTGATTGCTTGGTAAGGCCACAGTAATTAAAAAACAGATATCCTTCTATATGAAGCTGGTAAGAGTGTTAGTCAGGTAAAATTTACATGGGTTTTGAATGCTGAACCAACTGTTATTTTATGCTTTACAAGCAGTTACATTAAAGAACGTAGAAGCAGTATTATCACACTGATGGTTCCTCAAACGTACAAGCTAACACACTGGCACTATAAAGTTAGGCAAAAACCTGCTGTGAACTTAAGAGTGATCACAGATCTATTTTTGTAATCACCAGCTTTCCAAGTTGGAAGTCTTCATAGCATAAATGAAAGCAAGTCCTCATGAATATTGCTGCAAAACCCAAACTAGAACACCAATACACCCACACTTTGATATCCAGCACGCTGGCTTCCTGAAGTAAGGCACGACCAAAATCCAAGTCAAGATTTGTTGTCACTAAGTTCTGAAAGTGAAGAGGCACCTGCTAACTAATTCTATGCCAGAGAATGATGTTTAGTCTTCCTGTGGTTGCAAATAGAGTCATTCCGAGTCTCCTGTCTACAGATAGAAGATACTCGTAAAAACAGACAGCAAGCATGGAGGACATAGTGATGCAGCTAAACCTTGCTATAGGTCGTCAACAAACTGGATTTTGCTCTATTTCAAGCTAAGAAACAGCCTGAGACTGTTTCCTCTACTGACTCGGGGGAATAGCATACCTTGCACTTTTTTGGACTTCCCATTTCATTTGGAAGATTTGTTCTTCCTTACAAATTATATTTGATATTCTAGATATTATTGGAGCTACCTTCTGGGTGTCCAGACACACAAGCAACTGTCATCAGTCATTCAGGAAGAAGCTCGTGCTCGACTCACCTGGTGGTTTGGTACAAATTCTTCACCAACTCCAAACAGTGAGGAGACCCTATACAGAGATCTGACTCACAATATGAGTGACTGGGGTGACTCTGGCACAAGCAGGACTATCATTCAGACAGCCTTCTCTTTAAGACTGTGTAGCATATTCAATATCCAATTGCTCCAGAACTGTTGTCATCATTCCTTCATTACCTTTCTGTCCTCGGTGGAATTCAAGACTGGATGATAACTGGTATACAGTCCAGCCATTTTGGTAGAAACGGATCTTTGTAACAAACCATTCATTACGAAATAGCATCATTCATTGCTTAATAGTAAGAGAATAAGTTTTGGAAAGACCTTCCTCTAATCCTAGCTCTCCCTTTCAGCAACACATCCAACTTTTTTCTCTCTCCATTTTCACACCCTACACTGAGAAACTGTGAAGTCTAATTTTATCTTACAGGCTGTTGAATGATATTAAATAATTTCATTACTTCAAAAATCACAAAAAAGGCACAACAAAATACCTTGCTTGGAAGCTGAAGCTTGACAAATTAATGCTAGATGCAAGGTGCAAAATTAGAATACTGTGAGAAAGGGTGCAGTTTCAGGAGCTGCTATGACCTGACTTAACAACCACCAAAACGGGGAGTTCCCCCTTTTCACAACCTACTCACTGCATTCCCATTTGCTCATGGCCACACATTCCCATCTTTTATTTTGTGCCAAAACAAACAAGAGGATGTTGGACTCCTCCATGACCTGCTTTTAACTAAATTAAACAGTGCATAGTGTGTGTCATAGTGACTCCATGAGGGAACAGGCGAGCGTCAGAACCAGTACAAAGGAGAGGAAGGGACCACACATACAGGAACAGTGGAGCAAGCAATTATCTCCACAGTGGTAACAAGCCACTAGATATACAAAGCTCTCTAACTGGCCTTGGGAGTAACTATGGAAGCTGTGAAAGTTGCGATGGACTCTACCTCTAAAACTCTCAAGAGAGAGAAGATTTTCTTAAGTGGGTTAAACTTCGATACAAAGTAGAATTAATTCTAGGAAGCTCTATGTAAGAGGTCAGACTAGGTGATGTTCCTTTATGAATTTATTTACACAAATTTTAAGTATTATTTAAACAAATGCATGCAGCACAGACCTTTGCAACATTCAGATTAATGTATGAGCAGAAAAGTGATGGCTGCTAACCCACTTTATGTGATTCAGGAGATACTGTGAGTATCTCAGCAGCTCAGCAACACTGTTTAATAGACAGGGACGTGAGGCCAACCTGCATGTGGGTGCATTTCAACTAAGTTTTCATCATTTCTTTGAGAGTTCACAGTGCTCATAATCTCTAAGAAGGTAGCAAACAGAATATCTGAACATGCTTGTTGGACATAGCTGGATCTACAGACAAAGTATATAACAAGTACTTACTGAAATAAAGATGTTAAGCAGGTTTTCCAGTGTTGGGAGCTGTGGAATCAGTTTCTGTACCACTTTGCTAAATGCTTCAAATATAGAATGATCATATATGCTTGTCAGATAAAAGCTGGAAAAAAACGTCACCACATTTTCCTTTTAGCCACATACTGTGAACATGATGTACCTTTCATAATATGAGTGAAATGAAATATTGTCAAACAGCAAGTGCCTACACTTATGCAATTACGTCTTGTGATCAGAAGTCACATGTTATGATTGAAGCATAGGACTTCATTTCTATACAAAAAAACCCTAGACACTACAAACTAGACCTCAATGTAGAACTTCATGATGCAACTCCCACCTTGGTATTCTTACGAAAATGTTTTTCAAATTGCAGGAGAGGAATATTACTGCCTGTTGTGATCCACTTTTTGAAAGCTGTGGACCCATTTAACAATGCAATGATGCAGTCAAGTTAAGAGCTCTAAAGAGCTGGCATGTTCATGGAGCAGGTCTCCCTTTTTAATATATTTGTACTTGGCTTTAAGTGCTAAGAAAGACACAACAACTTGATGTCCTCTAGTTCCCAGTCTGCAGAAGTCCATTATTTTTCATTAATTGCTACAACAATCTGCTTTATCAGCAGACATAAGGCAAAGATACAGCACCTGTCTTCCCAAGCGGCTCCAAGCAGGCTGCAGCAAGTGAGGACTAGTGACTGGGAGGGGACTGTGAGGCAGACAGGTTTCAAAGAAGGTAAAAGTGATGTAGGTAGCATATACACTCTATTGGCTGGAGCTTTACTGATTGCTGCCACTGTCCAAGCAACTTATTTCAAGACAGCAGCCGCAGCAAAAACTGGTAGCACTCTGGCATATATGTCATTTGTTTTTAAGCACATCTCCTCTCCATCCTTCCCTCCAAGACAGCAATCAGAAATAAGATACTTCGTTTGGCTCAGGTCAAATGCAATGTCTCTGATTATCCTTTTCCTTCATATATCAAAAGCTTGTTGCCTGCTACTTCAAGAGAACAGAAAACGGTAACTTGTCAAATAAGCTGCTTTCCTCTTTAGGATTCTCTGCACAGCAGTTTTTCTCACCTGAGGTGAATCTTCTCCAATCCAGCATCTGCAAGGTCATCATTTGCCCTCTGGTGAATATCTCTTTGCGTTTCAATCTTGTGATCATCAGATAAGCCATCCACTTTATGGATAAAGATTTCAAAGTTGATATCTGGATTCACTTTATAGGCTCTGGTCACAGTAAGATGCAGCCGAGCTAATGCTTCCATATAATCATCCTAATGACGGAAAAAGAAAAGGTACAACTGTAGGAAAGTTCTTAAAAATATATATAAATTTTTATTATACTTACTTTTAGATAATGCTACAGTTCAACAACAGCTTAATTTTTTTATTTCTTATAAGTAGAAGCCTGAGTCTACATCCAGCATGTGCACCAATCTCATGCTGTCAGCACTTAGGAGTCTGAGCAAGAACCTTGAGATGTTAAAGCAAATTAGTTAACTTTTGAACATACTGCGGAGAGACATTAAAAATAACCAAGCAACTCTTCAAGTTTTAATGACTTTCTCTTAATGTGTGTTTGTGATGTAAGTTATTTGCTTTGAAAAAAATCTGTGCTTTTCAACCCATTTGTCTATTGCTGAAGGAAGAAAAGAAAAGGTAGCTTAAACCCCCTTTTTTTACCTGAGAATCAATAACAAATATCAGTGCTCCAGTGCCTCTGAAAATCATCTCATAGTCAAATGTAGGGTCAAAGAAGTCAATTTGCCCAGGAAAATCCCATATCTGAAAGTTGACAAAGGAGCTGTTGGAAACATCCTCTCTGCAGATCTTGTTTGTGCTCTCCAGGAAGAGAGTCTCATTTGGCGACATTTTGTGAAAGACAACTTTCTGAATGGAAGACTTCCCACTTCTTCTCAATCCCATGAGCAGGATTCTTGGCTTAACTTCAGTACTGAAGGGATCATTGAAATCCAAAACTGAATAAAATCACACAAGAAGAAAAGTAATATACTATGGCAATATAATTAGTAACTGTCAGATAACATGCATGTGACATTTATTTTCATGACAATTTTACTTGGATTTATGCAAATGTTACCAATTTTTAAGCTTAGGGAGCGGTGCTACAGGCATTTTAACTTGAATTATTTGCCCCTTAGGCTATACTATCAGAAAACCTACTTCTCACCTGTAAGACAGAGACTGCAGAAGGTTTGATCGCTCAGTTTGCATGTGAAAAATGTGTTATCACACACAGACATCCTAAAATAACTAATTTTACTCTAATTAACACTATCCCACATACATTCTAACCCAACTTTAAAATAATACAATCTGGCAACAAATACCCTTGTCAACTGATAGCTACATCACACTGCTGGAAAAAAGGAGTAACTTTGTGTTAGTCACATCTGTGTGATCTTCCTAAGGCTACATGAGGGCTTCCTTCCTCTAAAATATATAAATAAATAAATAAGTAAATCAATAAATAAAATCACACATCCCAGGAGCTATAGGAAAAGGACAACTCAGCAGGCAAACAACTCCTCTATGTTGGGACGTACAACACAGTACTGAGCTCACGAGAAGTCCTTTTCTGAAGTAGTTAGGATTGCACCTGCTATTGAATAATTTGTGTTACAATCTGTAAAAGTTTGTTAGCCAATAAATAAGATTACAGCATATACCCTGCCTATTTGCAAAACAAAGGCCTGGGAACACAGTGACTTCATTGTGTTACCTACCTCAGTTTTAAACTGGTACCACTAAACCAGAACATTTTCTAGTGCTGATGCAGTTATATTAGCACCAAGGTAGTTAAGGGAGTAAACTATACTGTTATATCTGTAAGGACATAAAAGTATAGCTATCCATACCTGTAAGCACACCAACTTCAGTTTCAGGTATCTCTAATCAAAACAGCTACAACAGTCTCAATTGCTGCATTTAGTTGGGCTATAACTTTGAAACGTCCAAGCTGAAAACAGTACTGCACATAGATGTAAAAAGCTTTCCAACACCTCTGCAATATCCTGTCTGCAGCATCAAACACAAGCAACACAAAAAAATGAGCTGTCAAGGCTAAATCTACAGAGTAAGGCTCACTGCACACAGTGGTCAGGTTTAAAATACTGATCAGGCAACGGGCTAAACACTCTAGCTGTCAGGCAGACCTTCTCCCACCCACTGCAGTACAGACTATTCAACATAACTCAGAGCACAACATAATTGCATTTCTTTGTCTTTTTCTGCTGGGATAAATTTTGAATTGCAGAAAACCAGCACACATTTGTTCATATGCATCCTTCCTGCATATGCCCTGCATACTTTAAGTGATCAACTTTACTCCAAAAGTACAAAAATCCAAAACAAGAAACCTCAGCAACAACAACTTAAACCTGTCAATTTATTACACAGCCTTATGGGCTAAAAAACATGGAAAGCTTGAAGGAATCCTTCGCCTTGGAGCATGTTTTGCACCCAGGGGTGGGGATCACCTCCGTCCTCTTGTGTTCCTCGAGCCTCACTCACAACTTTCAGAAACACAAGAGCAAGATGTGCCTGCCAGGAGGGCACAGAACCTTGTTCACGTCTGTTTGTGCCTCCTGAGCTTCAGTTACCCAGAACTGGGGCTTCTCAACTGAAGGTCTTGCAGTGTCAGTGTAAAATATACCCTTGGCACCATCTACTGGCTTGTGAGCGGTTATGCCACTCAGTGTGGGCCTGTGTCACCACAGTGACTGACAGGAGTTGAAAACTCATTATCGGTGGGATCCTATCCATTTAAAATACATTTCAAAGGCCTTGACAGGTATTACCTCTTACTGTGCTCTTGTTAATTATCACACATGAAACATTGCCAGGCTGGAGCAGTGCACAGATGAAACCCCTTCAAGAAGAATAGCGACAGGTAACTCCGTAAGAATCTCATCCTCCTAATGCAGCAATGGCAAACTTCTGCTGATCCACAGACAACAAATTTAGGAAGTAATAAATGGCAGACAACATGCTGCTCTACTCTTCCTGTCAGCCTGAACATTGACAGTACCCTCCTGTGGCTGCAAAAAGCGTTTGCCTACAATACTTCACACCTATAGCGGAACAATAAGCATCTGCTCTAGGACTATGTAACAATATTTTATGTTTTGAGGGTACAGTCTTGTCAATAAAGCAAACCAAAGGTACAGGATTTAACAGCGTTTCCTCCACCCCACTCTCTTCTCTAATGCACAAATTTTCCACAGCTGCCAAATGTATAGTTGCAATTTCACTAATGTGCATATATCCATACATCATGCAATTTGCATTTTGGTCATCAGAAGGGAAAACAATTCATTCAAAGCTTTACAAGAATTAGTTTGAGTGAAATACTTTGTAAAGGCATATAAAGAACAGACTTCTCATTGAGGCTTTATTGCATGCTTCAAAAAATTAAAAAACCTCCCATTTTCTTTGTACACAACAGAACTTACGAAGTCTAATTTGCTATGGATTTGTACTTTGTGTCCCCTTCCTCTTCCCACCACAATAACACCAACTTCCCCTTGTATGTCTTATGACATATCCTCCAAATAACAGATACGACATGCTGTGGCTGATCTGGAGCTAAACACATGCCGGTTGGCTAGACCATACACACGTGTACACCGCTTTGCCAGCTGCTGCCACAGAGAACGCACACAGCTGCCCTCCTGTCCCTCCAAGGACGCTTTCATTTGGGTCTCTCTTCTCTTCTGAATGCCAGTTTTCATCAAACTTGTGGGAACTTAATCATCTTTGAGACATCCTTTGTCCAAATTTGGTTGAAGGTGGACAGCAGCTTCCAAAGTTCTGACCGGTGATGAGACAACTAAAGACAGGCTACCTACACAACTCCCTTTTCTTTAAGAAATAGGCTAAAAATTCAAACGTATCTAAAAAAATATTATAAATAACTTGGGGTTTTTCGTTGTTGTTGTATTAAATTATTCCAGGCTGTTAGATTTTTATGGACTGTAATACTAACTAGAAAAAAATTGCTTTATATTAAAGCCGTACTGAAAAAAAAAGAACACAGTTGCAAGTGCAAACAGAGTTACCAATGAGAATGAACACTAGTTCTTCTGCCTGTAAGACTGTTATTTAGCTTTGGAAATCCTGCCTGTTCGAAGACAGAGAAATGTAGATTAGTATCATCCAAACCTGACTAGATAGCAAGGCTGCTATAGCACTTTCCTCGGAGAGAGAGTTAAGAGATTACCTTATATGTAAAGGAATTGGACGATGTGCTGCCTGCCCACATTCCTTTGCAGAGTACATGACAACTCCTTCTTTAATTTGCCACAGAAATGCCAGTAGATGTATCACTGCAACTTCCCAGACTTGGTTACTGAGTGAGATCATAATATGCCTAAGAGAAATGCTAAACTCTTCTCTATTCTGTAATGGGAAAGATAATTTTCCCTATTGTGAGATGCAACACATTTCCTGCTTCATTCACTTTTGCAAAGAGTGAATGATAAAAAATGCCAGTTTCTAATGCATATCAACAGTCCTTTGTATTTCACTATTTCTAAGGAGCCATAAAAAACAGAAGTCATGCTGGTTATAAGCCGTATCCTTTGAAGTATTCACAAATTAAACTTAAACCCAAAAGCATTTTCCCCACAGAGAAACACTAAACTCCTTACAAAATTTCTGTCGCGTCCTTGCCTACAGAGTACAATTTGCGTGCGTTGCAACATGCAGAAGAGCCCAGCTCTGAGGAGTTGAGAACTGCACGTAGTACTCCTGACCTGTCTCACCAGGATGCAGAGCACACAACGAATACTCCAATGTCTCCTTCATGCTATTAGAGATATTAATTGATAACGAAAATGATTTTTGAAGCCCATCCTGAATTCCACATCCATTGCAATTAATTGTCAAGGCAGGTGACTATCAGTGCTTCACAGGCATGTGTGATGTGGATGCCACGTTGGAAGGTGTACTTGTAGATCTCGCGAGTTTTCAAACATCCAAACAAAGCACTGCAGTTCATCTGCTCAAGTGACGTCAAGCCAAAAGAAATTATTTTGCTTTTGTTACCGTCTGTAAGGTAACAAGCCTCTGAGTCTAGTTTTAAGCTGATACAGCTAATAATGGTTATTTTTTCGCCAACTAATGCAATTACGTTATTTTTAAGTTTTAACCTTTTTTATATAAAGGAGAATTAGCAGTCCCAAACTTTCCACTCCTGTACCTTCAAGCCCATTGATCTCGTAGCGTTTCCAGTGCTACTGCGACTATGATATGGGCAGCACTTTGGAGTGCTGTCAAGACAATAGCCTTACAAAACACATACAATGAACACCTTCAATGCTAACAGATGGTCTGAGCCTAATGAGTTAACAGAAAAAGCTTACAGGCAATCAAGAAAGCTGTTTAGCTACTGTGGGTTCATAAACATTGCAGAAATGCCTGGTGGAAGGAAATTCTTGTGGCTAAAGAAAAGACTCAGAACCAGAAGACCTGGTTCCACTCTGCCACAAGTGCGGCACTGTGAAACGATATGTCTTAAAGCTACTTCCTTGGACACTCTGCGGAGGGTTTCCTTGCTTCTAAATACTTTTTAATTGCATATATCAAAAATATGAGTAGGCTGTATGTAAACTAGGTGCTTTGAGGTCTCTGAATATGACCCCATGTGTAAAGTAAAAAGATTAAGAAGAGGACAAGAAACGTGGTTTCAGCATTCAGGCTGGAGACAAGAAACCAGTATGGGGTGAGAGATGACCAATATGAAGTTTTGAAATCTCCCATATGCCTACAAGCACAAATTATGTTTTTACTTTTAAGCCTGGCTTCTGCCTTCACTTTCAACAGCCAGGCATTGAAGCTGTTTTCCTTATATTGCCCTTTCCATTCTTTCTTTGTAGAAAAGTGGAGGCTGTGACACTGAATTTTGGGCTACTTACTGTACAGATCCAGGAATAGAGAAAGAACAAAAACTGGGAAAAGGAAAGCCCCTTGCCCTACAGCCCAGTGTTAAATACGCAAAACGCAGACCCAAATCCCAACTCCCTCTGTTACAGATGCTCTATGCCTCTTTCCCCAGAGAATTCAGAATGAAACAGAAAGCCAGGGGATCTGGACTATTAAATGGCCCTCTGTTTTAATCCTGTGTAGAAAAGGTCCCTGCATGGACTGCCTTCTCCTGCTATTCAGGATGTAAAGGTTTGTTTCTGTTAAGTGCAATACTATGAAGAAAAAATTGAAATTTTTAGCAGTCTAACAAAGTTCCTATTGAAAAATATCCAAACAAATTCCTCTGAGGACAGAATATGGATTACTTCTCTACAGAAAATGCCAAGTTAGTTTAGCATCAAAGAAATATGCTAAAATATATTCTCTCTGCATCAAAATAAATGCAATTTTTTAGTAGTTTCAAATAAGACTTTAGTCTCAGGTACAGCTCTTACATTCTAGCATTCCCACTGCTTTTCACCATGAAGGCACTCAAAGCACTGACCTTCACCCCCTCCCCAAAATTGCATTAGTCAATGCGATACCTCCCATGGCAGCCTGTAGGACTGGGCATTTAAGGAGAAGGGTTCTGCATGCTAATAATCAAAGTAGCCTTAAAACATGTGGCCTGTTATTATGCTCTTATAAAAAAGCAATTCTTTTTTCACCCTGAGATACTGAGAGTTCTCCAAGCTCCTTTGTGAAACACGTCTCAGAAGAATGAATTCAGGCTCTGAATGAAAGCAACAGGCTCTGAGCTGGCATTGCCTCTTTTTACTGAATGAGGCTGCTTTTCCTGGTAAGCCTATCCTTCCCGGCATCTCCATCCATACTGACACAGATATGCAGTGAGTAACGAGGGTCCTCACATGCACAGACACACGGACAACAGATATTTAGTGGAGCCTGCCACTGTGGGGACTGACATTCACAGCTGCAGAGCAGCCCTAGACACAGAGCTGCGTGTTGGCTGCTGCCTTTTATAGCCTGACACCCAACCCCCCGCCTCCTTGGCACACTCAGGTCACATCACTAGGCTGGGGCCACTTGTCTCACCCCAGACATGCAAAATACTGAAAGAAGATTACCCCCCCCACCACTTTGTTGGCACTCCTTTTGCCTCCTCCCTCTCTCCCAACCTTTCCTGCTACCTGCCAGCCCTTGCCCTGCTCCTGCCTCAGAGCTCCCCGCTCTCTCTGACCCCACGGTAGGGCCCAACGAGCACCCTGTCCCCGTCCCGTCCCCTCCCACAGTCACCTCCGCAGCATCCCCGCTCAGCCCGGCCTCTTACCACCCAGCCCCGTCCCCAGCGACGCCTGCCCTCCCTCCGGACGCCTCGCCTCCCCTACACCGCTATCCCCGGCTCCTTTCGTGCCCTGCTCACCCTCGCCGTGCCCCAAAACCCCGGGGAGCCTTGCCTCCTCTCTGACCCACATCCGCAGGCCCGACCCCCGGCAGCCAAACCTCACCTCCTCCAGCGGTGCCCCGTCCCGCCCGCCACCGCCCCTGCCTCACCTCGGCCCCTGCCCCGCCTCACCCGCATCTCCGCGCACACGGGGCCGCCCCTGCCCCGCACCTCGCCCCGCTGCCCCGCCTCACCCCACACCCGCATTCATTGCCGGCCGCTGCCCCACAGCCCCCTCCGAAGCCGGTGCCTGTCCCCCGAGAGCAGCCCCCGCCCCCCGCAGCCCCACGGCGGCCGCGGCGCCGCTCCCCGCCGCCTCCGGTGCCGACGCCTCTGCGGCCGCCGCGGGTGGCACTCACACGCCTCATCGCCGCCGCTCTCCGCGTCCCCGTCCGAGAACGACTCGGCCCCGTCGGCGTAGCCCGCCAAGCCCACGATCTCCTCCTCCTCTTCCTCCTCATCGTCCCCCGCCTCCTCCTCCGGCAGCTTCCTCGGCACCTGGCTCATGCCGGCCACGCTCCCGGCGGGGCTCCAAGGACCCGTCTGCCTCCGAGCGGCCTCGGGACGCGCCTGGCCGCGGGCGCGGGGGGGCCCAGGTGCCGCGCTGGCGGCGTGCCCCGCCGCCGCT
>VZTQ01003507.1:182520-195034 GCA_013400755.1 Pelecanoides urinatrix | reverse complement strand
CGGGCGCGGCCCCAGGCCCGGCCCCGCCGCTGGCACCCGGCGCCGGCAGGCAGAGCCGGGCGCTGCGGTGCTCACAGGCAGGCGGGCTGCGGGGCCTGCCGGGCGCCGCCGCCTCCCACCCCGGCCCTGCTGTCCCGTGCGCCCCACGCGGGCCTAAGGACACCCGTGGGACCGGTGCACACGCGAGACGCTGCCTGTGGCGTGCGGGGGGCCGGGGTGGGTGAGCAGAGCGGCGGCGGCCAGGTGTGCCAGTCCGCGGCACTGAAAATTACTGCGGGCGTTTTTATTACAGGTAGCCCTCCCGGGGGGCCGCGGTGCCAGTCACACGCTGCAGCCTGACCCCGCACGGAGCCCACGAGCGGGCTCTCGGGGCCCGGCATCACCCCCACACGCGCCGCTGCCTTCAGCACGTGGGAGACGGCGGGACTCGGGCAGGGCCCGCGCCTGCCCCGCGCTGCTCAGCTCGCAGATCTGCCGGCCGTGCCCGCTCGGGGCCCGAACCGTGCCCGCGGCGCTGCCTGCGGCCTGCCCGCTGCTCCCTCCATGCCGACCGTGTCGTCGTGCGGCCAGGCCCAGTGTTTTAAGCCAGGCGCTAATGCTGGATGGTAACGTAATTGCAGTGTGGGTGAGATTATTTTAGAAATAATACTCTGGATGAATAACGAAAACTAAAGAAAGCCACAGTAGTGAAACCTTGGAAGAGGGTGGGATTTTGAAGCCCCTGAGAGACTGAGGTGCGCTCAGCTGCCTGCCATTGCTTCCTTCAGACCGTGAAGACAGACCTTCTGCCCCTCAGCCAGACCCGGAGCGTGTGTGTTAGCTCCTGGCTGCCATCCCATGCTGCCCGCTGTGGTGACTGGCAGCTGAGTTCCCGATTCTCCAGCACCACATTCTCCTGTTTCTGTTTCTCTCTTACTACTCCTTCCTGTTCATCCTGCTTGCATTGAATGTAATGGTTGGAGTTAGGTTCCAAGTCTCCGTGTGTTTCCTGCAGCTGATTATTTTCCCACCTCTACGCTGCATCACAGTCTTCTCATCACCAGGCCTTTCGGCTGTACTAACCCACTTGAGATAATGGAGGCACACTTTTGTTCCGGGCGGGGAAGAAATCCCCCTCTTATGTTCCACATCATGACAAATCTACCAATACACAAATTTATTGAAATGCCTTTCTTTATTCTCAACTTACCAACCTGCTTGGAAGTTTTGCTTGGACACTAACAATGTACCAAAAGATTTTGGGAAATATTTCAAAGTTAAATCCCTTACAAGGAATTAGGACTTAAGTTTGGAGCAGGAATTTTTACCAGTCATGTTTTCAGCATTGTGTCTTGGGACAGCCCTGGGAGGCATTAATCTGCTGAAAACTCCTGATGGAAAGAGGAGGAGAGTTTCTAGGTCTGTAATGAAGAACCATCGGCTGACCACATCTGTGCAGAAAGGGCTATTAGGTTTCGAGGCTGGCTATGGGAAGTGGGTCTTGCCCAGAAATCTGACTGTCTGTATTAGGTTTCTTTTATACAAAGAGCTATGAAGCGTCACCAGTGAGAGAGAGAGAATAATTTGGAGCTATTAAAATACTAAATCAGGGTGTAGAAGCTCAGGAATGACAGGACTGGTTACAATGCAGCTCTTCCCACAACACTGATGTCAGTGACCTCCTGCTTGACCACAGCTTTGGGTTCAAAGCCACGTAGACTCCGGGCCCATCGCCAGACAGGTTTTTACAGTAGGGCTGAAGCACTTCTGCCAACCCCTTGGCAATATAATCTGTCCTGGACTCCACATAAGCTTCAGGACTTGTTCCTCCTCTGTCCCTTTGCTGCCAAGTTGTTCTCTGTCCCCTCTGCACCTGGCCTTTTTCTTTCCTTCTTCTTTTTCGTCAGGTCATTTAACTTTGAAGCCTGTTGCAGACAGTGAAACAGCACCCAGCCTTCAGTCACAAGACCTGTGGTAAGGGCAGGTAGACATGGGGTTGAGTCTTCGAATATATGACGTGTACAATATTACATGTGACTGGACTTTGTCAGCCGGGAGCTGCAGTTCATAGACATGATGTACTTTCTGTTTCAGGCAGCTGAGGGAATCCCTCATGAATTTCTCTTCCCAACAGAAAAAAAAAAATCCAGAAGAATACAAAATTGGCTGTCTGGATTAAAAAAGGTGAACAATAATTAAGCGCGGGGAACGGTCCCACTGACATCCACACAATCAAGGGAGCCTGTCTGCATCTAGGTTTGCAGGGTCGTGACAGCGTCTCATCCTGCTTTTGTTAAAGGGGGAAAACTCCCATTAAATAGACTGGTGGCAGATGAGTGTCAAGAAAGCTTTTTCTGCAATGTGTTAATGTCTTGTTTCTCAATCATAATGATCAAACATAGCCAAAGTAGTCCTGCAAACATTTATATATATGGAACTTAACATATAGCTTAACTGTTACTCACACAAATACTTCCATTCCTACATCAGAATTTTACAATATCAAGTAAAATAAAATTCCCATGAAGTAGGCCTATCCTGAATATGGGAAAGAGCAAACAAAATTATAGTGTGAGGAATCACAACATATTTTTACGTATTTTAGCAATTACCTTCTAATTTCAGTAATGACACCAGACTAGTGCTGTAGTTTTGACAAAGCTACAAAGCTTTGCTGAGGTCAGAGAGGCGTCAGAACACAAAATTCAGTCAGTAAATCTTTCCTGTGGAGCACCAAGGGTTTTGATGTGAACCTATGGCATTACTATTGCCACAGATGAATACCATAGTAATTGTTTAGTGACAAATGCAAAAACGTTCAAAAGAATATATTCGTCACGTACCTAGGTAGCGCCTGTGATACTTCAACGTTTAGTTCGTTTAGGGCATCATCCTGAGAATGGCTTCGAGCCAGAGGAACAGCCTTTGAAAGTGATGTGCCTGCGGGATCAGGCACTGTATGGGGAACAGCTGCTTGCTTTCTATTTTCTGCCTCTTCTTCAGATCCCGCTTTTATCATTTGACTCAGCCTACTCACACAAACTCCTTTCTCCTCTACTGGTGTCTACAGATGGTCCCGTCTAACTTGTCTCCCTACCAGTTTGTGAACTACCGATGTACACACGTAATTGCCCACACGTAGACATGACTTCGGTGCACCGAAGGTTCCCTGGGAGGTTGTAACAGCTAGAGGGGTGGGTGAGGCGGTGATGAGGCACAGCGAGCTTTCAGGTCAGCCCTCTCTGACCTTCAGCCAGGACTTCAAAGCCCGCTGGCCGGCTCCCTGCCGGAGGGAAGGGCATCTGGCCTCCCCGAAAGCGGTGTTGTAGCACTTCTGCTCCTACGCAAATTATTATGAGCTTCCACAATTGAGTTGCGAAGGAGCTTCGGTGCAGGAGAGCATCCAGCTCTCCAGGAGCCCAGCGTTCCTGGCCAGCGGCGGGTAACGTGCCCCGCCCGAGGCCAGGCTCACCACATTCTCTTGGCTCCACGCCTGCCCGCCGTTGGCTTCGCTGCCCGCGCCGGTGCCAGGTAGGGGGGGGCCGTGGCCCCACGCCTCCACGCGCGACCTTCCCCGTTTCCTCGGTGGGGAACGGCTGCGAGGGGGCCGGGAGGCCTGTCCTGTTACGCCCCGCGCCGGGAAGGAGGCGGCCCGGGCCGGCGGGGCGCTGCCCGCCGCGGCCGCTGNGGGGCGGGGGGCCGCGGGGGGCGGACAGGTGGTCGCGGAGGTGGCAGGGCTGTGGCGGGGCTTGCAGCTTGGTACGGGCCCAGCAAAATCAGTGCTCAGTGTCTGAGTAATTAAAGTGTTTCCTTATTACGGCCCCGGAGTAGGGTCCGGGGAGGGACCCCCCCTTCGTGCACACACGAACTCTCCGGGCTGCTGCATAGATACAGGACCCTGTATCTACGTAGGGGTTTAACTGCAGGTTTGAGGGTATAAACGAGGAGCCTTAACGCTCTTGTTCCAACTTTTAAGGCCGCGTCTGATGAGAAATGGAAATCTGGCTCAAAGTCATCCTTCCTATTGTTGACATCACCTGAAAACTCCACTGAAAATATTTCCACTAGTTTACTGCAAACAGCAGCTTCCCTTGGAGTCTCAACACCTTGTGAGTATATGCTTGCTGCTGGTAGAGCTCTCTGATTTTTAGAAATCCATGGCAATGGCGTGTAATTGTTCTGCAGTGTTCATTTTATTGCAAGCATTAATAAAGGGCTTGTCATGCCCTGGAGTGTTGTGTGCATGACAGCATAGGCTGTAAACAGCGGTTTAGTTTTTTAAAAAGCACAACCAATATCTTTGTATTTTCATAATTACGTGTGAAGTGATTATTTGGGTTTCTGTTTGGTATTTCTTCAATACACATGACCAAAAGGACATGTTGTCTGCTATTGTCTACCTTTCATTGACAGGGAAAAAACTGAGAGGGTTAGAAAGTGTCTTACTGGCAGGGGGATCTTCCCTCCATTAGTTGTTTAAATGAGGATAAAATGTCCTACCAGTGTTAAAGGAGCAATCTACTGGGCAGAGCAGTAAATCTGTCTCTATTCAAAGATGGAAAAATATAATAAAGACTAAATTCTTAGTAGTCTGTAGGACTGTTTGAGTGCATGGCTTATTTTGAGGAGAATGTTATTTACTTAACTTGCTTGCTTTCAACGTGATATGTCCGGGTGTGCAGCTAGTTTTATAACAACTTATTTTGGCAGGCTCAAGTTCCAAGTATTGTGTAATCTTCATTCTCTAGATACTTGGAAAACAAAGTATTTCTGGAGATTATCGTGACGTGTAAGATCTTCAGGTGCATTGCAGACCACAAAACATAGCCTAATGACACTAATTCAGAATTTAATAATATTTTCTGAGCAGAAAATACTAGTTGCATCCACTGCATGTACCAAAACTACAGTTGGCTGGCTACATAAAGTATTAGGCACCTGTCTTTAGATTTCAGTGAGTGCTTAAGGTCTATAGAAATCCTTATTTAGATGCCTGTTTGTGTCATTGAGGACCTATTAGTCTGTGAGAATGGATGGGGATTCTGTAACAGTAGTAATCTCATTGCTTCTCTCCTTGTTGTTTGTTTGAAAAGAAACTGTAATAAACTTCAAAAGTGGCTTTGTGATAGTGTTCAGCTGGGAAAGTTTTCACTTTCCCCTACTTCTTGATATTTACCCAGACAGTGCTATCAACCTCATGTAGGAGACTGACTTTGAACACTGCAGAAAAATTGAAATTGAAATGATCAGTAAATGATGGGTAAAAATAAAGTGATCAACTTCTGGATCATCCAAGTGCTTCTCTTCAAGCTTTTTTGCAGAGCTCTTCTTTTTCGGGGAACAGAAACTACGGGAAGCAGGCTCCACAAATAGTGCTCCAATGTTTGCCAATACAATGTAGTTGCAGCACCAGGCTTAGCATCATGCTCTGTCACAGGTGGCACATTCTGGAGTGTCAAACTTAATATGTTCTTGGGCTTGATTAGATCTTAATAAATCAGGTACTTCTAAGGCATGGTAATGAGCAACTGAGCCTCGAGCTGTATTTCTCCATTTGTCTTCAGCTTCACCTCTGCTTGACTTTGCCAGTGAATCATTTTGTGATGTAAGAAAAAAACCTTGCTGCCCCTTACTGTCTAAATCTGTCTAATAGGACTAACAATATTTATCTGTTTGGATGGGTGGCATAACGATGAATGTTTATAGAGCACTTTTAGATTCTTAGATTAATTATACCATCTGGCAACTGTTTTATTTATTTATTCTCATTAGTTTCAGATTTGTAATTCCTCTTTTTCCCTCAACAGTTAGGACTTTGGACGAGCTTCCAGAGAACTCATAGTAGTGTCTTTTCTTAGAAATACATCAGTGCAACATATCACTAGCGGAAGTACTTTATTTAAAATCACAAATGAGGTACCATTGGCAAGATTGGCCTAGGGAAATATTTGTCAAAGACATAAATGAACTGTAATTGCTTTGGGCAAATAAAAAAATGAAATAAGTCATTTTAGCTCCTTTTGTCTATTAAGGAATGAAATATGTGACTTCTTAAAAAATGATCCAACCAAAAATAGAAGGTGTAGAGCTGCACTTTGGAAAGACCTCAGTCCGTAACAGTATAGCAAGGGGCTAATTTTCTTCCCTGCCTCCTGTCCAGCTATGAGGACCTGACTTCAATGGATTTCAGGATTTCACTTTTCTCTCTCGCAACTGCTATCAGTATGCTGTAACAAACTATTCTTCAGCAGCACCTGCTAACAGGGAGTGGAGTAGTCAAGACAGAAGTAACTAAGCTCTTCCTAAAGGGTGCACAAGCTGGCGATGGTATGCAAGAATATTTGCTATTATTTTACTCAGAAATTATTCTGGAGGTTTTTTTGACAGAGTGCCATGTAAGGTGGATATACTGGTAGAGGATATGGTGTGTATACTGTACAGAATTACTGACAGGTTTACAAAAATCTCTTCTGTACATAGTTTCTTCTGCTGAACATGTACACTCCTTTAGTACTGACGAGAAATGTGATGGACTGAAGTACAGCCTTACTTGCTATGTAAATACAGGTTATTTAAATTTCGTACCAGGATTTTATGGGATCAAATTTGTGTATAAATTAATTTTTTTTGCTACTCGGAGGGGAGGGGGGAAACAACCTTCTAATCAAAACTCAGATTACAGTCTGGATGAATAATTACATGAGGTAAAGCAGAAACACCAATTTCAGTGTCTCTGACAGCTGCAGTTGCTCCTAGTGTCTGATCAATTCTTTAGAGTTTTCTCAGCTTCCTTAAGAAGGAAATCTTAAAGGCAAAGGAGCAGGCCATCCCCAAGTGCCGAAAGACGAGCAGTGGGGAAGAAGACTGGCCTGGCTGAACAGAGAGCTTTGGCTGGAACTCAGGAAAAAAAGGAGAGTTTATGACCTTTGGAAGAAGGGGCAGGCAACTCGGGAGGACTACAAGGAGGTCATGAGGTTACACAGGGAGAAAAGTAGAAGGGCCAAAGCCCAACTAGAACTTAATCTGGCTACTGCCGTAAAAGACAATAAAAAATGTTTCTATAAATACATTAGCAACAAAAGGAGGGCTAAGGAGAATCTCCATACTTTATTGGATGCGGGAGGAAACATAGTGACAAAGGATGAGGAAGAGACTGAAATACTTGATGTCTTCTTTGCCTCAGTCTTTAATAGTAAGACCGGTTGTTCTTGGGGTTCCCAGCCCCCTGAGCTGGAAAACAGGGTCAGGAACCAGAATGAAGCCCCCGTAATCCAAGGGGAAATGGTTAGCGACCTGCTACATCACTTAGACACACACAAGTCTATGGGACTGGATGGGATCCACCCAAGGGTACTGAGGGAGCTGGCAGAAGTGCTCACTGAGCCACTTTCACTCCTTTACCAGCAGTCCTGGCTAACCAGGGAGGTCCCAGTTGACTGGAGGTTAGCAAATGTGACACCCATCTACAGGAAGGGCCGGAAGGAGGATCTGGGGAACTACAGGCCTGTCAGTCTGACCTCGGTGCCGGGGAAGGTTATGGAGCAGATCATCTTGAGTGCCATCATGTGGCACGTACAGGGCAACCAGGGGATCAGGCCCANGAGGTGCTGGAGCGTGTCCAGAGAAGGGCAACGAAGCTGATGAAGGGCCTGGAGCACGAGTCTGATGAGGAGCGGCTGAGGGAACTGGGGTTGTTTAGTCTGGAGAAGAGGAGGCTGAGGGGAGACCTCATCGCGCTCTACAACTATCTGAAGGGAGGTTGTAGTGAGGTGGGGGTTGGTCTCCTCTCCCAAGAAACAAGTGATAGGACAAGAGGAAATGGCCTCATGTTGCGCCAAGGGAGGTTTAGATTGGACATTAGGAAACATTTCTTCTCCGAAAGGGTTATCGAGCATTGGAACAGGCTGCCCAGGGAAGTGTTTGAGTCACCATCCTTGGAGGTATTTAAAAGACGTGTAGATGTGGTGCTTAGGGACATGGTTTAGTGGTGGACTTGGCAGTGCTAGGTTAACAGTTGGACTTGATGATCTTAAAGGTCTTTTCCAACCTAAATGGTTCTATGATTCTATCTTAGGTATTAGTGGTACTGGACAAAAGAGGTATTTGCTGAAGTTGTTTTTACTGCTCAAAGGCTTAATATTTGTAAGGATTAGCAGAGGCAAAAATTATTAATAGCAAAAAACCTTTGTCAGAACATTATAGAGCATTAGATTCTGACTGCTTTCACAGTTTACCTTCCAGAAGTATAACACTTTGGGGGGAAAAAATATTTTTTCAGCCATCAGTTAAATGAGAAATACATATTTTTAAAGCAACTATGATTTTAGCATCTTGCTGAGAAATTTAATCTGGATACTTAGCTGAAATTGAACCAGAGGCTCTTTTCATCTTAACACTTCAAGCAGAAAAATACCTTAATTTCTGCCTGTTCGAGTTCAAACAAATAATTATGTGTGGGCCAGTTGCCATAGGCCTTAGAGTCATGAAAGAACTTCTTAAAAATTCCTGTTCAAATTCAGATGTATTTATTACAGGAATCAAGATTTTATGTTTTATAGAATGATAAGTAGTGGGAATTAAAATGAGCATGAACTTCAAATCTAGCTTTCTTTTCTACATATTGTAAGCAAAACCAGTGATAGGTAGTAATATATTTCTTGGCACACATGTGATTACTTAGGAGGAATACAAGAAAAGATGATTTTTGATTCAAAATGCAGTTTGTAAAATTTAATTGATTCAAAAGCATTTTTTTAGCCTGGGAGCTTCTAGCTCTGGTAGTCCCATGGGACAGCCTTTGTTTCTGATTCTGGGTTCTTGCACTTAAATTGTTTTTCTGGTTTGTATGTTTTGAGCTAGATTGATGAAAAGGGCTATTTAAATGATGTTATTATTGTGCTTGCCCAACCATGAATTATATTATGAGTATAGCTTGTTAATATTTCCATTTAAAGATTGATTCTTAGGTGGTATTAAATTTAAAAATCTATTTTTCCAGATAATTTTCTTATTAGCAACAGTGCAAGGGGGAAGCCTCCCCTGTGTCTTGCTGTGACCTTTCACTGAATTATGTGTAGTGGCTTCTTCCTAAACTTTTTCTTCTCTCATGCTGCCATTCAGAAGTTTATCTCATACTGCTATTCGGAACACTATTGGGCTTGTGAAGGCAGGTGTTGAAAAGTTAGGAGGAGCCAGAATAAACACGTGTGAATTCCTGGCTTATTTGTTGCGTAGCTTTCACATGCATGCATGTCAGAATGTTCTCCGTGTATTGCTTTCCTGGAGGATGTGGTTGTATATGACACAGTGATGCTCTATATCCAAGATGGTGCTAGTCTGGCCATACAGGTGTTTTTCTTGTTTTCTGGAAAACCCGTGAGGTCCGATTGCAGACGTGCAGGTCTTCCCAGTGAAGCAGGGAAGGATACTGATGGTGTGCAGTAGTTCGATACCAAGGCAAAGAATGCTATCAAAAACCAGTGATGAAATGAGTAAGTGTCAGCTTGGGAGACGTTTTTGAGAAGTGTGTGATAAATGAAGCATTAAGGCTTCACAGGACTTTGAGGTTAAAAGAAATCTAGCACATTACTACTAACAGTTAATCTGGTGTACTGAAAGAGGAAGGTGTCCTGTGAAAAGAGTCCTGTTGTGATAAATGAATCCACGTTGGGTGGCCTAACCAGTACAGTACAACAACTTGAATTCTTGTGTATTCAGTTGTGGAGGGGTTGTCTTGGTAGCCTTGATGCAATATTGAGTGCATAGCTAGCTCATGATATGGTGCAGGGCTGTAGATTGCTGGCTTGTTCTTGCACTATTTTACTTTTGATCCTTTGTCAGTGATTCTGCCATGTGTGGCATGAAATTCAAGGTCCTTGCAAGCAACAGGAAGACCAGCACTCATGTCTTCCTGGCTGCTCCTCTGTGCCTCCCTCCTTCCTACTTCCCAGGCCTTCTGCTGGGCCTCCAAACCCTAGCTGCATCTCAGCCAAGCTATGGCCGTGGGGGAAGCTGGCTGTGACTGGGGATGGGATTTGGGCGCATCTGTGGGCAGTGGTGGATGGAAGCATCTGGTGTAAATGCCAGGTGGAGGGTACTGGGGCTGTGGGGTAGCTGGGGTGTGATGTGCTGAGTGTGGGCACCCTAGCAGGTCTGCCCTAATCCTGAAGAAAAATTTATTTGGCGCTATGCCAAAAAAGCCTAAGCTTTTTTTTATCTTATGTTGTGATCGAAAGCATATTTGGAGTACTCTTGAAATCAGAAAATCTTACCTCCTTCAAATCCTGGTTTAAAACAAGCTTCTTCTAACAGTCTATCCCTTACTTTCCCTTTCTCTCTCATGACTTGCCTTGTTCTCCACCTACATACCATCTGTTTTTGTGAAGAGAGCCTCTGAAGATAAGGTTTTGGGGTGCATGACCTGGCATGGTGTTGGATGAAAGCATTTTCATCTGCATTATGGAAAATGCATTTGGATTTGATGGGAATGAATTCCAGAAGAGTGTGCATCATTGTGTCCGCATTGCAGTGAGATCGTTTTCTTTTCCAGTTTGAGATGCCAATTGCTTTAAGCTGGTCAAAAATACTTTCTGTTGGTTTTATCAGCATCTGCAATGTGACATCTTAACCAGACCTCTTGCTAGTCTATTTATATTATGCTGATACACTTCTGAGTCAAAATTCCCTACATTGTCTCAGATGGGTCAGTCACTGAGGAAAGTGCTAGCTTTATGAAATAAAAAAGCACCATGAATGCCTGGTAATCAGTTCAATATTCAAGTAACTTTTTAGTACTGATCACAGTGAATCATTTTAGGTATGTTTTACTTTTATTAAGAGCTTAATGTCTATACGTGTGCTACAGTTGCAGAAATTGCAGCTGGTTCAGAGTCTTGGGCAGGACATGATCTTTTCACCATCACTGCTGTCTCAAATAATTGCACTAATATCTGCAAGGCATACCCATTGCTTAAGTCAGTTCATTAGTATATTGTACAGCTTACATATGAGTAATTTTCCTTCATTTTCTTTCTGACCACTTTTGTGACTAGACTGCATCTGGCTGAAGTCTTTTGAGAGGATTTAGGGATGGGAGGCCGGGGCTGGTCTTTCTTCTGGCTGTGGAATTATCTGCCTGCCATCTGCAGTCTTTCACTTGACATTATTGTTCTGGTTTAAATCCAGATTTTGAAAATACAGTGCTTTCTTATAATTTTGTCTTTTTCAGACTTTACAGCAGCTTCTGAATTCTTGCAAGTACATTTTTTTTTTTTCATAGCTTTTCACAGCTTCTGTATAAAATCAGACCGTGCTCTTTTCATATGGCCTTTTTTTTTCACTAAGTGTAAGTGGTATTGGTCTCAAATCTTGACATTCTTCCTCTTTCATTGTAAGAGGAAGTTTTATATATATATAAAATATATAATATATATAATATATATATTTATATCCTGTGATATAAGTTCAGCCTTTGACTAGCCCCCAAGATCTAAAATTTGCATGTGTGGAAACACAGGAAGTTCAGATAGATTTCTTTTGGCAACAAAACTGCTGAGGTATCTATCTATCTTCAATGGTACCTTTTTTCATTGAACAGTGCTGGATGATGGAGTTGCAGGCAGACGTCACAGCAGGTGTTGCCAACCAGTTTGTTTTTTCATTTCAGAGTCTGAAGGTAGTTACAAGTAAGAATAAATGTTATGCTTTAACTTGTATCATGTTATCATTTTTGTGTGCTGTCATATGGTGCCCTACAGGTAAATATGAGTCTCTGCCCAAAAAACTCAGTAGCATGGAAAAAGCTCAGAGGCAAGATGTAGTTGGAAATTGTTTTTCCTCCCACCTCTGTGTTATGCTGCCTGCAATATCCACTTCTTTCAGAGGTTTAGATTCTCTTAGACATGCTGAAATCCAGTCTCTGGAGTTGTCAGGGTTATGTCAGATGTGCCCCCAGAAAAGATTGTGGAGGATCTCATGTTCCAGCCCTTGAACAGATATAAATTTGCTTCAGCACAGGAGATGGTACCTCAGTTTTAATGTGTGATGATTTGTTCTAGAGGTGTGCTGGATTCCTGCAGGAACGGCTGTTCAGTATGCTTGAGTGCCCTGCATTAGTGCAGATATGGTTTAAGTCTATTGATATGAATGGGAGACTCTAGTGTGGAGTATGCTGAAGCGTGAACTTAAAGAACAGTATTTTATTAGTGAATAATCAGTAACCAAGTTGGATTAATCAGTTTGGAGAAGCCTGGGTTTAAGAAATCCTGACCTGGCATGTACTGGGTGAGGTTATCATGCATTTCACTTTCTCTGATGTCTTGACAGGCAAGTGGAGATGCCTCTGCAGACGGACAGCTTAGTTACCAGTATGCCTGATAAAGCAGGAGTGGATTTGGGGCAAGTGAGGCCAGCTTAGTCAAGAGAGGGGGTTTGATGTTAGCTGTCTTTGTTGCTACTAGCCTCAAAATAGGCAAGAACAAATCTAATTTATTTAAATTCTAATAAGATGAAGAGCCTTCAAAAACTTACCAAGCGA